>CAVLJG010000004.1:73968492-74527558 GCA_963669975.1 Acanthoscelides obtectus | reverse complement strand
TCTGCCCATAGCTAAGTTGTTCATTAACTGCAAGTGGCATTACCTCTCTCCTCTAGGTTCAAAGAAAGGGGGAGGGGCGCATGCTGGCAGATATTCGCATTTAAGCAAAGAACTCAGGAGTACTCTAACATAGGCTTACATTGATAACTTGCTTTTCGGCGTAGGTCTGACCAAGTAAGTCAGTTCTAAATAGAAATCAGATAAATATGAGCAGCAACTGAAGGCCAAAAGGCTGGGCAACGTAATGACAACATCAGCCACACCGATTATTGGAGATGAGGTACGTAGAATCTCAGAACTTTAGGAGTGGCGCTAAAGTCTGAATTGGATTCGAATGGTCACTTGTCATTCACATGGCGACTGGTTCAGCACTCTGCTATAGCTGAATCTCATTAGTCCCTCTATGAACTACCGATCTCTCAATTGCTTAGCTGCGGTGCTATCAGTAAACAAGTTGAGCTAACTAAAAATTAGCGCCTATCCAACTTTTTCTTGCTCCCAAGTCCGATGGGTCAACACGTTTGACTCCTTGCCTCAAGAAACTTTGTTTATAGGGATAGAACACTTAAGTTAGAAGGCTATTGACCTGGGATCAGACTTCTTCGTGGACATATTCCAGATTTATATTCAAGAGACAGCTAATCCAATACAATGCCGGCCCGTTTTAGGGTAAATTGTGCCCCTCATGTGGTGTTCACAAAGTTAATAAAACCATTTCTGACTTAGCTTAAGGAATAAGAAATGTTTTGTCAGTATTCCTTCTGTTCGGTTATACTGATAGAGACTGCCTGACTAATATCCGGAAAACAGTTAACACCCCCTTTTTCAAATCAGTTATAAAAAAGCTGCTTCTAGTTCCAGTCAAAATTTAGCACCTTTAGGTGCTGTATTAAATTGTGACAAAAACAATCTTGAGCGGACGAGGCAGATATTACTAAAACTCGTAAGGGCAATAAATAATCAAGGGAATTTTAACGCTACTATGCCACTAATATAAGATAATGTCTACCTGGGCTGGTGCTCAAAGAACTGGCAGATGCGGTCAGAGGTATTGAATTATCAAATTTTTTGCTGTATAGTTTCTCGGGCTGGGGCATTCGTTGGTCACCCAATTGTTGTAACAACTTGCATTTGAAGGAAAATGAGTGCTTATAGGCGGCCAGAGAGGAGGAAGGTAGGGGGCGCGGTGCGCTTTTCCTCGTAGTATCTACTTCAACGAGACCTTCACATAATTAGGATAACATCACTTACAGGTAAATAAGTACAGGTAAGAGATTTGTATAGACCCCACCCTCGTCTCCAATCTCTCATTCATTTTAACAAACACAATTTGATTTATCATTTTTATTCAATATTGTCTAGTATAGACCACGATAATTATTGTTTTGCCATATTATTTTAATCAAGAAACGTTTTACTTCTTAGTGTCTCTCAATTTTACACTGTTCTGGCATGAAAATATATTGATGTAAACAGTTTGAGCAAATTGTCTGGCATCGGATAAAGGTTAGTGAGATCATGACAGTTATGCATTTACAAAAGAGAGATATTGCGGACTAGTATTAGTCTCAGTAGTCTGTTTGTTAATTTGAAACGCGTCATACAGGCCTGCAATTGTTTTTAATTGATTTTTTTTCGCCAGTTACTTTCTAAAGCAATTGATCACGTACTACCGTTAAAGCATCGAGGAAAAAATCACGATTTCAGACAAAACATCAGTATTAAATGACGAGGAAGTTAACGACCAGAAAAGGTGTGATTAACGGACGATTAATCAGCAAAACCATAATAAAATTGTATTTGTACGTAACAAGATAGCCTTCGGAAAACAGAAGAAATCAAAGCCATCGGATACGTGCACTCTTTGTGCAAGACACTATACTCTACGAGTTTATGAGTCGAGAGAATGTAGAAGTAATCTGAATTATAACATGTGAAGGACAATATGTGTGGACAATTTGGATATTGCGTTTCGAAGGAAAAATAGTATGAAAACATGGTGTCAAGTAGGTTATCCTGCACTTCCTACGCAATGCAACGAATCGAATCATAAGGGATTATATTCGGCACAAGCTAGTCCCTCTTAGAAAACATTCGCTATGAGTATTTTTAACAAAGGAAATAAATGGATCATACAATCAGTCCAACAATCCAAAGCAAAGAGGCGCGCGCTCGTTGAGCTGTCCGGTATGCGTATATCAAAGATATATCTCTATCATTCAATGTAGCGGGAAATCTTCGATGTACGAAATATAATAATAATATTGATAATAAAGTCTTTTATTTCAGTTAAAGAACAAATAAATAGAAAATCAAGTAGACTGGTGGCGTAGTCTAGCCGCAACTAAACAAAAATAATATATTTCCCTGGGAGCTGGTACAAGGTTACACGATCAATAAGCTGAATTCTAGATAGAAGATACATAAATATTACACAAAAAGTAAGCGAGTAATGGAATATACATAAATATACCAGTGACATTATAAGTGTTACACCCAGAAAAAATAATTTCTACAACTTGTTTTTGGCAACATAATGACTAGCTAGATTTAAAGCATGCTATGGCAACAATGTCAACGTTTATCTTTATTTTATTTAACTTTGTTAAAATGGTATCTTTTAGTTTTGTGAAGGAAGCAGTTCCTGGGAGCTGAGTAGTACCTACAGATATTTTTAGTTCTTGCCCTTCCATTTACTAGTGTAAGAGCCAATTTCACCAACAACTGTCCGTTATTCTCAACCTATAGGGTAACCGACCGTCAGATACAGCGAATGAGCTTCAAGTTCCAATCAACAAATTTTAGCAACCAATAGCTATGAAATGTTGAAAACAAAATACTGTCAAAGTATGAGATGACAACTTGTCATCGAAACATCACCAGCTTATTGAATATTAAGAAATTACATATAATTCAGTCAAAATTTTAAGAAATGTTTAATTTTTGAATTAAATTCCTGTTTTAATTACTATTGTTGATTTTTTATTCATGTTTATACTATTTTCTTCAATTGATATGTGATACTGTCTGTGTTTTCCTATAAACCTCTTGCAGATAGCCATTAAGCACCTACTTGATGACAGGCTCTACCAAAAGATATTGCTCGTTTCCAAACATTCATTCATTTACTTGCCGTTCATCAGAACCATTATGGCACCTTAGATTGATATTCTCACAAAAACCATTCAGGTTTTTTGATATCCATACATCCATAACGTTGAATATTTTTCGTTGTTCAGGAACTGAACAAACATCCACACTATATTCACAGCGATTAAGAAATTCCCAAATATATGCCTTAAAGCTACCAGCAAACCAAAAACCTGCAAAAAAAACTACAAATTTGCATATTTTTCCTTTTTCACGAGTACACATTCTAGGTTATATTTATATTAGACATTATTTGAATATAGCTGATTATTGCATTTCAAGGAGTGACACATGTGTGGGTCTGTCAACTCCTGGTACCAGTCGCAAAACATAATATACTCTGAAGGTTTAATTCCATGCTATGAAATGACAACACGGTGACTTGTGTGGTTATCAGCGGCCATTTTGTGAGGGTGCGACAGGGTTTCCAGATTGTGCAATAATATCCCGTTTCACCCTCCTGGTCCAGTGGAGTAAGTTCCGCCAACTGTTGAAATTTACTCTACTATGCTTTATAAGACTATTCGTGACATTTTTCCCAAAATCATTGCACAACACTTGAAAAAATGCAAATGAAGATTTAAAATTATTTCCATGACGCGCAATATAGCTCCGTCGGTACCTTGGGCTATACGTCTTGACAGTAGGGATGTTCGATACGATCCTATATTTATAAGTATCAATACATTTCACGAGTATCGTCATCTTTCGATCCGGACTGTGTCAGAGAGAGTGACTGCCATTTGGCTGCGACATTACCCTGCCAAATCAGACATATCTTTCATAATTTTCAAAGAAATTGTACAAAATCTTCAAATTTGTGAAGTTAGCGAGTTTCACTTCATACGTTGTTACCAGACATGCCCAAATCATCAGTTGCTGCCGTGATATTCATCCCGACCTCTGCATCCCCACGGCTAGGCGACCTGTATGTTAAATTTATATTGATAGGGCAGCGGTTATGCTATAAGTCATATGTCACAGTGTTTGTGCACTGATTGCAACAGTCTTACGTCTTACACATATTATCTGTGTTTTAGGATGGAGAGGACATAATGTTTTATTGCTTTGAAGAAATTCATTAACCCATAAATTAATAAATGATTACTATTATGACATAAAGGAAGATCAGGAATTGGATGGAATGTATTTTATATTCTATTTTCTTGCAAAATCCACACTATTCAACAGGTATGTAATGATAGCTTCAGTATATTGAAGTTGGTACATTCGAGAGTGCCATGCATTAACAAACGTCCAAACCTGCTGCCAAATGTAACAGCTAGAAAATCGACCTATTATTTGCCGCATTCCCATTCGCTGAGGGGGATAACGGATTGTTAAATGTAAACCTATAACATATATCAAAATACATGAAAGTTGTCCTGTTTTTTCTGTAAAAAAACATCATGTTGGAATCAAGAAGTGGTCTTGTTTATAATACAGTCGAATTTTCACGATTTACTCAATATTTCAATAGAAATCACTGATATTCTGAGAGCTTTGACAGCTTTCGTCAAATTGCATTTCGATAAGGTATTTTCCCATTGGTCATAATATTAATGTTGGTGAAATCGGCCCTAAGCATAACAAAATGCCTCGAGTTCGAATACGTTAAAATTAAAACCTTGTTAGCGACTTTGACAGGACTAGAATCATTGCCTATCGAGATGTTGGTTTGTCCTATGGAAAAATTGGCCGCCATGCTAATTGTACTGCAATGACGGTAATGCGTGTGTGTCATGTGTGGATAGAACAAGGTCGAGGAACACGAAGAAGGCCAACTGGTCCCACCGAGGCGTACCACAGAGCGTCAAGATAGGCGCTTCAGACAACTAGTCGAGACGAGACTGTTTTGCTATTATGCGTCAGATCGCCGAACAATGGTTTGGAGAAGAAGGTAGCCCTGTTACTATGCGTACACTCTATCGCCGCATTTGAGCCTTTGGACTTTTCTCATACCGTCCACGGTTAGTGCTTCCTCTGACTGAGGGCCACTGTCGTCGACGTTTGAACTGGAGTAGAGAACGACAATACTGGGAGGCAGATTGGCATAATGTCGTCTTCAGCGACGAATTACGATTTTCTGCCTAGGTAGGTACGATGGTCATAGAAGGGTGAGACGCGGCCGTGGAGAACGGCGTGATATTGGATTGGCTGTTGAGAGGCAGGTACACAGGACTGTTGGAGTAATGGCTATTGAATATGGTATCCGAACACCCCGTTGACTGCTGCACGTTATGTCGGTGATGTCCTACAACCACTTTACTGTCGTATCTAGAGTGCCTTCCACACGTCCTCTTTCAACCAGACAATGCACCTCCCCATATTGCTCGTCGTACTACGGACTTTCTTCAAGAAGCAGGCGTTTTGCTGTGGCCACCCCGTTCACCGAATTTAAATTTCATCGATCATGCTCAAAATACGATGGGGAGGAGGACTGTCCACTTTGCACCATCCGCCACAGACTCTGCCACAGCTAATCCACGAAGTTCAAGTTGCTTGGAATGAGGTGCCACAACCAGACATCGATCATCTCACTTTGTTGATGCCTAGACGTATACAGGAGTGTATTCAGCTGCGGGGTCGCCCAACACATTATTAGTTTTTTTCTTATTACTTGTAAATAAAATTTCGTAACAATGTTATCGTTTCATTCTTGATGTAAGTCTACCTCATTGATAATAAATCAAGTTGAAGAAATTATTTTTTCTGGGTGTAACACTTTCAATGTCACGGAGTATACATAAAATACTTATATTTGTGCCGTTTTAAATTCCGGAGACAGAATGTTCGCATCTGATCCAGGACAAAAAAAAAACAAAAGCAGCATCGACAGCTCATAATAATCGAAGTTGGCCGCTGTGCCGAAAACAACATAATTTACGAGAGGCCGGCGAAGCGGAGGGTTGTCGGACCTGCCGGCCAGCGCACAAAAACTTAATAGCTTATTTATTCAAAATGTGAAAAATTCAAAATGGCCGCATCGGCTATATCGACCGGCCGAATAGGCAGTAGTCGTACGGTGTCTGCAATCCCTCAGGTGTAACTACTAATTTCATCTCTTTATCTTGATGACTGAGGTTCAAAGTTGCGAGAATTGAAATTATTGAAGACATGATTTGCGGCGACGTAACGAGACCATTTTTCAGGAGAGGTCAGACAATTGAAGTTTTATCAACGTTTTCGAAATTTTGTCAACTTTTAGCAACTTTGTCAACTTGTTTTCTACACTACACTACACTTACGAGCCATGCTATCAGAAGCGAAAAAGCACGAAATAGCTGTCCATGGTTGACTATAGGACGAAAACACCATATTTAGTTTGTGTGACGTTTTCCGGTCGAAACTTTTATTTATATCGAACGGGTAATTTTTTTAAGAAAAAAATCATAGCTCGGCATTTTATCTGACCTGAATTCACCCCTGTTAAGCATCTAACATACATCATCTGTCGGACGGCTGAAGATAGATGGATGCGAATTTTTGTTTTCATGGAAAGTTCCATATTTTACAGGCACCGAGCATACATCTTACAAACCTACGCCGCGCCGCTGGCGTGGTTACAATTTATTAAATCAAAAACAACAAAAATAATGCCTCTAAGATTTTCTGTCTCCTAATATACTATATAAAATTGGTTTTATAGTTCTAAGAAACATTTTAATTTATTCATATTGTATGTTTGTCTTCAATAACCGTAATGAAAATCGCAATATTATATTTATTGCGGGAACACAATATTGTCAAAACGTATATTTTCTCCACCTGTATAACATTAATATTGTCAATCAAGATCACTACAATGATGACATCTTTATCTCACGTACACGTGGTGTTTACCTTTTTTGTCGCTCAGTATATATGTGATTTGATTCGGCCAGACAATTGGTTGATACAATATACGAAGTATGTCTTACAACTAATATTGGAGTACTGTAAATCAACGTTGAACCCTTATTTTTATCATTGATTGGGAGAATAGGCGAAATATGACATACAAACAATATTGAAAATTAATGTTGAACCAATACATTTCAAAAGAAGTATTGGTTTAATAATGTTAATAAATATTGGAACAATACTGTCATAATCGATTGGTTAACATATAAATTGTCATGCATCCAATATTGAATTTCAATATTGAGCCGCTAAAGAATCCAAATGTCCACATTTTTCTTACATCACTATTGGAAAATTAGTTTGGGCCAATGTATCCGTAATATTGTTCCTATATTGAAACAATATACGTGTGCTACTTGAGTATTCGAGAATTATTTAATACAAATCATGTACCTACCCGGAATCCTCGGAATCTTTAGACTATTAATTTGCCAACATATTTTCGATTACTCTTTTGATATTCAGACGTCATTGGTGACCGGTCTTAATCTTAATTTTTTAGTGTTTGGAAGTATATTTCTTCGCCGTACCGAGTTCGCCAACTTTTCTAGATATGTTAGCAAAATTTAGGTGAATCATTTGTTATTTGGAGTACTCCAATATAGACCGTTATTACTATTTATTATATTATCATACGACTTATCAATTTTTGTCAACTTACCCCTTCCCCCTTTGAGTTTATCGTCATTTAAAGGTAAACACGAAAAAATATATCGGTCATTTATGGATGCAATACGCAGAGTGAAAATTCAATTTTAAAATATAATTGACGTCGGCGTTAATTGTTAATAGGATAATAGGTTAACAGTACCTTGTTTCGGAGAAGCCAACTTTCACCGCTTAATTTGTTACAGCCTAAACCAATATTATTATTTAGAACGAGCTTGTTGTATTTTTATACCGATTTTTCATTCTACCACCTGCACGTAATTTTCAAATTTTTTCTAATTGCCCTTCACGCCCTCGTTGAATCCATGGATGAAGAAGTCCAATTTTCATCTACGAAAGTATTAATGCACCGCCGCCTGGGTCTACGCGAGATTATAATTATTTCGGCAAAGATATTTTTCGACTGAGGTCTGAAGATTGTATATTACGGTGTAACGTAATAAACAATGCCTACGTCTTGTTTAGGGTCATGCATCAGCCTCGGGGTGTCTTTTATTAAGTTAAAGATAATAATCATGCGCACTCTGAGCGCTTTTCGACTCACGCCTAATAACTGTACCTTCTAAGTGAAATTTTACGAGGGGATTTATATACAAAGCATGAACTTGGAAGTCCATATGTAAGTGTTATTCTGAAACATGACGTCAAGTCGGTTGACTCTGACTTCTCATGCATCAGTTCATAAAGCACAAGCACAAATTAGATAGTATCGAAATAAAAAATAGTTGCTATGGTTTTGTTCGTTGTCCAGAGACCAAATATAATAACTTGCTAAAAAAAGTACGAAACAGATGTCCATAGTTGACTGTCTTTGGTTGGCCAGAGGAAGGCAGTAAGGCAAGTAAGAATCTCTGAGAAAAAGGTCAGTCACGAAAATGTATAACAGAGAAATTAAACGTCCATCAACCAGGTCCATAGAATTAGTCCATAGACATTCTTTTCCTGCCCTACCCGTAATACCGTCCATCTAGCAACAACACATCTCCCCAATACCTGATCGCACGATGCTTCAGATGCGACAACGCGAACAGCGCCAGTCATCAGTTTTAAGAGCAAATGTAAGGAGAAATCCATGATTTGTGAAATATGCCTTACAGGTACGTAGAATTACTTGGGTTGGAAGTGTATTAATGTGTGTATCAAAAATTGGTGATACACTCTCCTCCACCCCACTACAAACGCCCACCCCCCATTTTTTTTGTCCTAATTTTATTTTCAAAAATGATCAGGATCCTCGGAGTTTGAGCGATTTTTTTTTGTTTTTGACATTTTACTCCGCCGACTTCTAAAAACTATAAAGCTTTTTTGTCCTTGGCAAGTAGCATCCTTGTGTGAAAACTTCATTAAAATCCGAGCAGTAGTTTTCCAAGTTATACACGGGCCAAGGATTTACGGACAGACAGACCAATGGAAATGAGTGACATGATCTTCCATGATGTACATATACATGTTTATGACATCCAAAAAACATAACACGTCATTTTCAATTAAAATACTTCCTCGCTAGTCGCGTGGGAGCAAGCAACCCCTTATTATCTAATAGGGATATTGTGTCTCATTAAGAAGAAAAGGTAAAAAGAGGGAATTTTCATGATGAATATTACATTTTCCATACATACGCGTGACAGATAAAAAAATTAATCCACCTTGAATGGTATTTCTTATGATAAATAATGATTGAAGAGTTACCTTCAATTGACATAATGCCTTGCTGTATAACATGTCGCCGTGAATGTTTTGATACAAATTTTTAGCTTTCCCTCCTTATACTTCAAAAACATCAAGATGCCTAGAAAATGCAAGAAAAAGTAAAGAGAGTCTAGCATAATTTGTATTTACTAGTTTAGCCATTATAATAGAAAATGTAATTCATGTAACTTTGATATTCAGTTTTTCGTAAACTTTTGACCTTCTGGTGAAATTATAGGTATAGAACGAAAATGACGGATTGATGGATTTAAATCTTTTAAAAGCTATCACATCTTGGCCCGGTTTTGCAATCGCAAGTTAACTGCAACTTGAATGCTAACCAGAAATTAACTCTGAAAAAGCGTTTTTGAATATCAAGTTGTCCTAAAGTGGTAGTTACCTTCAACCAGAGGATCTTGTATGGGATAACTATAAAGTTGTGGACAAACTTCAATGTCTAACTTAATGTGCCTCACAATGACATAAGTTGCCATGGATGACAGGGGACACAAATACCGAACATCACCAAACGCATAGAACACGATAATGCAAGCATAAAAGCAGCGTTGTCACAATAAACGTCTTATGGATTGTTGACCAGAGCTTAAAAAAACGAATTCACACTCATCTTCAAGTCATAGTTTAACTGGACACTTAACCAGCAATTGAAACACCGTGTATTTTAATTTACGGGATAATCGAATAAACGTGTTTATTATTCTCGAAAGAAAAACCAATTTAGGTCCAAAAATAAAACTTTAAAACGTCGCTTCTCTCCAGAACAAATGCATTCCTAATGGAAGCTGTAAATAATCAACCAATATGGGCAACAAAGATGGTCACAAGGCAGAAACAAGAATCCATTATCTATTGCCCTGCACAACAAGCGATTGCGCGAAATGGATCGACCGATGAGACATGCAACAACAATTTCCATAAGTGCCTACCATAAACGCTGTAATGGGTTCACAGAACCATGTAGAAAAACCTGGCTGATTATCATACGAGCACGGAGTCAACAGCTACATCTTAATTTACCATTAGGATTTTTTTTACAGACCATAACAAGATGGTAGCCACAAGGATAAGCAGCCGTTTGCATTTCGAAATGGCACAAAACAGAACCCATGGGGTACTGATGCCAACCATTAAACAATGGTAATGGTTTTTAATGAAAACACTGAAACCAGTTCGCAATAAAAGGTCCCTTGGTAGTGGTTACGACATTGTTAATCTGATCCCTATAACTGTGTTTAAATATACTGCCTTACGATAAAAGATGTCTATTGGTCATAGTGATGCCCGACAGGGTAAGTACTTACTTTCACATTTTTAATTGCAAGCATCCACCCTTTAAATGCCATATCTCCTATGGAGTTCATTTATGGGGTCGTTCTTCTGGTTAGGCTTGAGACATTCATCTCTTTTCACTGAGCTCGCTCATTTCGTACATCTCTCTTCAGTGAGTCATCAAAATCATTTAAAAAGTTGCCATTGACAGTGACAACTGATTGTCGTACTGCCACTGTCAGCACTGGTACCATGTCGTCAGTTCGCAGTTCAGTTGCTGCCCGATGCAGACATGCTTGGCATAATTGAACGAGTCATTCCTAACAAGAGTCGTTTAATCATCGCTCACTTAGAAGAGTCCATCATTCTGAACTACTCGTACGCGAACGACATATGGCTACCCTGGTGCTCTATCTCTAGAATGCAAGAGAAAGCTATATGTGTAATTGTCAAGCTTAGCTCCCGGGATCATTGCAAGCATGATTTTATTCGCCTTATAGTTATCCATAGTTTCATCATTGTACATTTTTGCCCCGGTGCAGGAGGTGCTTAAGAACAGACTCGGATTCAATTTTAATGGTTCATATTATCCAGACAGTTTTAGATCAGCTGCATTTATTAGATCTCCAGGGTACCGTCTACAGAACCCCTCAAATGTCGATTTACGTATACAACGTGCTTCCAGATACCGTAAATTACCTCTCAGTGCATTGACTCAAAATAACAGTGAAGAAATTCCTGCAAAAAACGCATTCGATCGGATGAATAATATTATAACTGTAAAAGATTTTAATCATGATATTTCTAGCATTGGTTTGATCCTGAATAATCAGTTTTTATACTTCTAAAGTTTTTATTACTTCTCATACCACTGGTGAGGTGATCGCGAAAGACTTCGAAAATGGATGAAAGTTTTAGTTTTTGAAAATCCGTCCAGTGCCGGCAAAGCTAGGGACAAATATATATCGCTTGACTTCGTCTTTTGACATTTCAGAGGCTCGTGATCATTTTAAGAAATAAATTTGTAGGGATTATATCAAAGATTGAGGTTTATTGATGGTGGGGAAAGATTTGTCTTAATTTTTTGGCCTTAGTAAATATATACGCTTCCAGCCCTGGTAATTATACGTACCTACTAGACATACTGTACACATCTTAGATTTCCCTGTACATTTGCCCTTAAAACTTAGAATGTTAGAGATACACTTCCTTTGCGATCTTACCGATGGGTGTCTGTGTTTCATATTCGGTGGTGTCTGTGGTGATGCCGTGGGGGGTAAGTGACGAGGAGAGTCCTAGCAAGGTTGCCAGATGGTCGGTAGGTAGTATCGGTAGCGCTGAGGAGAAATTTGTAGTCTAGATAGGTTGGGACTATGGATCAATTGTCTGGGGCTGATTAACTGACTTGATTTGCTTTTTATCATACATGTTTGTGACTGAGATTTTTCTTCGATTTCCTAATTATGAATTCAACATTCTATATTTCGGTAAGGGGTTACTTTAGAACACATGCGTATATATACCTACCGTTACTGGAATATTGATACTGTTTTTTGAATCACCCTATTCAAGTTACTACAAGAAATATAAATGTTATCAAAATTGAACGTAAATTAATATTCCAGATGCTTCAAAGTGACGGTTGATCCATTAGTAGTAAAATAATTTGCCTCACATTCGAGTGCTTTCTGAAATTAAATATGACTGTAGCGTTTAGATGCAATCTGTGTGTCCCAGATAGAAATTTTAAATGTTAAGTGACAAGAAGTACCATTTGAATACGTTGATGTTGTAGACAAATGGAACTTCAACTTTCTCAAGGATAACTATTTAAGTGGATTCAAATGTCAGATGATTCGGAAATAAATGTTATGGGTGTCAGGACAGGAATTTGTCAAATGCAGTTTCAAAGACTTGACTGAAGAGAATTAATGAAATAAACTTATATCAAAGACAGAAGGAAAGTTGTTAGTAAAATTGGGCGATTCGAGATTTGCGTCAATACAGGATGCGTGTGGTGGAAGTTATATCTATCTACATTCAAAGTTGCATTTTTTATGTAATGGTGGTTAGTGGTTCATCTCCATATGCAACTTCAAATATACATATATAGTGCTCCATAATAAATGCGTCGGATATCAACATTGAAGATCCGGGGTTTCTGAGGATGTGGAATACGCTTAAATTATGTTTTTCTACATGTTATCTAGAGGGCGCTTGTAATCTAATTATGTCATGTTACGACCTTCTTGCTAGTAACGTTTCATAACTTTTTGTCGCGACTATTGTTAGAGAAATTATTTTCAAGTAACAAGGCAGCTTTACATTGATTTCTATTATCCTTTGAAAATCGATTGCTTAATCTTAGTCTTTTTGAAGGTTTCTTTTTAATTGAAAGTAGAGTACCTTTTTGACTGAAAATATCACTGTATCACAATTTTCAATCATAATAATAATATGGTACTAGCAATGGAGGAATATTCAATAAATAGCGCTCACTATCAAGGATATTCCTTAATGACGTTTTAATATTACAGGATATAAGTCTCAAATAAGTTTATAAATGACAGTTCATAACAAGATAGGTCTGCATTGGAAAAATCGTTGTTCGCAAATTTTTAGCTACTTTGCGTTTAATTTTCATGGAAAAACTACTTTACTTCCCACGCCTACTGGCGGAGGAAGCATTGTAATCGCGAATTTTTTTTTGTTATATGACATGAACATCTCGAAAACCTATTCCATTGATTTCCGTCGGTTTGTTTGTCTGTCTGTCGGTCTGTCCGCAAATCCTTGGGACGTCTATAACTTGGGATGTACTGCTCGGTTTTGGATGAAATGTTTACAAAATATCAGTAGCGTACGAAATCTTTTGTACAAAATATCGCAAAACCTGTTTGAAGGGAGTCTTTTATAATATGTCCATATAGAAATAAAGTAGAATACAGTTCCTCATTTCAGAAACCCATATTTTAAGCTAATATGTCTATAACACAAGCTTATGCTATATAAAAGCATTTTAAAGATTAAACTACGGCACCCACCTTCAAAAAATAGCGCCATTTGACTAATGAATAAATAATCCGGGACTATTTTGGCACATTCATTACGGAATATGCATATACATCACACCCTCCTGTAACTATATCCACTTTGGATGAGGCTGCGTGTGGTTCAAATATTCTAAATAGTTATTTTTCTTATTATCGACGAAGCAAAGTATTCTAATCAGCTCAAAAAAAAGGAAAGGTAACATTGGGAATCTATGATTATCTATAATTATGTGGTATAGAAAGAAAGCATGGTACCGCCATCCCAAAACTATCCTAATATGTCCCGCAATTAAGATGATGACCGTATCTCGCTTGGGAACCTATGTAGGTGGTGCATGACATAGAACCAAGATGGTACCTAATTTTGGTAATCACTTCCTCTATACGTGATGTGTGATAAATCATGGTAATCGTAAATCAAGAATACGTGTTGTTTTGAAGACACTTCATGCTTTCATCCGGAGAGGTAGTTAAGATTGAGGGTCATTATGGTACCACGTTATAGGCACCCATTTCTCTGACAAAAAATGCTTATGAGGATCATTAAAGCAGATTTATAATGTCAAAGATCGGCTTGAAATTATCCTATAGGATGCTGTAGATTTGTTACGTACTATGGATAATTTGATGTTGACTTTGTTTTAAAAAGGGAAAGTATTGGGTTGGTGGTAATTTCAGTCAAAAAGTTCTTGATATCCTGTTAGCATTTTGCTTGCCGCGTAATCTCAGAAACGGCCTCATGGATATTCAGTGGCGAATTTAAGAATAAATAAATGCAAGGGTTGAATAAGAAGAAAATATTCACGATGTGGTAAGGACCAAAAGCATTTGTAGAAATAGACTTACTCGTATTTTAATGCAGTCGAAGTACTAATTGAACCTTATCTTTTTTCTCATAGCGAAAATTGTGGAATTTCCATTGGAAGCTGCAGTTTGCTAGTGTTGAAGTCATCCACTGGATCATTCTCTATTGTTTATGATACATATGGAAAAAAATATTATCGTATGGCTTTGCATGGGAGAAGTAGTCACCTAAATTGCTCTGGACTTGAAAGGTGAGGAAGGTAGAGCGTGTTCAAGTATGGAAGAAGCTTTGCTATTGATGGAGGATGTCGAAGGAGCTAGCTAAAACGGTTGTCCAAAGAAAGTGTAACCTTAACAAATAACCGCTCAGCAAGTTGTCAAACATGTCATCCTATAAGAAAATACTTCAAAGTCATTTTCAGCTCCATAAGGTCATCTCAGGATTCGATCCAAAAGTAGCCATGCAGTCTGCGTGGTTAGTGAGAAAGTCTGATTTTTGTATTCTTGAATTTGACACGTCGCTCATGCCGTACATTATTCATTAACATATTCTTCAAGATAATGTCCTAGCCTATGCCGTTTTGGAGCATTTGGACCTTCACATTCAATGTATATCCTCTCAGCTATGTTGCCAAATATGATCGCAGTAATTCCGTCTGAATTAATTAACGAAAATTTTTATTCTTAAGCACGGCATCAACCTTGCAAGGATAGATCACCTCTGAAACTATCGCGTTATTGTTCCTAAGATCTCGTATTATCAGAATTTCTCAGCGACGAAAAAAGAAATTCCATATTCTGCGATGCCAGCCCAAGAAGTGGCAACGCTGGTACACGAAGCCGGTGGTAGAGAGGTATGAATGTATGCATAAGCGGTTGGACATATGCTTTTTTTGGCGCCGGCACGGCTCTTAATTTGATTGGGTTTTTTCTGGTGAAACGTGTTAATCAGTGCTTATATCCAGCTGATGCAAATGTTCAGATATTCGTATCACCGTTTCTAGTTGGAATTCAAAGTAGCACATTCGACAAAACACGGGCGAAGAAGGTCGAAAGAAATACAAAGAGGGGGAAGAAGAGATGGCAAAGGAAGAAGAAGCTCGTCCACATGTCGAAAGACAAGACTGACCGCCTGATTGGTCACGATGAGGGACCACGAAAAGGGCCGCCCAATATCGACGTGTGTTGCACACGTTGTCGGCATGGTGGATTCCAAACGGAAAAACTGAAAAATATGTTAGTTGACAAGATGGCGGTATCGTAAAGGACTTCCGTCGAGCGGTACGTTTACTAATTATCACTAGGCATCAGTTTACTTTTAACAAGAAAAATGTATCATGCTTGTCTCACAGTTTACATTTTTCATAAAGGTACTACCCTTCTCCAGTTCAAAGCTCATAGGAACAAGATGTTTTCATTATCTTTATGTGTCACCTTTCCAAAAATATAGCTGCATAACATTCATCAACTTTTTTTTAATTAATGTGCAAGTAACACATGTATTATGCAGCGCAAAAGCAAAAAATTTGACGGACAGGCTTCAATGAAAATGAGAGATATGAATATGAATTTTTTTTGTCTCTCCATAGAAAATCTTGAAGCTTCATTTTCTGAGCGACGCGCAGCATTGTTGTTGTACATATGATGATTCGAAAGACAATAACATTTTTTTTTGCTAGTGAAGGTGTTTTCGAATCTCGCATGCGCACGAATTATATTTTTGTGATCCTTGTCATCGTTTGTTACTTAGACTGTTTTGTTTGGATTTTAAGACAGCTGTTAGCAAAAGGTGACCAGTAAAGAAGAAAAAAGTGAGTATATTCAAACTACTCATACTTCTACTTTGTCAGTTGGTGTTTTGTCGAACGGTGAAATAATTCGTTGTCGCATGGTCTTAGCTGCGCAAGATATTGTCGAATAAAACATGTCAATTGTGAGATTCCAGAATGCTCTTTTTTATACTATCTGCATGAATGTCTGCTAAGGTATACAGGGTGTTTCATTTTATTGCTGCATAACTTTAAGATTCGATAGAACTTTTAAAATTAATGCATAAAGTCCTTATAGACATGGGTCGAAAAATGCGTGGCTTCCGAAATACAGGGTGTTTAAATTTACTTTCTAAAATAGTTTTTTTTAAATATTTCGAACAATATTTGATGTATAACAGTGAAAATTGGTATACAAGGGTTTTTTGGTACGACAAAACGAACCATGGGCATAGTTGTACTGTAGCCGCTAGAGGGCGCTCTCTACTGTACCTGTAGTGTATTAAAATGACCCAAAAATTTTTCTTAGTGCAATTTTTTGCTTTTTGAAGAAAAAAACTGATTCTTCGCACTTTTCAACATAAAAAGCTCTCTTGTAAATTAACGTTATAGTTAGCCGTTTTTGAGATATTTCGATTTTAAGGTTCGATGCATTTTCAATTATTTATGAAAATAACGTTAAAAAGTCAGTATCTCGATAATTTTTAGAAGTAGGCTGTGCCTGCAAATATTTTTGAAATTGAAAGCAGAATAAGGTTAAGCGTCAATTAGTTGACAGTTAGTTTTGTTGTCTGTTGAAACCTGAAACGTTTTTTTGCAATTGTGAATGCACGAAATTTAGTTTCTTTTACCTGTTTTGTTGTAAGTTTTATAAAAATGCCATTTTTATTCTCCAATCAAGAGTTAGCGGATATTCATTTTGTGATTTTGTGTATGGCTTTGTAAATGGAAACGCAGCAGAAGCAGCCAGAGAGTACGCGCGAAGATTTCCAAACAGACGACATCCAACTCGCTCAGTATTTGTAAGAGTGCATCGCCAAATAATTGAAAATGGTTTTTGGAAATCTCCAAAGGGATCAAAACATAAATGTTCGTCAGCGCAGATTTACCCGTATGATTCTGCGTGATGCAGATAATGTTTGAATATTAAAAAGGAGACCTGTGTAATACGGGGTTAGAAAAATGTTGAAAATTGGGTGGCACTTGCTGTTTCATGTTCAGTTTATATGATAATTTTGTAAAGAACTTCCTAGCAATTCGTGAGTCGTATCGACTCTACACTGGGGACGGGCAAAGTTGATAATCTACATCTCTTCGTTTTTAATATCTGTGTACATAACTGCTAAAAATACTGTCTAAGAATTATTGTTTATTTTTTGGAGGCGGATAAATAAGTAACTATTCCCGGTCTTTTCCTTAATTATGTGATAAATAGCATTTCTGTAATACTAGCAAAATGTTTGAGGTATTCACTTAGATAGGGACTTCCTTACTGATATGTGTTATATATTATATAAGTTATATACAATTTTCGGCATTAAACTTCAAAAACCTCAGAGTATTTTCAAGTAAAATAGAACAGATTTAAGGTTTTTATATGGATTTTACCTGAAATATTCTAATCCAATTTTCTTTTGAAGAAATGGTACGACAAACATTTCTCAAGAGAGATAAGCAATGCAAAATAACCTACAGAATTACAAAACTCGGCATTTTCAAAGTATTACAATTTCTACACCACTGACGTAGTTTGAATCTCGGAAATTTTTGTATGGATTCATTATGATGCCACTACTAATAGTACAAAAGTTCAAGTTGATTCTTTAATACCTGTACACTTCTAGGATATCATTTTTTCTAGATTTCAAAATGATGCACTGAGATAACGCGGTCATTTAAAAAGTTGTTCTGGGAAATTTTTATTACCTCTAATGATTTTTTAAACTTTCCTGAGTAGCTAAACTATTTGGTTTGATTAAATTGAATTTTCTGTAACTAATTTAATTGAAAGTAATATACGTATACTATTGAATTAATGTGCTTGAAAATAGCAAACCATAAACCTGTTTTATTAAACTGTTTAATTAGTTTAGGTAATTTAGTTTATCTAGAAAATGTACATTTAAAATAGTTAAACATTTTAATAACAACAGTTGAACTATTTACTTGGACTCGGCCCTTCACTCGTGAATGATCGGGAGTATGCGACAGGAGCAGTGCAGGTGACGCGCTTCGTTACTTCTTAGTTTCATTTGTGATTTTCGCGAGGCGCTTCATATTCGAATGTGGCCGTTGTTGATATAGTAGGTGTGAAGTGGATCAATCAGGGTGACCAAGTGAAACATTCGAGCTTAGTCACACGCAACCATATAGGGAAGTCGCTGCTGACGTGACGGAATGAGAACTTTGAAAATTTATTTATGCAACCATATTTGGCTAAATGAAGGGCATCTATACCAAACATGTGCTTAACGTAGGCTTGTTGTGCTTTTCTTTTATAGTGTGTAATGCATACATACCCGTTGTTAGTGGAGCCTCCGTTGGTGTAGACTTTTTGGAATTTGAAAATATCCTAGTATGTTTGAACTGATATCGAATTATATGTTCAAATACGTTGAATGGCAGTGATCGCTATATTGTTTTATTATTACAAATAAAATTTTGTACACATAAGTGGCCTTATGCAGTTTCAGGTGTCCCTTTCCCTACCCTCTGAATTTAGAACAACTAATTGTTTTCTAGCGAATGGAGATATGGCGTAACCTGATTCTGAATAGTCAGACAAAGAATTGATGAATTTGGATACCATAATAAAAAAATATCGACTTTTGTTAGGGTTATTTTGATTCGAAAATGTCAACTGTCAAAATCATGTTTTCCAAACATTTGGATCTCTCAGATTTGTCAGAGCACAGTTATAATATACATCATTCAGTTAAATGCAATTTGTTTTTTAAATTCCAAATATTAACTAAATATATTTAAATCTAAATGAAAAAAAATCAAGGGCAATCAAATACTTTTACATTAACAAATTAGACAAATTATCTTAATTATAATGCAACTAAACAATGACGTTTTAGGTTAATTAAACTAGTTTAATGGATACAAGTAAACTGTTTTATAAATCTGAGTTCAATTTAACTAATTTATCTTCTAGCTGCCACATAGTTAATTATTATTTTAATTGGCTTAATTAAGATTTTAATTGGTTTAATTAGATGGTTTTATCAGTGTGAGTTCAACAACCTGGATCTCGTTAGGGGGCACTGTAGGGCCCATATTTACAAAAACTTTCCAGGGTATTTTTAGACCGATTTTTAGCCCTTGCTACTGTTTTTTGGATTAACTGGTTCATATTTTGTGTTCTTGTTGAAGGAAGTTTCGGATAATCTTATTTCTTTATAACTTCATTTTCCAAAGAATATCTTCCAAGGAGAGGTAAGCGTCCCTGTATCTGCGCTTGGCCAAGCACAGCCAGCATAAATCAATACCCCAGAATTACGGATGAGAATCTTTTAAAATCCAAATAACAGAGCAAGTAAATTAAACCGAATCTAAGCGGCAGATAACCCCAAAAAACTATCAACTCTCATCACAGACAAATGACCGTACTGCCTGCGTGTGGCATCAACATCGGAGAAGCAAAGAAGCAGTAAAACAAACATCATCACGGCAGCGCGATTAGGAGAACAAGAAAAAAGCCGCTTGGCCGTAAAAAACGTCGTTATCTGGTGCCCATCACCCAGTGGTGCTTTGCGGTACCACCGGCAAGCCGTCTTCGATGTCGTTCGCCGCTAATCTATTTCTGGTCATTTTTTCTTCTTCTTCTTCGAGATCGAGTCCTCCATGCCAAAGCCATATGCCACACACGTCGATAATGGGCGTGCTCTTTCGGTACGACCAATCGTGGTCAGGTACAAAGAGGAGGCGTTTGTTTTTCTTCAGCCAGGTTATTTCTTTTTCGTTGGTTTGGTTTGGATAGAGCTTTTGTCTGCACAAGAAAGGTATTCTTCTTCACCAAATAAAAGCACGTCGTGTAGTTTTCAATTTAACATTGGAGGTTTCATGGGGCCGTCAGGAAAACATGGAGAAGCATCAACGATGCTACTTCACACCTCTAATAGAGGTTACTTTTGCTCTACCTTCTTTTGTTGTCCCATCGAGGTCGTGATTGCCTATAAGCACGAAACAGCTGCACACGGTTGGTTGGATGAACTATTTTTAAAGTACCAGGTTTCATTTGTGCGGGTGTCTGGGCACATGGCGATGCTGGGTAAATAGGTGAAAAATGTTCATTCAAGGGCAGAGTGTGTACGACTAAGTATGTTGTTACTGGGATACCACTAAAAAGGACATATTCTGAATTCCTGGAATCATGTTAATGGTGTACCAGTTCTATAGAAGCTTAACAAACTAAGCATTGTTGTAGGATATCCTCCTCTAAGTAGCTCCCTAATTGTAAAACTGATGGCGACCGACGCGCGACCATTAGAAAACAAGTTCATTAGTAAGGTATCAACCAACCCCTATGGACTTGGAATGATGGCGTTTGTTGGCATACGCAATACGAACAGGTATCGCCATGCCACAAACCAGGCTATTAATTCCTGAGATAAATGAGAAAATAATTACAAGTCGTAGCGCAAACGACCTCGACTCTTATTCGAACGCTCTAAAAACAGGGAGTTTATTATGGCTAAAGCAGTAGCGCGCTTAATAGATGTAGTTTTTACGTAAATACTAAGTGTACTTATAATCATACTGAACTGCTTGCTATTCTATCCTATTTGCATGTCTTCTGCCCTGAGGACCACAGCATTTCATTGCTCTAAATTATAAATGTCACACTCCGTTCGCATTTAGACACACAAGTGTCAGTGTCAGTACCGATAGGCAGATACTCATTGATAATGCGACCTAGGACAAGAATAGTCAACTGTTCCAATAGCGAAACAGCAATGAAGGCACTGAATATCTGTCAAGTTAACTTGAAGTGTCGGTCCACAATGCAGGAATGCTGAAAATTATTACACCGAATAATTTTTGGCAAAGCAGTTAGATTTCAGGACACTTATATTGTGCACCTTCTGTTATAGATCTTGCTATTAGGCGAAATTACATTACAAGTTCTTCGGGCGTTTCACAATGCTTTGAACTTTATACTCCCTACCAATTTTGTCTTGTCAACTTGTCACTCAGAGTAAGGTAATCGAAGATAACATAACTTGCAGATTGATCCGTCTTTCAGTACTTTCTATGCAGCAAGCCTAATACACTCAGCTCTATTTTGTTTGTTGTTTCCTTAGAATGCGTTTCATGGACTGTTTTGTCTTATCTGTTTTGATGGCACATTCACCATCTTCACCATTATTATTCTCATGAGATTTTGCACCCATCGGACGGTTCTCTACTGGTCTCTACCAATATTTTTCGGGTCTTACAGTAGTTGTCATTCCAACAATATTCGAAGAATATAGAGTCTTTTCTTTAATGTCCTTTAATTTTTTCAACGAGTCTAGTTAGCAAGTTGAACTTAAGGACGAACAAATTATTGCTTATCATATTTTATAAAAGTGACATAGGAAAATTCCATCATGGTGGTTGAGTGAATGGTTAACATTATCTCGAAACTGCTTATTTTTTCAAATACTCAAAATTTGTCATTTTTTACTTTCCACAGAAACTGATGCCACACCACAAAAAACTAACCCACTCATTTCCGTCCGGCACGGGTATTACGAATCTTGAAAAGTGACATTACGTTGATTTTTTTTGACATTGTATTGGTTTTCTGTGACACTATGTAGGTTTTTCTGCAAGGTGTTAACTTATCACTAGCTGATGGACATTTGTGAACTAGTTTTATTGTTGTAGGGGTTGCCTAGACGTCATGACGTTTCAGTTATCAATGTTTAGTTATGATGTGATGTAAGATCTGCTTCAGAGATGGCATTACTGAAGGTCTAAGCTGTGAGTTGTATACTATAGCGAGAAAGAAACCGAATACATAGATGCATAGTGAGGATTTGTGTGCTAATAATATGTGTTGATGATAATTCCATTGGATTCTTGTCTCAAATATACTTACTTGAGATTCAAAGCTAGAAATTAGTTGCGCATTCACTTTTTCTTATTCATTCTCGCAATTACAAAAATGAGAGAGATAAAAAAAGAAAATCCCTGGTTGGTGAAGGGACAGGTGAGAAAATATGCTACAGACAAGAATATTTATGAAAGTGAAAAGGTTATTAAATAACTTTTTATTTCCAGTCGTTTAAATCTTATAGAAATTTATTTTGCGTTGTCAATAGAAAATCAGCGCCTATATGTGAAGCATTGCGCAAATATTTGATGTGTGATGCATCATTACTAATTTTTCTGTGATGTGACTCAATTGAACACAACGCGAGCACGGTGGCGATTTCTCGTAGTTTTTGAGAATACAAAAAAAAAACAGGAAGAATCGTAATTTATAACTTTGAAGATAACCGGTCTTCAGAAAGGACAACATACAAATAACCCATTTGGCACAGCTAAAAGATATACTTCATTAGCAACATATTCAGTAATAATTTTCTCACACAGCAAATATCACTAGTTTTATACACATACAGACCAATACACATAATCATCCAGATGCGATCTTGCTCTTCTCAGAGATAAAAACTACAGACTACAACACTTCACAAAACATATGCAACCAACAATGCGTGTAGTTGAGTCATTCCTCCATAGATGCGCGCTTACAGCGGTCATAGCGAGCAAACGTGGGATGAACTATTTGCACCCTAAAAACTACCTTGTCTGCAAGATGACATTTTATTGGTTTTTTGACGTTTTATAGGTTTCTTTCATGATACCCGTGGGGGTTTCTGTCAGCACGTCTGTCTGTCTGTCCACTAATCCTTGACCTCGATATAACTTGAAAAGCTTTATCGTTTTTGTAAACCAGTGGATATATAAAGTAAAATAGAAAGTAAATAAAAATTGCTTCACTTTTGCAAACGGGTCAAAAAATTAAGAGTTTGAAGTTGTAGGGTGTGAGGTAAGGTATAATATCTGAGTACGCATCCGGCAAAGCTACATACGTATTAGACATATTTCACACATCATGTCTTCCTCTGTATACTTTTGACCTTAAAACTGTCGATAGAATGAGAAATATACATTTTCAACAGCAGCATCGAAGCGACTTAGATATACCTACATCAAAGTCTGACCGATGTCTGACCGATGGGTTACGGGCGACTGTCGATGTTTCTCATAGCAATGTTGCCAGATAAGCGATACTGTTGGTAGGGCAGGGAGGAAGCTTTCTAAGTCGCAATATTGTTAGATGATGGGGATCATCTACTAATTGTACGAGCCTGTTGGACTGACCTTATCCATTTCATTTTTTGTTATAGACGTTCGTAGCTATTTTTCCTCAGAGGGACTGACTTATACCGTACATATTTTATGAACCGATGAAAACGTTGTATGCAAAGTGCAGAGACAACCTATTTGATGCAATTTTTTTTTCAATGGAATGTACCATATTTTGTTGACAGACATTTTTTGATTAACAAAAATACACTGAGTTCTCTGAAGAAGTTAACTGTCGACAATTAAAAGGGATTAATTGTCAAGTCCTAGGTAATTTAATTTGATCAACTGGTCAATATCTCCGTTCAACAATTAAATGAAGGTGGAAAATATTGTATAGCGAACAGTAGAGCTGTAGTTGTATCGCCGCATCTATTTCTCGAGTTGCATCATGTTCGTGCATCATCCCTTCTACAAAAACTATCGCCTCCGTCTTTGGCATATCTCGGGCAGGACATTGTTGCGTATACGTAAACGAGAATATAAATAAAATAGGTATACTTTTATGCCTCTCCTCGAGGAAATTTACTTTACGCACGCACAATTTGCATTTGAGCGACGGTATCGTTTCGGTATTTTAATTGTCTTTCAGCTCATACTCGAGCCAGTGCTTGTGTGTGCATATTGCAGCGACATGGAATATGAAACCCATAAAGAAACAAGCACACGTCGTATTACAGGTGATTAATGAAATGAGCATGCTGCTTTGCTGCTATTAGCTCTGCTCTCTTCACTGACTCGTGCTAGTGCGATCATTTAATTGTGTTTCGAAATATACTAAGTGGAATAAAAAAGAGAACACCAAGTAATAATGAATTTATTACAATAATCTTTTGTATACATGTCTTTTTGGTTTAGGAGTGTAATTTATCAAAATTTCAAAAAGTCTAAGTTTCGAAAAAATGTAAAAAATTAATACTTTCTTGGGCACCCAGAAACACGTTCCTCTTGAAGTATCGAATCCCAGGCTAGCTGTACTTCGAGCCGATAGTGTCTGTGGAAAAGTGGGTTGGTGAGAGTCCGTATACGAGGCAAAACATGTGGTTCCCTCTCCTCCTGGGTGTAACACTGCAGTCAAGTTGCCTCTGAGGAACACCGAAGGGGACCTGCTTCTATAAGCAATATCCCCCGTTATAATTGCAGCAGTGGTGCACATGAGTTTCCATAGAGAATTGACAATCTCGTCTTTACCTCGTGGCCTTTTAACACTTGCACGGCCATCATGCATCCCCAGACAGAATCTGGATTAATTACTAAATACAATGGAATTCCATTCGAGGTCCCCGTTCAGCCAGTTCTCTGCACAAAGCCATCCAGTCGATCACTTTGGTGCCTAGGAGTAAGCAGTAGGTCAAAATGAGGACGGTATGGTATAAGTCCAAACTGTTAATCGGGGTGATAAGCAAGTCGCGTTGTAATAGAGGCTTTTAATGCTATTCAAACCATTATTGGCCAACTGACCTTGTGTGTTCACAAAAATAATCACAATAATCTCCTTAATTAATGCGTATCCTATTTTGAAACTTCTAGTGTATTAAAACCACTTTACGCTATATTTAAGTGATAATAAATTAATAGTAAAACTGCCAGAGTTACCTGAATTTTGATTTGAAATGTTTACTTTCAGTTTTTCATCTTAGTTTTTTTAATTCCAATTCCAATTTTTTTGTTCGTCCTAGGTCCTTTAACTGGGGAAATAAACATAATCCGAGAATAAACGTGTTTTCTTTTTCACACCTACCAGATGAACAAATGGGGCCATTAGGAACAATGAATTAGAATAAATCAGAAGGCAATCTATATGTTTACCTTGCAGTGTCTGTCGCCAAAATTTTGTAATTTTAGTGCATACTTTTGGCCTAATTTGACTACCAGAGAAACGAAAATAAATTTTTATTGCAGGTAGGTACAGCGTATGAACAATTCTGCTAAACTCGTAATTTTGAAATGCGAACAATAAGAAACTTATTTTCATCAAACAGCAATAATGGCGGAATACCTTATATTAGATATAGTGGGACATATTGCATGCATTATACTCGGTTTATTTAAAAAGTTGTGGTGATCCAAGTAGACTCTTGGCTAAAAGCAAGTACCCAGTTGAGCATAATATTGAAATACCTGCAAATATGTCATTGTCATTATATTTACCCAATAAAAAGGAATGGTAGTATTTCAATTAATTTTATATTCATATTCTTGAGCGCACTGAGCTTCCTCCATAGGCACTAAAATAAGATCGTAAAATTACTGTTAATAACGCGAGTGCATTTTATAAAAGCTGTTCGATCAGTTAAAGTAGATAAAGTTAAATTTTTGTTTAGTTTAGTTAGACTAAAGTTTCGGTTGGACCTCTTCAGTATCCATCAAAAAGTTTGTCTCCAATATTTTGCATTTTCCAATTTTGTTGTTAGGTATACAATTTTGATATCGAACCTTATATTGGTACTGAGTGCTCAGTGAAACAAGAAGTGAAGAGAAATGAAGCCAATATTGATGTACACGCCCTTTCGCAACGTCTATGACTATCATATAAAACACTTGTCGATAAAAAGATATACTCTTATCCAGTTTAAACTGCTTTTTGCAATCCACAGAAACCTCCATAAATGTCAACAACTGTCAAACTGGCGGCTTAAGCCTGATCGATTTGTTGTATGAACTTGCAACCTGTCACTGATTACATAGTTTTTCGACAAACAAATCGTATAGTTGCTCCTTCTACCTAGACCGAATTCGTTGTATTATGAACAAATTTTAAAAACTCATTTGCATTTGATGACATGCAATTACGAACTTTGAGTGTAATGGTTAGTATCCTACTGAGTTGTATTTCTTTGTGTCGTAATGATGGTCGTTCTATAACTACGAGTAGTGCCAAGTTGGAGATATCACCACATCAATGCGTGCCTATGTATGTCTTGTATCAATTTTATATCTATGCTATGATACAGAAAAACATCTTACGTTTAATTTGAGCTCAAATTACACAGAGGGCGTCCCAACCGTGCGAGGACCGGCAGAGCTACTACGTGACTTGAAAAGTGATATGTATTATGTCAGTTTTTTGACATTATTTCAATTTTTCATGTCATTATGCAGGTTTTCCTACAAGACGTCAACTTGGAACTAGCTGTCTCTACTTCATGCTCACTTGTAGCAAGCGCGGAATGAACTATTTGTACACTAACCTACTTAGTCAACAAGTTGACATTTTCGTTTTTTTTTTACATATAGATTTTTTACGTAATAACCCTGCGGAGTATTGCTCCTAAACAGAAACTATACAATGAAAACTATTTATGAATTATTAGTATATGGTATTTGGAGGCATAATTCTAAAATACTGCTGAGTATACAGGTTGACCGAATGTTGCCCACATATCAAAGTTGATCTTTTTAGTGGAATGCTTTATATTAAATATTCGTTAAACCCTTTCAAGAGAAGGATATTGATATGACATTCGTATGGGTTTTAAAAATTCATTGTTGAACTATTCGGTATTTTATCTAAAAAAAACCATCAAATTTTGTGAAGTGAATTTTATTTCAAATATATTTTGCAATACTCAATTTTAGTCTAATATCCAATTTTCTTGAAACAAATAGCTCTTACGCAGGTAATGTTTGTACAAGCTGGTATTCATATGATTCGAAAAATAGATTATTAGGCAAACACTGAGTATTATAAAATATTTAATTCACACTGCAGGTACGCAGAGTATCAAACTTTGATGTCTTTTTTTAAGATAAAATACCAAACAGCTACAAAACTAATTATCAAAATCCATAAGCATGTCATCAATCTCCGTCTATTAAAATGATCTATCCGAATTTGTAATAAAAAGTGGGGTATTACATTTAAAAAAATCAACTTAGATATGTGGGTAAAAATCGGGACACCTTGTATATTATGAATATTTCCGAAACGTGCCTCCATATACACGGTGTTTCAGAAAGATGTGCCAATATCTATAGAAAGTATATCCAAAAATAACAAAAAATGTTCCTATAAATATGGGTCCAAGGATGCTTCCCCACCGAGATACACGGTGATGAGGTTTCAATTACGAAATTGAAAAAATATATATCTAAGGAGCGGCTAAATATATTGAGTTATGATTTTGAACGTTCAGTGAGCACATCATAAGCAATAAACATACAGAGTTTCCCGGCCCAAACTAAACTAGGGTCGTAGAAACTGGGGTTTCTGGACAACTAGTAGGAAATTTTTTCTACGCCACTGGTCTTTTAAGAGAAAAGAAGCATATTTTATAAAATACCGTTAAATTTTCCATAAATTTTGTCTCTTGAGGATTTATTGTCAGATCACTCGTTTTAGATATATGTTGGTTTGATTATTTGAGGTAAAATCCTAAAATATTCTTATGAAAACGCTTAGCCTCCCCTATTCTGAAAGCACCGTGAAACTTGATATCGGAAACACTATATGGCATGTGAAGAAAGCAACATTAATTGAATAATATACGTGTCTCATCCTCAATCAGTAGCGTAGAAGCTTACCATTCATTAAACCTATCCTGTGCGCGCCCACTGGTTTTGCTGGCATATTAATTTTTGTTTCTAGATAAAGAAACGCAGAAAACGCGCGGGGGGAGGTTGTATTTTTAAACCTATGAGGACATAACACTGGGAACAAAAAATAATGCTTAATGAATGCTATAACATCCAACCTGATGGAGGTGTTGAAAATGACCACCTCTGGATTCAACACAAGTGTGTGCTCTACGCCACAAAGTCTCTCTGACCCTTTGGAAAATACCTAGCGTATTACGAAGAGTATTGAAAGTATTCTGAATACTTCGTCCTCGTACTTCGTGTCCGAGGTTGCTAATTATTTGTAATACCATCATTGGTGAGCTCACTTAATCCGAAATGCTTAAGAACTGTGAGAAAAGAAAGCCGATAATTTCAAGTAATATAATAAGAATTTTACTCAAATTGTGCCATAGCTTTCTTCACATGCCATGTAGTGTTTGAAATGTTAAGTTTCGCGGTGTTTTCTGAATAGGGGAGGCTAAACGTTTTCATTAGAATATTTTAGGATTTTACCTCAAAAATTCAGACCGAAATATCTTCAAAATAAGTGATCTGACAAAAATTCCTTAAACAAAATTGAATGCTATTTTATTTCTCCCAAAAGGTGAGTGACTTAGAAAATATTTCCTATTAGGGGGCCAGGTACCCCAGTTTCTAATTCACTGGTTTAGTTAATTGCTGATGATGTGCTTACTGAATGACTTAAATACTAACTCAGTATCTTTACCCGCTCCGTAGATCTAATGTCGTAAATAAAACTTTTAGTTTTAGTTTTTGTTTAGGAGCAAAACGTATTTATCTGCTGGCGAAGTAGCACTTTGCACTTTTAATACACAAATGACTACTATACCATATGTAGCTTAAGGATATTTTTTGTCACTACACGACTGTAAATAGACCCCTCCTGCGTAAAGCAGCAGTTAATCTTTCAACAACGAGATCGTCAGAACCTTCTGTCACTCATCCGAAGAGAAGAGGCAAAGCGAGAAAATTAAAAAATGCCTACGTCACCCCTCTTTAATTAGTGTCGCCAATTTAAAAGGTAATAAAAGTTTTATGCATTGTAAAAGAGGTCTACCATAACATAGCAGGTAATCGTTTTGTGTTTTGCGAACGACGACTTTCGGAGGAGCGGGGAGAAGACCATTTAATTAGATATTAATAAAGTCTCTGAAATAATTAAAGCTTGCAGAGGGTCTTTTCCGTCTAGTCAAAACTGCAAGTTCACTTACCACGCCTACCGGCGGGGAAGTATTGTGATCGCGTAAATTTCCGAAAATGAGATTTATTATGTATTTGGGATGTTATCTGTATGTAGATCACGAAAATCCATGACACTCATTTCCGTCGGTCAGTGTCTGTCGGTTTATCGGCCTGTCGGTTTGTCCTCTAATCTTATAGCCGCTTATAACTTGAGAAGTACCGCTCGAATTTCAATGAAATTGTTACAATTCTATGCCATTTACGCAAAATCGGTTCAGTGGCGGCAGAGAAAAAGGCCAAAAACGACAAAGAATAATAATGTTTGAGGTGAAAAAGTTGGGGGTGGATGTTGGAGTGGGTGGGGAGGGTTAATTTTTGACGTGAGTACATTTATACGTTCCCAGTCTTAGTATTTCTATGCACCTATTAGGCATATTTCACACATCATAGATTTCTCCGTATGGCTTTAAGACTTAAACAAATGTTCTCAGCAGACGGATGGCATACCTACCGGCCGCGGCTGCTGCTACCGGAAGCGTGAAGCTGGAATTGGTGAGTGCTCTGGTATTACACGTATTTTTGCCACGCCACAACATAGCCTAGGCTCTGGCCGCGCTACCACGTCTGATCGCGCGGTCATTACTGAAATCGGTGATTTGAAGAGCAATTAGTTGGATTCAGGAGCGCCTATGGTTTAATGTTAGACTTAATAATCGAGCTGGCATCTGCCAGATTATAAGCATGTACCTCTGCGACCACGGAAGAATGTCAATGGAATAAATGTTAGACTGACTTTTTTCTCAGAGGGCTCTAGCTTGTGCTGCGGCGGTGCCCCATTTTTGATAGCTGACAGATTATTCTTGTTTTGTATTTTACTTCCCAATCCAATCGCAGTCGCCAAAAATTTCGAATATGAGACAAGTTCTTTGGGCGTTTCATGTCATGTACATCACTAAACACCATATGATTCATCTCTGTCGGTCTGTCGATCTATCTGTCTGTCGATCTGTCTTTCGCAAAAAATACCGCGAAATTTTATGTTTGGACTTCAGAGGAGAGCTAATATTTCGTCATACATTTAACGTTTTATTCAATGTGTTTGGAAGGTCGCTGCTATACTTTCAAGGGGTGATAATACATCCCATTTGGAACAGATTGAGCCACATATATCTCAGTTCAAAGTCGAAGCGTTGAGCTACACATATTCTCGTGAAATCGAAATCGAAAAAAGCAAAATCATGCGATAAAACATCGCTTGCGCAATAACGAACAGCAGCTCCGTTGTTCTCTTATTTTTCTCACTTATCTTAATTTATCTCCTACCTAGAGAAATAGTTTGCAAGTTATCAAAATATCATGTACACATTATAAAAAATAAAGTTGTTTTACTGAATGGTTCCATTTTCCAGTGCTTAGTGGCCTCTCGAATGAATTTATGGTAAAATTTGGCAACAGTGTAATTTGAAATCAATGAAAATACTTCCTGTACTACTACTCTACCTTTTGATGTGTCATACAAAGCGATCCAACCATTTTTTCCTCGATAACCCAAATAACAAAAAAACAAAATCCAGCTTTCGTGAAATTAAGCAGCTGATAGAGACAAAATTATTCATTTATTTGATAACAAAATGCAAATTGTTGTTCTAACGCATTTTCATGTCATTGTTTTGTATTTCTGTCACCATGCTCAAAGTTTCACATCACTGTGTAGCTTTTTTGAAGACTCACTGGAAAGATATGGCAACTGCTCAAATTCAAAATATTGCAAAAACATGAAATTTATTAGACAGAAACGTAATCAACATTACAACACTTCAGAGCAAACGACACACCCTAGCACAAGTACAAAGCCTTGGTACACCATTTATTTTTATTTAGAAAAATATAGAACACTAGTTCGCCTAACGAAGCACTTGAGAGTAACACAATGGCTTATTTGCTCATTCTCATGATGTGTACCATTATTACTGAATCATCATCACGCCGTCTGATTATCTGTTTTTTTTCTAGTAGTGGGTCATATGGATAGAAATAATTGATAAATTTTGCAAATCAAATGATTCTTTGCAAGTCGTTTCGTCGTATAAACCAGTTCCTTAATCCAGGTTCACACATAAAAATATCAAGTATCAGCAATTTTAAAAATCATATAAGTACGAAAGGCACGAACTTGTATTAGAAATGAATATGGAAACTGATCCCTTAGTGCTTAAGCTTGCTTACAATGCACACTTGTAAGGGTTGACAACTGGTGCCGTGAAAACAGATTGGTTTTGAATGCTGCTAATTCTCAAAAAACGCCCTGTAAAAAGGGTTTTGACAACATTGTCACATTTGCGAGCTATAAGTTTTCTGAGATTTGTTGGCGAGAAAAGGTTTTTGAAAGATGGAAGTTGACCCAGGAGGATCAACAGACGACGCAGTTCCACATTCTATGAGGAAGGAGCTGAGCGGTGGCGGAAACCAAGCAGAAGTAGAAAACATGAGCTCACTGACGCAGATGTCATCGGAGCAGAAAACGATCGAAAAACTGATGCTGATTATAGACGACCAGGCGAGGCAGATTCGAGACCTAATGGAGACCATCAAGGACCAGACAGCCAAAATGGACAGCCTTACCGCCCAGGTAACCATATTACTAAATTCAAAAGAATCCCCTAAAGAACGGACAAAGACCCTAAAAAGACCACTGAGAAACGTTTCTGATGATCATCTCACATCCACAGACGAAGACGTACAGAATGAAGGATTTGTAAAAGCAAAATCAAGAAGGAGGAAAGGCGACAAGGCTGATCGATCAACCCAAGACTTTCCTCCTCTTCCGAATACAGGATCAATTCCATTTCACACCTCCCCCAATTCATCAAATCGAAACACTATTAATGCTTCTGTTACCAAGCCATGGACCACGTTATCTACCTGTCAGGTGACTCCATCAGCCGATGTTACTTCTCCTCCGTCATCTCGTCCAACCGTCGTGGCATCAACACAACCCTCACGACAAGGGCGCATAACCCCGATCGTCTTACGCGACGGGACGAGATGGCGTACTTTAAATTTCAAGTTTATTTCCCTACGTATTAAAATAGATCGCGCGGTTGCCGTCGATGCGGGAATAAGGATTATTCCTAAATCCGAGGACGACTACCGTAAGATCGTTCGCCTATTCCGAGAGGAAGAAGTGGCCCATCACACTTTTCCACTCCCTTCGGAACGGAACATCCATGCGGTGGTTCGAGGAGTTCCCGTCAACTTTTCGGATACTGAGACTAAGGGAGAACTGGAGCAGAGGGGATATAGCCCTCTTCACATCATTCGATTGAAGCGCAGCGGCGGCGCGCCCATGCCTTTGGTGGTCGTGATACTGCCCAAGACTGACAAGTCTCAGCAAGTGTTCAACGAACACGAACTGCTGGGACTGGCCATTCGAGTTGAGGTTCAGAAGAACTCCAGACTCATTGGGCAGTGTCACCGCTGCCAAAAGTATGGGCATGCGCAGTCATATTGCACTGCACCGCCCAAATGCTTAAAATGTGCAAACGGCCACATGAGGCATTTGTGCCCCCTCACAGAAGAGGAAGAACGCAAGTGCGCGAACTGTGGAGAGGGACATCCCGCAAATAGCCGGACTTGCAAGTTCACTCCAACGAGGAACTTGCAAGTTATAGCGCAAAGGCGCAATATATCATACGCGGACGCAGCTCGGGAGGCAACCTTGCCTGCCCCCTCTGCCCAACCTCCCTTGAACACGCAAAATGTGGACTCGGCAACCGCGCTAAGGTCCTTACAACAAATAATAAGCCCACTGATTAGCGCTACCCAAGCGTTGCAGGCGATATTTCCTGTAAATGTCTAGGTACAATAGTAGACAGCCTGCATTCATCAAAATTCTTTTTTGGAATTGTTTGGGCATGAGGGATATTCCCAAAAAACGGGAATTTCATCAAGCTCTTTTGGATGAAGGTATAGATGTCGCCTTGTTGCAGGAAACGTTGCTTAATCCGGGAGATCGTTTAGCTCTCCCGAATTATGATGTTATCCGAGGTGACAGATTGAATGGTCGAGGCGGCGGCTTAGCAGTGTTGATTAAACGCGGTATGGACTATTATAGAAGCACTAATGCGGAGATGCATAGCATCGAAGCAGCTTCTGTGGTGGTCAATATGGCGGGAGGTGTATCGTTGAAAATCACATCGGTGTATGTCAGGTGTGGTGCCAGGCTACAAGAGGCGGATCTGGAGGTCCTTTTGGACTACTCGGGTCCGCTTATTGTGGCAGGGGACTTCAACTGCAAACATCGAGCATGGAATTCTAGGTTGAATTCCATTAGTGGGGTTCGATTGTACAACCATGTGATGCGAAATGGGTACCTTATACATAGGACTGAAGAGCCGACACATCATCCATTCAACCATCTTCAGGCACCAGATGTCATCGATTTCGCGATATCTAAAAACTGTAGATACAGTATCTCTTCTCGAATCTTGTATGATATCTCTAGTGCCCATCTACCTGTTGTCTTGGATGTGGGCAATGAGCAAACTTCTGAGGAGGCTGCTCCTCCAAGGAAACGCATTGATTGGGACCTATACAAGGTGCTCCTTAGAGAGTTTCCCAATATCCCGATTATAGATGATGAGTCTGGAATAGATGCCGCTCAAGCGGAGTGGACAAGTTTCATTCAAGCAGCTCTACAGCGTGCAGCTGTACTTCCTGTACAACGACATGGCAGACCTTTTTTGCCTGCGGACATTCGTCAGAAAATCTCTGACAAAAGAGCCGCTATTAAGCAGGCCAAAAGGTCTTGTCATCCTGATGACATTCGGGCTACAAATCTTGTCCATGAAGTGAGAAACGCACTGCACGAACTCCGCAACGAGCAATGAAGCGACTTTCTGGCGGGAATGCTTGATTCAAGTATTCCTCTCTGGAGGGTCGCAAAGTCACTCAGAAACGGAAAGCGAGAACAACTCCCACACATCCACGGTCCTGAAGGCATAGTCTTCAGAACGGAGGATAAGGTCGAGGTTTTCGCTGATGCCATGGAAAAACAGTTCTCTCCCAGCTATGATCTCGATAATGACCTCGACGAGGAACAGCACATCGTACGATCCGTCAGGAGATATTTTAGGGCCAAGGGCGTTAGCGGAGGCACCGAATCCTCTTCAGATGACTCTTCTTCAGAAGATTCGTCTGAGGCTCCACATAGCACATTAGCGGAACCCTCCGAGTTTCCACATTGCACACCAGCGGAGTTACTAAGCCATATTAAAGACCTCAAGGTGCGTAAAGCACCTGGGGAGGATCAAATCACCAACAAGGCGTTGCAGCTGCTCTCGCCGAAAGCCCTGACATACTTGGTGACAATAATCAATGCGACGCTCAAAATCCAGTACTTCCCTGCTGGGTGGAAGACTGCTGAGGTCATCATGATTCCAAAGAAGGTAGGTTCGATATTTCCTCAGGATTACCGTCCCATAAGTCTGCTGTCAGCTCCTTCTAAGCTCGCCGAAAAGGTGATTTATCGTCACCTTGAGAATTTTTCGTCAAATCACCATGTGATTCCTGACGTCCAATTCGGTTTTCGGTCCGAGCATAGCACCGGGCTACAGGCAGTCAGGCTGGTGGAGCATGTAACCAGAGGGTTCACCCTTAGCATGAGTACTGGCATCTTGCTTTTGGATGTCTCAAAAGCCTTTGACAAGGTGTGGCACGCGGGCCTCCTCTATAAACTAATCCAAAAGGGTTTTCCTTTTTGGCTTCTAAAATTACTGAAGTTCTTTCTTGAAGGAAGGAAGTTTCGGATCAAAATTAACAATGTCTTGTCAACAACACGGCCAGTACGGGCCGGTGTTCCTCAGGGTTCGGTCCTAGGACCAATTCTTTATTCGCTTTTCATCCATGATGTCCCTTCCCCCAGCAACTGTGAAGTCTACCTCTATGCTGACGACACTGCACTTGTCGCCCAGTCGTGTACTGGTGATCTGGTTCACGATGGGTTGCAGAACGCGGTGGACGATGTTCTTGAGTGGGCGGAACGGTGGCTGATAAAAATTAATCATTCGAAAACGCAGGCTATTTATTGTACCAAAAAACGTCGCGGCCCCCCAGCAGAGGTTTCTGTAGACGGAAATCGTGTACCATGGACAAATTCTGCCAAGTGTCTCGGTGTCACCCTAGATAAAGATATGACCTGGCAGAAATATACAGCATGCATAAAAACAAAATTCCAAATTGCGTTTCAGCAACTATATCCTTTGTTATGTGGATCCTCCAAATTGAGTTTGATAAACAAAGTTCGACTATATAAAATGATTATTAGACCAGCCATTACTTATGCATGTGCGGCTTGGTGTTTTCTTGCCAAGACACACATGCAAAGTCTTCAAGTTCTGCAAAGCAGAACTTTGCGGACAATTTGCAACGCTCCATGGTATGTCTCAAATGAGACACTACACAGAGACCTTGACATTCCTTACTTGAGAGATTATGTCAAGCTTCAGGCGCAGCGACGTTATAGTCAAGCGGAATCGCACAGCAACCCTCTGATGCGTGACTCAGTGGACTACACAGTGGAGCAAGTTCGTAAACATTCAAGGGCACGGCTCGCACTGTAATCAAAAGTTAGCGTGAATCTTTAGTAAACTCAAAATTACACTCTAACAAAACCGAATCAAAAAATTGTTTAGTTCACCTCAAAATTAATCCGTGTACCAAGTCAAAAAGCCTAGGTGTTTCCTCTTAAACTAAGCATATCTGTTTTTCTTTGTTCTTCTCCTTTTTTCTTCTCTTTCCCTTTCTCTTTTTCATTGACTTTGTCTGGTTTCTGGGCAACCAGGACTGACAGATTCGACTAACGTACATCAGATAGTGACTAATGGGCAAAGGTCCTACGGACCGCCTAGACAAATAAATGACGAATAGTAGTGCTGCTAATTCTCATGTTTTGTCATTTACTTTAAAAACAGAGGTAACGTTATCTACTCGTCGTTGCTTTTCAAGGCGGTCCGCAGGACCTTAGCCTTTAGGTGATAGTCACTGTAATGTCAGTGCCTGTCGTCAGTTTGTCAGGTCTGGTGGCCCAGAAACCAGACAAGTTATAGGGGGGTAATGATGTATGCATGTGGGTATTGGTGGCAGAAAACTTGACATACCTAATATCAGGGAGTCACATTTGACAGAAAACTTTCCTTCTCTTATCACATTCAGAATATTGTTGTGGCTGCATCAAAGGCGAATGGCTTTACTGTAAGAAATACTGATGATGTCCACAACTCTTTTATACTGAAAATACTGTACTATGCTTATGTAAGTAAGCTCTAAGCTTGAGTATGCATCCCTGGTATGGTGTCCTCATCATCAAATTTATATTGACCGCTTAGAGTCAATTCAAATAAGGTTTTTAAAGGATCTATCATACAAAGCGGATGGGATATACCCCGCCATTGCCTTTCCGCATTACATAACATCTGTAGTTTAGAGGGCAGACTCAATAAGAATTCAGTTCAGTTTCTTTATAAGCTTATCTGGCTTTATGGACCTCAGTGTCACTTTAGAACTTAACTTTTTTGTTCCTAGACTAGCGTCACGAAATAGTTTGACTTTTTGCTTACGGTCTATAACTGACATGACTGATATACTTCAGTTTTCTCCTATCTATATAATGTGCGTAATTATAATTCAGTTAATAGCGTTTTAGATATATTTTCATTTTGTTCGATGTTGGGAGACATTAATACTTATTGTCGTTAAGGCTTGCATAAATGTTCCTTCCCGGTTTGATTTGAGTGCTGGGTAGGAAAAGCTAGAACGCTTTCTTCCCCACAGTTCTGATTTGAGTTTTTTCTAGATTTGTAGTTTTCTCTGCACACATCCTGCAGTTACATGGATTTCTTTTTATTTGCATGTTTATTCATCCTGTAATTGGTGCTGGCTGTTGGATATTGCTAAATAAATAAATAAATTACAACATAACGGTACATAGTGTACCAAGGTCTTGTACTTCTCACATACAATTAACTGACTACTGCTACAGGAATACGAAACAAGAACACGAACATGAGTAAGAAATAACAATCTACATTTTGTTATCAAATGAATAAATAAATTGTTAAAATATAGTGGTTTGTTCCAAAAAAAGTGGATTTTCTTGTAATCTCAATGAGATTCTGCTTGATCTAATATTTTGGGTCATTGAGGACAAAAATATGGTTGTATTGTTCCATAAAACATACCACATGAAAAAGAAGAAGTGGAGAAAGTTTTTTCAATAATTCTAAACTACATTGTTGTTAAATTCGTTCGCACATCCACGATGTACTGAAAAATCTGACCATGCAACTTGTATCTATATGTATCCCCGATAGCATGAAATATCCATTAAATACTTATTAAATATTTAACAATATTTTTATCTTACTTAAATATTTGTCATCTTAAACAAATATTTAATCAATATTTGGAATATAATATTTTTATTAAATATTTTTTTTTTTTTTTTTTTTATTGAGAAAACACAAAAGCTGCATCAACCACGCAGGGTTATTAGCGGCTGGACGACAAGGTTACAATGATAAGGTACATAGTTACATACAATACATAAGACATTAGATTAAATTGTAGGTATTGGATTCTTTGAGAAACTGTAGTGTTCGTTCGTAGTACGTGGTGAGGGCTTCCTTTATGGATTCTGGCATGCAAGCATGGTTTCGTGCATCTTGCGTGGCAGTGCACTCTAAGAGTATATGCTTGACGGTAAGTCTGCAGTCTGGGAGTTGGCAGGTTTGGCATGTTGGGGCTTCTTCGTTGCTGAACAGGTATTTATGTGTCACTAGCGTATGACCAATTAGCAAACGGGAGATAATCACTTGGTCGCGTCTTCTTCTGGGTAGTCTGAGGTGTTCCGTCACACTTGAGATAGCCTCCCGCAGTTTGGTGGTGCTATTGTTCCATTGGCTCTGCCAAATAGTACAGATGTGTTGATTTGCCAGGGTCATCAAATCGGTATGTGGGGTGTTTATTATTTCTAGATTGGCGTCGGTCACCGCGGCAGCTGCTGCTCGATCGGCTTTTTCATTTCCGTCTATTCCTACGTGAGACGGTATCCATAGGAATTTCACTGTCTTCATTTTGTTGGCTAGTAGGTTGATACATTGCTTTATTTCTTTAAGAATAGGGTGTTGCGGGTATAATTGCTTGATTCCTTCCAGTGCACTCATGGAGTCGGACAGAATAAGTATATTCCTTGTTGCGGTTGCCTCTGCGATACTTAGGGCTAACTTGATAGCAGTTAGCTCTCCGGTAAAGATGCTGCTGTGATGAGGGAGAGATGCTGTTTTCTTGTTGTTTTCATGAATTGCTGCACATCCCACTCCATTTCGCGACTTCGAAGCATCGGTAAAGATGAGCATATGATTTTTGTAGTGTTCAATTACTTCTCTGTATTTATTTTGGATGACTATACGATTGGTTTCTCTTTTGGTGTAACAGTTAAGCGATGTATTAATATCGGGTAGGCGCATTGTCCATGGGGGAGAATATAACGAATATGAGTACGTGTGCTGAAGATTGTTTAGGTTGAAGTCGGTACGAATAATACGCTCTGATATTGGGCAGTCTCTGTAGTTGCTGTATAATCCTCTGGAAGAACACTTGACAGTAATGTGGTGAGCAGGATTGTCTGGTAGGCTTGAAATTTTGGCGGCATAGCGTAGAGCAAGGTATTCTCTTCGAAGGTGTAACGGGGGCTCATTAGCTAGGACATGGATGCTTTCCACCGGTGAAGTTCTTAGTAAGCCATATGCCAGTCGTATTGCCTTGTGTTGTAAAACGTCAAGTTTTTTTAGAGAATTTTTACTTGCGGTTGTATAGCATATACTGCCATAGTCGATTTTGCTTCTTAATATAGCGCGATATACTCTCATTAGTGATAAGAAGTCACTTCCCCAAAAGGTATTTGCTAAGACTTTAATAAGGTTCAAACGTTTTTGACACGATGATATTAATTTTGTTATATGTAGATCCCACTTCAGTTTCGAATCAAGTGTCATCCCAAGAAAAACTATACTGTCAACTTTCTGAATTCTGGTGCTGTTCAGAGAGAGTACGATATTGTCACTGGTGCGTCTAGATTTGCTAAATATAAGGTATTTGGTCTTATCGCTGGAGAAACGAAAACCTGTTGTAGCTGCCCATCTCTCCATTTTATTGATTGATTGTTGTATGATGCTTTGTCCTGTGGGTAGGTTATTCGTTGGTAAGTATATAACTAAGTCATCTGCGTACATCAGTGCCTTTACTGGTGTCTTAAATAGTTCAATTAATCCATTGATCGTTATTAAAAAAAGTGTGACGCTTAACACGGATCCCTGTGGTATTCCATTTGCTAATGTTCTTTCGTTGGACATCTTTCCGTTGGCTCTCACCCTCGTGGTGCGGTTACTCAGAAAGTTTTGTATGAAACCTAAGAGATGCCCTTTGATTCCCATCTTAATCGCGGATTTTATGATAAGATATCGCCAGGTGGTGTCGTAAGCTTTGTTTATATCGAAGAATACAGCTATAACACTTTGGTTGTTTGCGAATGCTTGCTTGATGGTGGATTCCAGTACTACAGTATTATCTGTCGTAGACCTGTTGCTTCGGAAACCATTTTGTAAGTTGTTAATTTGTTTGTGTTTTTCTAAAAACCATAACAGGCGTTTATTGAGGATTTTCTCCATCAGCTTGCACATAGAACATGTCAGCGATATCAACCTATACGAAGCAGGGTCATCTTGAGGCTTATTTGGCTTTAGGATGGGGATAGCAATGGCTGTCCTCCAGACGTCAGGGAATTGTCGGGACACCAGAATCTTATTGTATATGTCTATCAAGATTGATTTTGCCGTCAATGGGAGGTGTTTCAAGAAAGAGTATGGAATATCGTCAGGACCCGGGGAAGTACTTCTTGATGTTCTTAGTGCTTCTTCCAGTTCTTCTATTGTAATAAGGCTGTTTATTGGACTGTTATCGTTCGGTACGGTGATAGTATCACCTTCAACCTGTGACTTGTACTGGAGAAAACAAGGACTGTAGTTGATTTCGCTACAGTGTGCTGAGTAGACGTCAGCAAAGATTTCTGGGATAGCTGATTTGTCAGATACTACTTGGTTATTGTATTTTATAGAGGTTATTTCGTAGCTTGTTTTTGATCCACTAATGCTCTTGATTTTATTCCAGGTCTGCGATGCAGGTGTAGACGAGTTAATAGTGGATACATAGATTCGCCAGGATTCTTTCTTGCTTTTCTTGATATGATATCTGGCTTTTGCTCTAGCTTGTTTAAATTTTCGCAGATTTTCGGCTGTGTTATGTTTCTTGAGGACATTGAAACAATGTTTGCAGGTGGCTATTGCATTAGAGACTTGTTGATTCCACCATGGGACTGGTTTTCTGTTACAGGTTTTCGTTTTTCCTACAGCAATGTGAGCGGCATCTTTTATAACGTGAATCAGGCTGTCGATCTCGATATTGATGTCTTCACAGGTGGGAAGTAATGGTAGGCGTTGTTCAACCTGCTGTTGGTATTTATCCCAATCAGCTTTATTCAACTTCCATCTTTGTGTAGTGGATGCACAAGAAGCATCATCTTTACTATGACCAATAGTTATAGGATAGTGGTCACTATCATAGAGGTCAGATAGGGGGTTCCAGTGGAGAAAAGGGGCTAAAGAAGGGTCACAGAAAGATAAATCAATGGACGAGAACTTCCCATTGAAAGCATTGAACCTAGTGCTGCGACGATCATTAAGTTGTATGAGACCAATATTGTCAAATATGTTTTCTAGCTCCATGCCGTATCTTTCAGAGAAGTCTGATCCCCAGCATATATTATGACAATTAAAATCTCCTACTATGATTCTGGGCATGGGAATTTGTAGCAGCAAAGACTCTATTGCGTTAAAGTCTATATCTTTTGGGTGTGGTATGTATATATTGCAGATATGTATGGTTGAGTGGTATGTGATCGACACGGCAACAGCTTCCAGATCTGTAGTAATGGGAAGTCTTTTTGCTTGTATAGAGGTTTTGGTGAATATTGCTACTCCTCCTGCTGCTCTATCCTGATTTGGTCTATTTTTGTAAAAGCTAGAGTAGTTCTTGAGTGTGTGGCTGTGATTATCATTCTTGAGGTGAGTTTCTTGCAGACAGATTACATATGGATTATTTTCACGTATTAGCAAGTTGAGCATTTCTTTATGGGTATAGTACCCGTTCAGATTCCACTGAATTAGAAACATGAAAATATCTAGTATGTTGAGAAAGAGGATCCCGAGACTTCGCCATCGGATGATTCTAGATCCTTTTCTTCACTGTTTTTGGATGATAACGTTTCTAGATGTTTCGCTAATTTTTTTCTGATTTTTGTAATTTTTATTTTTGTGCTCCTATCCTTTAAATGTGAGTATAGTTCAGCTAAAAATTTGTTCATATCCGGTATGTTATTTGTGTAGTTTCTAAAAGTTGCTATTATATCTTTGGATTTATATGTATTTTCTATCATGTCCGCTACCTCTGACACGTTTAGCTTGGTTGACGTAAACCGTGAGTTTATGAATTCCTCGGCGGGTTCCAAGGATTCCTCAGAAACTTTTGATGTTTTGATTCTCTTAGTGGGGGCTTCAGTTAATGTAGGCTGGGTGTTAGTAGATACGGGGGATGTTGAGATTTGTCGTTTAGGTCGAGTTTCCTCTGATACAGAGTTGTCTTGTATGGTTGCAGTCATGTTTAAGCTCAATGTATTAGTTTTGTTATGTACATTAGATGAATCTAATCCCATTCTTGTTTCGGTGTCTTCATTTCTGGATTGTGATTTGGGGCATTTTTCCAATGTATGTCCCGTTTGCTTGCAAAGAGTACAGCTTGGTCCGTCTACGGAGAAAAATATCCTGTATGTCGTTTCCTCGAAGGTTATAGTGGTAGAGTCTACGATTTCGCTAACAGGTGGTGCAATATACACTTGTCGACGGAAACTGAGAATGTGATTGTATTCATTCTCCGGCATTCCAACTCGGAGGTAAGTTATGCGGGAGAGTAGCTTCAGGCCCATAGTTGTTAGTGAACTTTCAATAATGTTGTTTGGCACAGAGGGGCAGACATTTGAAATAACTAGCCTTTGAGCAGGTGTAACAAGTCGTCTTATTTCGATGTCGTGGTCTTGGATCTTTATGGATTTGTGTTCAGTGATTATTTTGTCCACGCTATCAGTGTTACTCAGATACATACAGATTCGGCCGTTAGCAATTCTTGATGCGAACAGTATATTTTTGGGACCTACAATCGAGCCAATTGCAATAATATAATCATGGATTTTTATTCCATCTACTGCTGTTAGGAGAATCGCTTGGTTTTTTGATGGTGTTTTGCTGACTGGTTGCTGTAGGAGTGCACTGGAGTATGATGATGAAGTAGGTGTACTGTTTCTATTATTATCAGGTTGAGTCATGCTTAGATAGTTTTAGTGCGAGACTGGTTGACAAAATTCTGGAGCCGGCCCTGGCGGTACTGCTCGAACTCCGCGTGGATCTAGGTGCAGTACGGCTGACCGTACCGCACCGGTGTTTGTTTACGTTTAGCGATATCTCTTGCAGTAATGTAAGGACGTCCACTTACTTGCTGGTTTTTTGGTGACCGACGTCTTGGTGAGTGTTGGATTGATGGGTGAACTTTTCAGTAAATAAATCGAACTAATAACTTTCACACATGATATAAACTCGCAGAGTACTATCGATACTACTTTCAAGTTAGACGGTCAGGACCGTCCTTAATATTAAATATTTATTCAATATCTTTTAAATATTTTAAATACAATATGTATTTAATAATATTCATTAAATATTTACTTTTCAATCAATGGAAAATATTAAATCTCCATTATTTAGAAAATATTCATTAAATATTTTCGGCTATGGCGCATGTGCGTGTGACTGCGAGCGACCAATGGCATAATGTCAAGCCGACCTGAACCGACCCGTTTGTCGGCATCAATTTTGCCTGTGATAGTGTGCTTCCTGTGTACCTCCGAATGGTACATTATTTGAGCGTATTTTTGTGGAAAAGGTATTTATAAAACCATAAATAACTAGCCTTGAAGTGTAACAATTATTTGCGATTTGGGATTGGTGGATTTATCTGGAAATGGATACGGAAATTATATTCATAACATCCCAATGAAAAGTCATATACGAGTAATCGCATCGAGATACATCAAAAATGGTTTTCTTAAATATTTCAATTATTATTATTCTTTTTGTCGTAGTAGGGGGCAAGTCAGCTGTAACTATTTTAAAATTTTTAAGTTCAACAGCGACGTTCCAAAATGTTAACAGTCGATAATACTATATTTTTGTCCCTTGAATCTCGAACTTTCATAGGAAGAAAATGTGGGGTCCTTTTTAGGTGCATTATAGAGCTGCTTTTCAGTGAGCCAGTTGAGCTACTCGGAGTAAATTAGCAGTGCTCAGCACAAATATTGTTCCACTGCATTTTACTTTCTAGAGTAGTTTCGGAGAATATCTCTCTTAAACAAAAGACCACTGGAAAGCAGCTTACGCATTCAATAATACTTCATAATTGGTAAGTTTGTTTTTTCCAGAGCAGTTGATTTGCAAGGTGCAGAAGAGGCTTATATTGTTTTTTTAATGATATTTTTCTACCAAATTAAACCATTATATATCTAGAATGATTTTTTTTATAAACCCAAACTACATTTTCTATATACACAGAAAATATGTATCGGATGAATGATTGAAAATCCATACATATTTACGTAAAACATTTTATATTTTATCAAAATATAAAATTGATATTTAAAAATCGTTCCTCATATATTTTCTGAATATTTGAAAAAATATCCCAAAAATATATGAATTATATTCACTATAAATATCTATAATCAATATTTTATGAGTATATAAGAAATATATTTATTAAATATTAAAAAGTCTGTCGCTACAAATATTTAACAAACATTTTTTAGAAATATTTAATGCTATTATATATATTTTATTAATATCTATGACAATATGTCTATATTTATTTAAAGTCTAATAACAATAAAAGTATTATCATTATTATCATACGCAGACGTACTTTCCTCTCGATGGTTTTTAAAATGTTCGATCTACCAGAGACTGGTTCATATTGAGAGCAAACTAGAACGAAGTAAAAACATTATAGATTCCGTTTTGATCAAGTTTTAAAATGAGAAATTCCCAAGGATAACAATACATAAAGATGTTATAACCACGGTCTCACAAGTAGTAACGTCTTCTTCTCCTAAACCCGAAACCAATTTCAAGGTCTCGGCGCTTTTTTCCTGTGTACCTTTCCATTTCCATTTTTAGATCGCGGCACGGCTTTGGCCCAGCTCAAGGTGATTAAAATAAAGTTGGAATTCAAAATGATAGGTTTTTTAAGATGGAGGTAGACCGGCATTTCTTGTTTTTTAATTACAATTTTGTGTAGCGGAGAGGGCGAGCGTTTCATGTGGCCGCGGCCAGGTTGAGATAGCGGAGATCTGGTCTACCGGGTTCAGGACTGGGTGGTATCGTGGAGTCAATAAATGGTAGACAGTAGGCAGGCAACGGTTTGTAATCCTTTGGATTATTATTCTGGCTGAAATATTGCTATTTTTCAAAGATGTTCTGAAACATACTCCGGTCAATTTGGTCTATGTTGTTGAAGTCTGGTCTACCGGCTCCAGGTCCGGGTGAAGTCATGGCTTCAAGTCATTACATGGTACTCTTAGGTTTGTAATTATTTTTATCATCATTTAAAGTGAAAGATTGATTCTTTTAATGAAGTTCTAGATTACACTTCAGTCAGTAGAATAAAAGACAGTCGATTATAGCTATACAAATTACAAAATACCGTTATTTCAGACTCAATCTGTAAAAATACTGTTGTGTTCAAAAATTATGGATACTCGCAAGGCTTGTTGAAAACCAGTCCTACAAGAAACTTAATATACAAATTTACTGGCTTATTGGCCACTCGCCGTATTCATTTTGAAGGACATGATGTGGGAGGTAAAATTCAGATATGTTATATATGATAAACGACCATTTCAATAAATTATGTAATTTTATTTTAAATGTTTCTTAGGAAAACATTGTATACAAACCCAAAACAAATTATTGAAGAAATTTGTCCTCTGCAAAAAGGCATTGAGCACCAAAATGAACATGTTTTTCTTGCCAAATCAAACCGCATAATATAGAAACTACTCTTCACTGACGTTTTGGCCATGAAATTGGCCTTTTTTAAAGTACATATCAAAATGAGCTATAGCCTAGCTTCTTTGTATTTACTCATGGCCTTGAAATACCACGGCAGGTTATAGCTTGCCTCCGTGGCGACGTTGGTTGATACCTCTTAAACACAAGGTCTTCTGACCGAAGCCATAAATGTGCCTGTTGGCTCTTGTTGGTGGCTTTTAGTTGTATTTCCCTTTCTACCTTTGTTTTTCTTCTGGCTATACCAGTACTTAGATGTGATGGTAATATGTTTACACTTCGGTGTTTTTGATGCACATCCATTCGGGCCTGTCCCTTTATTGCGGACATGCCCACGATTGTCCTTGGTTTTTCTTGTATTGTACTGCTGTGTTTTCCATTTTGTCCTGACTGACCATCAAGAAACTCGTAAGCTTTCACGATTGGTAAAAAGCAAATGGAATTCGTAATACAAAACCGTGTGCCAATAGTAACTTTTGTGGGTTATGAACGCACATAACTAGGAAAATCGTTCCAGCAGGATCGGTACTAGTACTTGTTCCAACGTGTCACTGGGTTTCCCGAGAAAGAAATATATGTTCTGAGCATGAATTGAACATTTTTCTAGAATAAAGCTACCTTTAAGGACAAGGTTAAATTCAAAGTGGGCATAAGATGGCTAGAAAAACTTATATGAATCTGTATGTCTCAAGATTATTCTTAATAATTATATGGTTTCGAGGAAATCTTATCTTATCCGTAATTCTTTAACAATGCCCATAGTTATCAACCAATAGTTGCTTGACAGCTCTTTCTGGTGGTTGAAAAGTATGATTATTTGCGTGAAGACTGAAGAGTTTCGTATTAGCTCGTTCATATGCGTCTGTTATATACGTAATTCCCGCTGCTTCTACTTAAGTCATAAAACTCATCAATAGCACTATACCTCATGGCCTGTCAAGATGAAGCAGTCAACTATACCCAGTTGATAAATAATTCAACAGAAGATATTTAAATTTCATAAATTTCAGTAACCCAAACTAATTTACATGCAAATGACACTTTCCGATATTATTTATATCGCATCTACATGTGTTTTTGACGCCAACGTGCGCTTCACTGAATTTATACTCATCATTCTTTTGTTTTGTGTTATTTGTTTGGGATGTTGGTGCATTCACTCCTCCCAATTAATTTTTTTAGATAATGGATCCAGTGGCGTGTTTTAAAGTAGGTGTACTAGATAGACTAAGCCCGAGCCCCTACTCTCGTGGACGTAGTGCACACATTATAGGTCATTCGTTTTGCATTAGTGTAACGGAGATTGGTTGCGTAGAAAGAAATGCACTATTCAAATAAATGCAATGGTTACATTGGTAATGAACATTTTTTTCAAAAATTTTAATGCAACAATAAATCAATTTCAGTGTTAGGAAAAATAAAGAGTTTACATGAAAATTTATCCGAGCTTAAAATGACGTTCATGGTCAAATTCATTGACAAGAATATACTTGAACTTGAAATAGTCCGCAATTTGCATTTCAGAAATTACAAATGGATGTTTCCGTTAGTATCATTTGATCCTCAAATGGCTTAGTAAAGGTCATTGAGATACCTTAACAATCTTTTGGCTTTCTTTATTTCTAGTGTCAAAAATATGGATTTCATTTTAGAAAACTGTTAGTCTAATCATATCAGACGAAAATACCCCTGGTTTGCGAAATAACTGTGGTCTCATTATAAGTCTCATAAATACCTAAAAATCTGATATGGAAAGTTTTTTCGTTCCTGTCAACACTTTCCATTGAATCCCAAAAACACGTATTCTAATTCTTTGTTGTCAAATAAAAAAAATTCCCACAAAAATTGGTGTACCCATTTTATGCGTCCATATTTTAAATACCGCCTTGAACAACTTGTACCAATAAAACCAGACTTTACAATTATTTCGGGGAAATTTGCTAATATGATTAGACTAATGAGTTAAGTAGACTAAAGCACGGTGTCAATCTTAAACGCAGAGTGTCTTGCACACATGAACTAGTTAATAATGAAACATTCGCTTTGTCAAAATACTCCAATAATGACATAAACTATCGATGTTGTCCGTTAGATATATTTGCAGGTACTGCGACTTTGCTAAACTCAAAATGTACGCCCATTTCAAGTGGGTTGACAAACTGACAGTGATAAGCGTAGATTATGAATACTCATACGTTGTCGAGAAAATTTTCGAGGTGGCGAGACGACACTTAAGAACGTGTATGTCTGAGCTTACACAAACATACGTTCGCGCACAGAGATGTATTGGATTTATACTCGTGAAGGAGATGAACGTATGATGATGCTGGTAGTTTTACTATGACCTGCCAAAAACCATAAAATCCAAATACATTCTCTCGTTTCTATTCTCTATTCAAACGAATCGATTAAAAGAAGTTTTAATTTTCCATAATTTGTGAAATCTCCATAATTGCTTTTTTGTCAAGTATTTTGATTTCAGAGATCTGCTTATAACGATAGGGTCTACAAAAACGTTTTTCACTACTAACCTGAGAAATCACCATCATTGACTACAAGTTTCCAGGGAGAAATGGTTTTTCGCTCCCTAAGTAAATAATATCAATAAAAAAACACCTAAATAATGAGTGACATTCAAAATTGCATTACTCTGATCTCATGTTGTCAGTTTGAGAACTCAAATTATTATTTCAAGATATTTGAAAACGTTGGATAAATGTAGAAAGTTTAAGTTTTTAGGACACAGCTTAGAGCAACTTTTTTTACTTGAATTTGGGGTTGGGAGAGTATAAATATAGTAACTGAGATATAATCTCAACCACCCTCTATAATCTCCAGGCCCCAATTTTCACCCACTACAAAAATTTTTTTGCCCTACAGCTCCGCCGCCACTGGACGAATTTTAAAAAACTACAAAACTTTTTCGTCTCCTTGTGAAAAATTAATCCTTATAAATAATATTTACTCGTATATACTGGCCAAGAACTAGCACACAGATAGATCGACAAACATTAAGGCCGAGGAAATCATTAACATGGTTTTCGGTGATATACATCTAAAAAACACGACTCATTTTGGAAATTGGCATAGAGAGTAAAAATTTAATGTTTAAGTATATCAAGAAACACGTTGACTGACTGCCCAATATTTTTTTTATCATGCTTTTATCCGATTGTATAGATATTCATACTTTACCGTTACGCTGTTCTAAGGATGGTCAGAAAAAGATCCCATCAGGTAGCGAGCATGATATCGGTAATTGAACCTGTCATGATTACACAGGCTACTATTTCAATACACATCTTTTAAGGCGATATTACTCTGGTTTGCTCCTTTTTCAGCGAGGATTACCAGATGACCACTGTCGAAACCGGTCTTGTTTCGTAGCCAGGCACATTGTGGCGAATCTGAAACTACAATAAGCTATTAACGACAACCACTTTATAACTGCATTTTGAATGGAATCATGGGCGTATGCATAGTAAAAATAGCAGGAACAGTAACATTGTTTTCTTACTTGATAAATGTGAGAAGCTTTGAATACTACGTAATTTGATTTGTAAAAATAATAGTAGAAGATAAATTGATGTCGTCATGTGAAGGAATTTTACAGGCTATGATTGCAATCAATGTTAGTACCCGATACAGAATACCGGTCCCTTAGTTTTGACAACATGATCATAATCAGTGATCCAAAAATCCCAGGGAAATAGAGTTCTAGACTTTCCATTATCTTGAAAAATTGTTGAATATGTTATTTAGGTAAAATTATTACATCTCTCAAAAATGAATATAATATTTGAACCATCATACGGAGCGGTAAAAACTGCGTTAAGGATAGTTCGTCTGTGGAAATTTAAATAAGTCAATTGTTTTCGATGAGTTGCATCATGTGATGCTCAACTGGTTACTACTACAGTAGTATCCTTTAAGGATCTGTCTCCGTAGCAGAGCCCCGAAGGGAAGGTACAGGAGCTAACATGGATGCGATCAAATTGGAATTTAAGTTACTTTTAGGTCCGGCTAGGCGCCATCTTGAAGCATATTCTAAATGAAAAGAGGAATCATGTGATAACTGCTCCTTATGAGCACTTTTTAACCTTACAAATGAAATCACTATCTTTGAAACTGAATCGCTTGAAATCCAACAATAGTATGTTGTATCACTCTTCTTCTAAGAACAACCTATTCGAGTATGTAATCGACTATGAAATGTTAAAAAAAATATTAAAATCTAGAAATTTATTCAAAGCACGTCTCACAATTCAACTTTAACAAGGTTCTTTTTACAACAAGACAAAGCAACATATACCACTTTCTTGAAAACAATGGCATGTGGCGGAGTGCCTTACTCTAAATCTGCCACTGAGGACACCTTCATAATTCGTGATGTTATGTCCCACCAACTCCAGGATATTCTCAATATAAAATGGGTTTAATTTTTTATATGGGCTTTACGTAAAACATTCAAATTAGCCTTTCTCCAAAAGGAAATAAGTCTGACTAAGTTTTCTGAGGAACAGCTCAGGAAACATTTATGTATATATATATATGAGCAGTAGTCATTGCCAAAGCCAACGACCAGTTGGGCACAAAACACAATTAATTGTTAATTGGGAGATTGGCAAATTTTTAGGCTTAAGTTGACTCTTTTGCCGATAAAATCAAGCTTTCGGCATTCTCTATGGAGCCTACATCAGGATTTCGTCGCTGAAGTTGCAGCCACAAGGTCAATCACTTGTCATCTGTCGACGCATTATCTTTACGTGCCGTCCCCCTTCTCCACGTGTAGCGGAAGTAGGAGGTTAGAGACTGCATTCCGATTGTTTCACTAAAATGTCTTCTCACGTGTAATAATTTTCAATTTGTTCGGGTGGATTAATATTTTTAACATGTAACGAAGGTATCTGTCGTTTTCAACAAGTCCAATGTCCTCGTCCTTTTGTTTTTATACTGATTACAAGTTATATCTTCTCTACGTTCGTTTTGAAACACCTTGTGGCTGCAACCCCAACGACGAAATCCTGATGAAGGCTCCATAGAGAATGCCGAAAGCTTGATTTTATCGTCAAAAGAGTCAACTTAAGCCTAAAAATTTGCCAATCTCCCAATTAACAATTAATTGTATTATATATATAATTATTTGAAAATACTGTAGATGCCCCAAAAGAGGCATCGGTGTAAACAAGTTTTCCTCTGTAGGGCCCAACATATCCCAGCTTGGATGTAGCTTCAGTCAAAAAATGTTTCGTATGTTATGCTATTCATATTTCAACTGCAATCGATACCTTAATTCACCCTGGAAATATTTTTTTCCCGATTTCGTAATTATAACTCCAACAGCTTGTATCTCAATAATACGTTTATATGAATCTTCCGCATTGCTTATGTCCCAGAAATATTGTGACTCTTAATCGCTCTGTAGTTATAACTTTAACACTTATCCCCAATGTCAAAAACAATATGTATCTCATCAGCCATGCCTTTAAGCCACTACTTCACTATTTCCTATAATAAAATAGACTCGCACCGCCTATGATTTTGCTAGCATGCTCAATCAATCCAGATCAATCAATATCTATCGATTGTCGACTGTTACAGACACGTCTCAGTGAGATTCAGACGTACTTAACGCAACGATTATGTTGTTTGAAACACTCGAATTGCTGATTGATATAGTCAGCAGCATTTGAATGAAATTTATTGGAATGCTCAAAACTATTTATGAAGGAATGAACACGTATAATTTCATGATCAAACGAACTTACCTGTAAGTGATGTTCGATCTTAATTATGTGAAGTCCTCGTTGAGGTAAATATTTAGAATAGATATCGTAGTACCCTCGTAGTAGTACCCAACCGCCACGATTTCAAAGCGCGCACGCAGAGAAGGAACGCGGTACCGCGCTCCTTCCCCCTACCTTTCTCCACTCTGGCCGCCTATAAACCTTCATTTACTACAAAGCCAAGTTGTTGGCAACAATTGGGTAATACATCGGGAGCGAGGGAGCTATTAACTTCGACGAGGACTTCACATAATTAAGATCGAACATCACTTACAGGTAAGTTCGTTTGATCATGTAATTATGTTCCGTACTAGTTGAAGTAAATATTTAGAATACATATCGTAGATGTTCAAAGCTAGTTGCAATAACATACTACTAACGCTATGCAATAGTAAACTATAAGTTGTACACCACTACACAAATTGTATGCAATGTATGTGTCAACTAAATGTACATTTCCATTGCAAAAATTCAAGTTAAGGCTTTTAGCAACGGGTAATATGTCGTACCTGGTTCACAAATTACCATACGTTTCATGGTAATGAGCAAATAACGTAATAACATAGTTATGTTCAAGGTGTGGAGACTTGGTTCACCTCAAAGGCCATTTGGGCAAAGCTATTGTTTGGCATAAGAGATGTGTGACTTATCTCAGAAAACGCACTCCAGCCCGCCGCTAGCCTGAGACTACTATAATTTAGCAGGCGGAGAGGTAGACGCATTTTATGTACTATGGGTTGTCAATTGTGACACTCTGCTAAAACCGACTTCGTCCATCTGGGAGCCGAGGCACCATGAGAAAGTTACTGTAGAGTGACAAATAAATACTTTGGACAGATATTTGGGCGTAAAATAGGGTAAAACATAAGTGGTTGCCACATGAGTGACCCCGAGACTTTCAAAAACTGAGAAATCCCAATTTTAGTATCATTCAACCCAATCCGGATGTTGTCTGTTTCAATTAGTTTACACACTCTGACCTGAGGTTAGAGCTAGCAGTGTTGCTGATTTCCTCATCCAAATATCTACAGCGCTTACCAGCAACCGCTTTGGTTGGTTGAGAACAACCACAGTATCTATATTTCAGCTGTGATGGCCTCAGCCTGTAAATGCCCTTCAAAAACCATCTTATGTCTGCATCGTTAGTAACATTTTGGGTAAAAGACTGATAGCTTAAACAATTATATCTTGATCTCTTATCACCTCTAAGGTAAGAAATTTCAAGGTAGGAAACCAGACATGTATTTCTTCCCGACAAAGGTCCTACCGTAATCTGAGCTCACTGATGGATTATCGATGTTGTCCTGGGTCCCTCCATCAGATCCTTGCTTCACTTCTAGAAGTGAAATTTCAGAAACACCGAATAGTTGAACCAAAATCAGGATGGTGACACGTGCAGCTCCCACTCCGTTTCCACGTCCCACTGACGCAAAAGCTCCTCTGTACCAGTATTACTTCTAGATTTTATATTTGACGCGAGGACAGTAAGATTTCTCTCTTTACGCAATTGTCGTAGTTTTCCCTCAGCCTGGTCCAGACGAGGAAACCAGAAGCTCTCCATTCTATTGATGTAGGATGGGGTATAATATGCGTCAGCCCGCCAATTCGGAAGCAAAACATTCACCACAAAAGGAAACTACCAGTGGTTCTTGATGATCAGCATGTGGGATCTTCTTCTGAGGTGACCAAAAGCTAGAGACTTTTCCCTGGCCAACGAATGTCCCAGTCCGAGAAATTATAAAACTAAAAATTAGATAACTCATTACCTCTGACCGCATCTGCCAGTTTCTTTGAGCCCCAGCCGAGGTAGACCTTAAGCTATATTATGTTGGTGGCATAGTAGCGTTAACATTTCCTTGAGAATTTTACAAGGCAAGAAATTTCACTCGTTAGTATATAGTCAGCTGTAACGAAATGAAAGAAGCTGACACCAAGATCCCGATGTTCACCGCAAAGTTTCGGACGCTGTCTTGGTTGCTGTCCATTATTGTCCTTACTAGGTTTAGTAATGGCTGCATTGTCCGCTCAAGTAAAGTTACTTTCTTTCTGTCACAATTTAATACTGAGCCTGAAAGTGCTTAATGTTTTCTTAAGGTATTCCAGAAATGGTTTTATTAACTTTGTGAACACATAAAGGGTATAATTTACCCTTAACGGTACAGCATTGTATTGGAAGAGCGGTCCCTTGAATATGAATCTGAAATATATTCTATGACTCTCCCTAACGGGTACTAAATTCCCTGCATATTCCAAATCCAGATTCGTTAAGAAATTATCTCTACGGAGAAGTCTGATCCCAGTTCCATAGCCTAGACTTTAGTGTTATATCCGTATAAACAGACAGGGTCTTGAGCTAAGGAATCAAACGTATTGACCCATCAGACTTGGGGGCAAGAAAAAGTTGGATAGGTGCTGATTTTTAGTTAGCTCAACTTTTTTACTGATAGCACCGCAGCTAAGCAATTCATAGATGGACTAATGAGATTGATGATGAATACGCGTTAATGTCCATGCTGATCTACACACCTCATCTGTAATAGTGGATTCATGTTGTCAGTACGTTGTCTGGCATTTTGGCGTTCAGCTGCTCAGTTTATCTGATTTCTATTTATAATTGACTTACTTGGTCAGACTTACACCAAAGAGCAAAATATCACTGGAAGCTTCTGTCAGAGTACTCCTGAGTTCTTTGCTTTAATGTGAATATCTGCCAGCATGCACTCCTCTCTCATCTTTGAACCTAGAGGATAGAGTATTGCCACTTGCAGTTAATGAACCGCTCACATGTTGCTATACATAGTCCAAGCATGCATCCCTGCGTGCGACGATTTCTATTCCGTTACCTCAGGGTTCACCTTAGGTGGCTAGAATAGAACAGAATTTATTCATCAATCGTCATCAACAAGATCTGCCCTCGTAATGTCAGCCTTGGAACAACGCGCGAGCAAGGTCGCCGCATCATCATGGTGATGCGTCATCTATTGAAACAGACTACTTGGCCTTTAAGACAACACAATCCAGAGTGCCCTGCTTCGAGTGCCACCTAAGCAAAATGTAACGTTAATTGGGCATAATGATATTTAACTTCCGTTATTACTAAACACTAGAACTTTGGTGGTTTCCTAACCGGAGATGTTCATACGTACAGTCCTGTTCCATAGTTATCACTAGCCGTGTGGAATTTGCTATCACAAGCAAAATGTAGCGCTAGTCTACCATAGAGGTACCTAATTTCTATGTCTATGTTGTTAATGAAAAATAGAACTTCAGCTGTTTCTTAACCTGTCAGGTGCATATTATTGACCTGTTCGATGGCTATTCCAAAGCATAAGGAATTTGCTATCAGAAGCAAAATGTAACGCTAGTCTCGCATAGGTGTAGCTAATCTCTGTCGTACATTAATAAAAAATGGTACTTCGGCTTATTCCTAACTTCTCATGTGCACATCCTTACCAGATGGAATTTGCTATCCCAAGCAAAATGTACCGCTCTAGTCTCACATAGATGTACCCAATTTTTATCTGTTATAAATGTAAAATGCTATATTGCTACATTGCTGTTACAAACTAGAAGGAATTTGCTATTTCAAACAAAATGTAACGCTAGTCCCGCCTATATGAACCTAATCTCTATTTGTTATTAATGAAAAATGGTACTTCGGCGATTTTCTAAACAGACTTGTGCATTCTTATTATGTTGTTCTAGTGTTATCACAAACCAGATGGAATTTGCCGTCACAAGCAAAATGTAACGCTAACCTCGCATAACATACCTAACCTCTATCTGGTAATAAGCAAAAAATATATCTTAACAACTTCCTAGCCTGCCATGTTCAAACTTACAGTCCTGTTCCATGGTTATCACAAACCAGATGAAATTTGCTATCACAAGCAAATGAAAAAAGATTGTTGACCATACCTTGTTGCTACGTTGTCCCAAACACTTTCAGTGTTGTTATTGGTGCAACGAAGTTCAATATTGAGTCATTTTTCCAAACATCTTCTTCGTCCTTGGTGTGCAAGCAACCGAGTCCAATGTTACAACGTTATCCCAAATGTCTTCGTTCGTCCTTGGTGTGGAGCTGACTATCCCAAGCCAGGCCCACGTTGCTATCCCAAGCAACCGAGTCCAATTTTTCAGCGTTATCCCAAACGTCTTTGTTCGACCTAGGTATGGAGTTGGCTATCACAAGCTAGGTCCAGGTTGCTATCCCAAGCAACAGTATCAGAACGTTATAAGAAACGTCATGTTAGGCACAATTTGCAGCGCCGGTGAGGCATCCATACTAATATTCATTTAACTTGCACCTAAAACAGATCGGTTAGTTGACAGTTACCTGATGGTGACGCCCCTTCAGAAAAAGAGGCCTGTACGCCACTTTATAATTTTGGTAGGCGACGAAAGGAACCTTTAGGCGACCGTTGGTCGGTATCTCGTTCGACAATGCACATCTATCGGCCAACCTTATGTCTTGTTTCCTAATTCTAAATGTTCAGCCGATCCTCGACACTGCACTGCACGTAAACGACGCGCGCCGATTAAGGTGTTGACGGTCGGGCACGAGAACAAGGAATGAAGGTTTATAGGCGGCCAGAGGGGAGAAAGGTACCGCTTTCCTTCTCTGCGTGCGCGCTTTGAAATCGTGGCGGTTGCGTACTACTACGAGGGTACTACGATATGTATTCTAAATATTTACTTCGACGAGGACGGAACATAATAACTCTCGCAACGCCATCATCAGTTCAAAAAGGATTATGTTCAGCACAAGTTAGACTCTATCGAAATAAGACAGTGCCATACACCTTATCTCCTGGAAAGAGGTTAGTTGCTATGATTTTGTTCGTTGTCCCAGAGACCAAGGATCCATGGCTGATGAGTTGCTAAAAACGCGCGAAAGAACTGTCTGTGGTTGGCTGCTTTAGTTGGATCGACCAAAGCAGCATATTTAAGTGAGACGCCTTAAGGAAAAAGTTAGTTACAGCCATGTGGCGTAGGAAGTAAAAGAAGTTCTGTATTTTTCCCAGACGTACAAATCCTGCTTTTTTCTGATGCTACCCTACAATGAAAGATAGTTTTCAATTGATGATCAGCAACTAAAAATTGCTACCGCATAATACATTCCATACATTTCATCAAAATTCGTCAACGGTTTTCAAATTTAAGGGCGCAAAAGGAACGTCTGTAAAATTCATTGTTGGGAAGAACTGAATGACATGTATTTTCTTGTTGTCAGCTAGTATCAAAACACAAGGATATTGTAAATGTTGCTTCTTTGGTGAAACACATTCTATTTAACATTTGATATTGAAATTGAAGTTTATTTCCCGGATTCACAAATAAGGTGAATGTGGGAACAAAATTTCCACCGAATGCATATTTACTTGACCCATGGGGCTTGTTTGTCCCACTTTCGCTTTAGTAGCATCTACTACTACTATAAAATTAATTTATGTTAGAAAGTACTCTCTGTGGTTATTCTTTGAACGAGTCAAGTTAGTACGCCGAATTTCGGGACGCTAATTTTTGGCATAGATGACAGATGAAAATTTCAGGATGGTGGTAGAGAAATTGTCTTGAACATTTTTTTAAACGGGGTGGAAAGGCAGTACGTTGTATCTGTATTGTCTTCCTGTTTTGGAAAAGCCTATCCGAATGTACTTTTACATAAATATGAGACATTCCGTTCAAAAGACCTGACAATGACAATTTTTAAAAGACACACTGGCCCAAAAGCACAGAGAGTCATTTTTGTACTTCTATGTGAGAATAATTTTGGGTATGATTTTTCAAACTCGTAGATAGTGGCCTCAACCATCTGAAACATATTTTCAAAGCATCAGTGGTAATTTTTATATTTCACCTCTGATATACTTGAGCTCATTAAGGGGTAAACAGATTTCTTTGCACTATTTCCACTCTACAAATTGAAACTATAAATCTATGTAAATTCTTTCAGATAAGCACAAAAAAGTAGGTTGCGTCTTTTAGGCGAAAAATTCCTTTCAATATTATTTGTAGGCTGCTACTACAAGGTTCTGAAATTAACCCATGAATATAAAACCAAAATGTATCCCGAGTATAATCAGAAATAGAAGGTATACCACCCCTTTTTTGACTCGTCCGGACTGAGGCCCTATACATGTTGTTAGGGAAATAATATTCGTAACTTTAAGAGGTGATTCCTTGCACTATTTATGCAAAAAGTTCATTATAACTTATGTCCGAAAATCAATCGTTTTCGGGGAAAGTCAATAGTAGTAGTAGTAAATAATAAAATTTTCTCAAACATTTGGCAACGCTGCGACGCAACCGCGATACGAGCGCACGACGACCGCAACTGATTCATCGAATTCTTTACGTTTGTATGATATTTTTGTTGAAAATATGCCTTGAATTATTAAATACCTTTGTGCAATTTCTTGTGGTTAATATTTTTCAGTACAGTACATTTACTTAAAAAAAATGACAGAACTTACCGGTACGTGTCGATACACTTATTGAAAAAAAAAAACATCCGTAAATCACATAACGTTTCAGATAAATGTATTAGTAATCACAATAGATGTTCAAAATGGGATTCATGGGCATCTACGCAAGCTTAACACCGTCGAACCCAATTTTCTCTAACTCGCTGAAAAATTCCAGGCATATTACGTATTTCATTAGCGGCGGCCAAAATACGCTCTCTTAAATCATTCTCGTCCCTTATTTCAGAGGCGTAAACAAAATTTTTCACGAATCCCCAGAAGAAAAAAATCTAATGGATTAAGATCGAGGGATCTAGCCGGCCAAGCATTTGGACCATTTCTTCCTATCCACCTATTCCCATAGGTATTATTGAGATGTTCCACAACTACTCGACCAACGTGTGCTGGAGCACCATCGTGCAAGTACCACATACTCATTCTTGTTTGCAATGGCACTTCTTCCAAAAATACGGGTAAATTGTCTCTTAGAAAAGCTAAGTAGCTCTCACCGTTCAAGCGATGTGACAAAAAAAAATGGTCCTATTAATTGGTCACCAATTATTCCAGCCCACACATTAACAGAAAATTGATACTGCATGAGGATTTTCGTCCGTCCAATTATGAAAATTGTGAAAATTCCAAATTCTATTTCTTGTAAAATGAGACTCATCTGTTGACAACACGTTCGCTACAAAATTGTGATTTCTTTGATGTTTACCCAAAAACCAATTACAAAAATTTGATCTTTGTGGAAAATCGTCAGACGAAAGAGCTTGAACCGTCTGGACATGATATGGGTACAATAACTGTTCTTTAAGGGTCCGATGTACAGTCCAGTGTGAGACACCGATTTGACGAGCAATACTTCTCGAACTCCGTGTCGAATCCTTGTCAATTAAATTCAAAATTTGTTCTTTGGTTTCCACTCCAACTTGACGATGTCTTCCGCGATGGTTAAAATTAGGCACTACGCTCCCTGTGTCCAGAAGTCTTTGGGATTCTTCCAGGAATGTTCTTCTAGCTGGTAGCCTTCGATCAGGAAAACGTTCTTCATAAATGCGCCTGGCCTCTTCAGAATTGCAATGAGTCTCTCCATAAATAATAAGTATATCGTGATACTCGCGTATCGACATCTCTTTCGTATCAAAATGCACGCACTGATACAGTAATACATATTGAATAATAAAATGTGATTTCAATTCGGGTAAATATTACTTGCATTAACGTATGCAAGAAACTATCAAATATTTTTTTTCGTTCGTGGGCAACACACGATGTTACATGCAGTGCAGGCGGAGTACGACGTTGCCAGTTGTGTAAGGGATTTTGTTTGTCTGTTTTTCTTCGGAATAAGCAAGAAAATTATTTTGTAAGAAACAGTTAATTAATAAATAGATGTATTGATAAATTTTACGCTATTAGGTATATGAGTGTGAATTATTAAGGTGCAAAATTAATTTATTTCATGACTAAAAAGAAATACGTTCAGCATTTTTTTGCTCCGAAATGGTTGATTTTCGGACTTTTTTGCTTAGAATAATGCAAGGGATCACCTCTTAAAGTTACGAATATTATTTTAATCCACTTGTCGCCATTTTTCATACTCAAGTGCGAACGCTCCAGGCGTCCCTCGAACACACTGGTAATCATACCGAGCAGGCATTTTGTAGCACTGTCACCTAGAACTAGATGATGAGGCGATGATAACAAACAAAGATGGCACCGTCAACTACAACCTGATTAACGCTATACATCGTAAGTACATTTTAATCGTTGATCGTCCCTACGGAACTAGCAATTAGGTGGAGAAGTACAGAAAATCCAGCACGACAGGCGCAAATGAAAAATCGTCTTCCCATAAAAAAACATGGCTAATTACACGACGCGTCGCGCCACCGTCATTCGAAAACAACAAAAACAGCTTTTTATTAAAAGCACTTCATTCCGTACGCGAAACCCGTTATTATATCATACTCGCATCCGGTTAAGTGTCATTATTTTGTCACCTAACAATGGGCGAGGCAAGTAATGGCTTCGCAGGGCCGGAACAGGGGATTTTTCTGTACTTCGGACATATAAAATGACAAATTTCAAAGTGACGTGCCTAAATGATATTATGTTTTATTATTAGAAACGCAAAGGAAAATCATACAATACGCAATTATAAATCAAATCCAAGCGAATAACCAAAATTTCTGTGTTATGTGCCGCGGTTATAATATGGTTCAAGATGACACACGGGTTGATGACGTCAGTCACACGAATCGCTTGAACGCGTTGGTTTTAACAGCGGTTTTGTTGCAAGTTGTTTATTTTAGAAAAGTGCGTATATAATCTCTGATTATTTTTATTATCACTTAATACTCGGTGCTTTTTTGTCTACAACGGTGTATGGAAAGTTTAAATAAGAAACCTTTCATAATATTCATGGGAGAAATGTTTTTTTTTCAGAAAATTTTTTTTTAATGATGGAACCATGGTTCTGTAGCTATGATAACTTTCAATTCTCGAAAGTTTTCCGCATGTCAAAGAAAACATTTATTGATTTAGCAGAAATGATGAAAAAACGATGAAAAAAGATATTAGCAAAACCGTATACAGGTGGACATCATCCAGTGAGTTAAGTGGCCATATTTTAATATTCTTGTGGTATATGGCTACACAGGATACTTTGTTAAACATAGTAGTTAGATTGAAAGTGTTCCCAACAACAGTAATGAGTATAACTAATAAGGTGCTCTACTTTATGCTAACACTGAAGTCAGCCTGTATCAAGTTTCCTAAAAATGAATCTGAAGTACAATAACAATATCCAATACCCGGCAAAATTCTAACTTGTCACATTGCAAATAATAACCAGAAATATGAAACTATTTTTCGGTGATAACTATGACATATAACAGTTGATTTATGACGTCACGGATCTTATAACCAAACTGATAACCACACTCGCTTGAACGGTTCGGTAAATACCAACCCAAAATGGTAAATACCATTTTCATTTGACCATCCGCTTGAATTTGATTATAGTAAGTTTTTTCACGGTTTTTCTGGCGTCACCATTTCCTACGAAATAAATAAACAGATTAACTTATCTACATGAAATTGCATACTGTGCAAGTCGGTCTTTAACACAGCTGCTACTCGCTCTTGTACCTACATATAAATTGTGCGATAGACGACAGTTGTTTAAATTATTTTTCTAAATATACCTACTTCTATAAAAATATAAACTGTCAACATTGTAGTTGTATCTTTAGCCATTGCTATGTTTTATACTGAAGATCGTCATAGGTAAACTCAAATCGCACGCCCATAACAAGCAATTTGTCATACTGACAGCGACATGCATAAATGTGCAAGTCTCACAAGCTGACGGGTTTTCATAACGGTGAAGCGAAACCATAAGTCAGTCGAACAGGAATATACAACTAGTCCATAGAATTGTTTGCCTGCCTGCCGATAGCACTGGCCATATCCTACCTTGCCGCTCGCCCCGTGTCACTCGTCAGACTCGGCAACCTAGCACACACCACCGACTACGAAAAAATGGTGTTCCAGTATATCCTGTATATTCCGATGCGCATATATTCTCTAATGGAAAATAGAAGTGACTATGTACCATATACTAATTTCAACATAAGATGTTTCTCAAATTGAAGAATCAGAGGAAAGGTGTATTTTTTGACGAGAACCTATTCATATTTCATGTACTGAAACGGCTCGGAGACTTTTTCTCCACCTTTTCTTGGACAAATATTTTCTTCGCTGAGTTGGATGCGTCGGTTGTCTGTCTGTCTGTTCATCAATAACAGAAATTGTCCACGTTGGGATGGAGGAATACATCACTCATGCAGTGAGGGTGCCTAAACCAGAGCTCAACGGCTGGATCAACAAACAGCGCGCCACTGCTGGTCACCAGAAGATCAAGACACTTAGAACCTTACAAAACCCCACTGTAGAGAACAGACAAGCTGACGTCAAGTCCAGATACAAACATAACGAAGCGACCCACAATGCCAAACTTCAGCACCATATAAAAGTTAGGCCCAGATTGACAGGAACTTTTCACAGTAGTGTTACACCACTTACTTGTCAGGATAGAACGATTGTAACCGACTCAAAGGCTAAGGCGGATGTGCTTGCCAAGATCTTTGCTGCCAGCTCCACCATGGACGTCCCCCCAACGCCCGAGTGTCTTCGATTCAAAGGGTATCCTGCACTATGTGGAAATTAACATTCATGAATAAGACCGTCGACATCAACAAAGCTTCTGGTCCGGACTTGATTCCTGTCGTTGTACTGGAGAGATGTACAGCAGAGCTTGCCAGTTCTTTCGCGTCTCTTCAAGATGTCTTACAAATCCGGCACGTTCCCAGAAAACTGGAAATTTGCTCATGTCGAACCAGTCTCAAAAAAAACGATCAACGACCGACCCTTACAACTACAAGCCCAAAGCCGTGCTTTCTGTTTTAAGTAAGGTGATCGAGAAATGCAGGAATCGGGAGCTTCTGGAGTAGGTACCTATAACGTCATGGCTTAATTAGATACGGGCAATATGATTTCCGGCACCAGCGATCCACGGGGAACCTACTAGCTTACGTCACTCAACTGTGGAGAAGACCCATCCAGTCTCATGGTGAGGCGCATGTCGTTGCTCTTGATATCACGAAAGCGTGCGATCAGCTGTGGCATGTTGCCCTTTTATTCAAACTTCCATCCTATGGCCTCCCAGAGAAGTTTTGCCGATGGGTGGCTGACTTCCTCTCTGGCCGCAAGATATTCGTCGTAACTGACGGGTTTTCCTCTCAGTCCTAGAACGTCAATGTGGGTTTTTGCTCACACATATCCACGACCTTCTTTCCTGTACGATCAATCGGATCTATAGCTTTGATGATAACAGCACTCTACATGTAGGAATTTTGAGCAACAAGCCGATCTCCACCGGTGAGCTGAAGGAAAAAAGACTATCAGCGACTCTGACGAGACACGTGGAGGTTATCGCTGCTTGGGGTCGCAACAATTTTAAAGAGATTAATGGTTCCAAAACAAACCTTGACTAACAAGAAGCGTCCTAGCGCTCATCGGTTTGGATGTATGGCCGAGTTCTACTAAAGATCCATTTATTTCGGCTGGTCGTAGTCCAGATTACCAGAGAGTCTGTTCACATTTTTGGGCTGCTACAGCCTCCACTACATGCTCGATACTGATGCTGATTGATCGATGACTCTTCTCTAACGGACAATCTCGGGAGCCTTTCGCAGGCCGTCAGCCAGACAGAACCGTCTGACTCGGCTTCCCATCCTAACAGTATCGAGATTGTGGAACAATCTACACGAGGAGGCTTTTCCCAGTTCTGCTAACCTTAGGAAGTTCAAAAATCGGAATTAACTAAGTACCTTTAAGCTCCTCATAGCAGACGTGGTTTCCTGGAATTTAGGCTTCTGCTTGCGCGGCTGCTACGTTGTAAAAAGGGTACTTGAATTCAATACTAAAAAAATCTATGTGAAAAGATGATGATGTCAAAAATTATTTACTGGGGCAGTATGTAATCCATTTTTAGATTCTATTTCCGAGAAACGTTTGCAAAAACTACAAAATCTGGTTGTAGATTGATATTTAACCTACGAGGGTATGATTATATTATTATAAGTCGTATTTTGAACAATTAAATTTGTTAAATGTAACAAAATTATCTGTTTCACTTATTACGTTTTTTTGCGCAAAGATCTAATGACATCGATTTCTCCGTTTTAAATATAAACGCTAATATTTTGTCAATATACTCACTCAAGCAACATTCGTTTTGTGAATACGTTAACATGCCTCTTCACAAGACACCATTCTTCCATAAATGCTTTACTTATAATGCCATTATACTACAGGGTGAGCCATAAGAGTGTTGGCGATTTAAATCTTAAATTTCTCGGAAACTCGGGGCGCGGGTTGGGGGGATAAGCCGTTGCCTGGAAATTTAGTCGCCATGGAGCCGTATACGGGAGCGCAGCGTGCATTTTGTGTCCGAGCGTATTATGAAAACAGTAAATCGGTTATTACCGCACGACGTTTGTATCGACATGAACACGGTTTACGCGATTCAAGATAAGTTCCAAGCGCCAATGTGATACGGAAGATCAGTCGACAATGTAGGGCGTGTTCGTGTTTCAGTTCAGCGAAATCCACAACAGTTAACACGTAAGAGAAGTCAGGCTTTGGACATCAAAAGAACGAGCTTGCGGCGAATTTTGAAGCGTGATTTGCATTTGAAAGCTTATAAGATTCAACTAGTCCAAGAATTAAAACCAGATGATGCCAATAACCGACTTAACTCTGTCAATTTGATGCTCGACCGACTCAACAGTTGTAACAACGTGATGTTTAGTGATGAGGCCAATTTTCACCTCAATGGCCATGTTAACAAATAAAATTGTCGGTTCTGGTCCAAAACTAATCCCCGATGCTTGCATGAACGTCCACTTTACAGCCCTAAACTAGTCGTGTGGGCTGGAATCACGTCAACCGGTATTATTGGACCGTATTTTTTTGAGAACGAAACAGGGCAAGCGATGATAGCTAAAGATAATAATTATTGCAATATGATAACAGACTTTTTGGTGCCAGCTTTGCAGGAACTCCAAGGCAATACCTCGAGAATGTGGTTTCAATAAGATGGGGCCACATGTCATACAGCTGGGGTATCTATAGAGCTGCTGAAAAATGTCTTTCCCGGAAAACTCATTTCTCATCTCATCTTTCTCCCTACGATTATTTCCTATGGGTTACCTCAAATCGGTGGTCTACGAGAATAATCCAACTAATTTAGAGCAGCTGAAGAGGAATATTATTCAGGAAAGTAACAAAATACCGAGAACAACTTTTCAACGAGGAAGTCATTTGAACAACATTATTTTTAAGGCTTAAAAATTACTATCTTTCTACTTTTTAAAAATACAATTATTTATCTTATATATTGCGTAGTTATTTTTTAATTGAATATTGAACTTGCCAACACCTTTATGGCCCGCCGTGTATATAAAGCATAACCACCGCCCACGAAACTTCTCAAGTTCAACGATTTCAATCAACAAGTTCAGAAAATTATTTTTGAACAAAAAATTTGAAGACAATCATCACATTTCATTTCTCTAAACTATGAACATGGTATCATTGTTTTGGTGTCATAGTATACCTATACTATACTGCTACTCTAATTTACATATTCTGTGTTGATATATTTTTCACGTTAATTTATTTGTGTTGAGGGTTACGTGTCGCTCTAAATAAAGTAAATTTATATCATATTTAATGGCGCTCTATACCATTACTGAAAACTTCAAATAACGTCTTACTTCTGAGTAGTGCCCGTCTATTAACGATTCCTAAACAGAATTTTATCGATGTCAGTTCTGCTTTATTGATGCAGAAAATACTCGGATCTAAGCTTTTTCCCAAACGCTTAAGAACCTTACTTTAGAATAAGGCAGATCTAAATACCCTCCGCCAGTTAAGAAGAAGAGCGACTTCCTACAGCTTACTTGAAATGTGTACCTCAGAAAGAGATAGATAACCTCATCAGAAATACTGGACGAATAATTACGGCATGAAGGTGGTTCAACACATTATTAGCGAAATCTAGCGACACCGCAAATGTTTTCAGACCAAGACTTAAATGTTGCTTCCTTTGCCTATATACAGGGTGTTAGGGAAATAATACTGGTAACTTCACAAGGTGCTTCCTTGCATTATTCTAAGCAAAAGAGTTCATTATAACCTATGTACGAAAATCAACCGTTTCGGAGCAAAAAAATGCTGAACGTATTTCTTTTTAGTAATAAAATAAATTAATTTTGCACCTTAATAATTTAAATGCACATGCCTAAGTAAAATGTATCAATACATCTATTTATTAATCAACTGTCTCTAACAAGATAATTTTCTTGATTATTGAATACGATTTTCCGAAGAAAAACAAACAAAACAAAATCCCTCACACAACTGGCCACGACGTATTCCGTCTGCACTGCATGTAACATATCAACGCGTGTTGTTGTGATTACTAATACATTTAACTGTAACTTTATGTGATTTACGAATGTTGTTTTTTTTCTTCTTTCGTGCATCGCATCGTTTCAACTGATAATCGTGGGAATTGGTGGTGTGTATCGCCACGTACTGGTAAGTTCTGTCATTTTTTTTAAGTAAATGTACTGCACTGGAAGCGTTATTAAATAAAAAATATTAGCCACAAAAAATTGCGTAAAAGTATTCAATAATTCAAGGGATATTTCCAACAAAAATATCATACAAACGTAAACAATTCGATGAATTAGTTGCGGTCGTTGTGCGCTCGTATCGCGGTTGCGTTGCAGCGTTGCCAAATGTTTGAGAATTTAAATATTTACGACTCACTTTCCTCGAAAATTATTGATTTTCGGACATAAGTTATAATGAACTATTTTGCTTAGAATAATGCAAGGAATAACCTCTTAAAATTATCTATATATTATTTCCCTAACACCCTGTATAACTGCACACATGATTTCATTCAAGTAAAATTATTTTTACTGGGTGTTCCATTTTCTTTTTTTGCTGAGTAGATACTCGTATCATAAATCCTCCTGGTCCTTCCGAATAACTACATGTCTCATCAAACAATTAGTTTTATTACAATTCCTCAAAAAAAAACTTTTTTGGATCCATTGTTACCCAGCCAGCTGCACTCCACCCATCCCTTGATTAAACTGAGCTGTATCCATGTGGCACACTGATTGAAAAATGCACATTGTGGAGCTAGACGTAGTGATGGCGGACATTTCAACGATGCCGTATTGTACAACGTGCGTCAGAGTAAAATGCCAACCTCTCATATGCATATAGAACACAAAAACATACCGGAAGCTCCTACAAAGATCTTCTACGGAGATTCCCTATTGAAGTACCCTCAGGCTCTTAGCAATCGATCAACATGCCCACTGAGTTAACGTATATTGTTGTTTTAGGTAAAAAGTACTATTTCCGCTATGGTTTGCACCCTGTGTCCGGGCGATATTTCTTGGTCAGATTATATTATATTCATAATAAAGGTATGCATGTAAGATATGTTTCTTTGCTAATGTATGTATATATATACATATAGAGAATAGAAAAATAATGGACAAAATCTAGTCGTTATATACCTTTCCCCGCATGATCCTCTTCTCTTTATACATATAAAAGCGTCTACGGAGAAAACAACTTTCCGTGCTTCGTTTCACGAGTTGTTTATTTCTGAATGCAACCATGATCGCTGTGTAGAGGGCACCTGCAGGATCATTTTATTAGTTTGCCCATTATTTTCAATAGAAAGAGAACATGTTACATTGTGGAAATCTTGTACCAACCAATATATCCTTTTTTCATATATCTCAAATACTTATGTTTTTGTTTTAATTTGGTTATATTATATACAAGATAGATTTGAAACTTGTTTCCGACTGGTAGATTTTATGCCATAGCCGCAAATTTTGTATCCGGGATGAAATAAGAAACTAGGTATTTATAGCTGAACTAGGGGATTTATGAAGTATTTTTTTATTTAATATGGGAATTAGAGACCCATCTTACACAAAAACTATGAATTTTTACAGTCTGAAAGATATTTTACAGGAAATCGACCATGCTCATTAGACCAGTTACTTCTAAAACACCTTCTGATCGGTTGAGTCTGCGCCATAACCTCAAATTATGTTTCCGGGCACAAATGGAAAAATATCTCTAGTTTCTGAAGAGTTTTTTGATTTAATATGAAAATTAGGGGCCAATCTTACACAAATCGTATAATTTGGAGAGACCAGACATACTAGAACATATTCATTAGTTCTATTACTTCTAAAACCCCTTGTGACTGGTCGAATTTGTGCCATAGCATAGGCGGAAATTTTGATTCCCGCGAGTCAATAATAATATCGGGTCGAAAGGACGCTGACTTTTTATTGAAATAATTTTGAACGAAACTGTAGAAATCAACGTGTTATGTCAGCTTCCTAACTAGTTTAGGCTTCTCATGATAATGCGCCCTGTATCATAATGACCCAACGATAAAATTTTTGGAGAGCCTAATGTTCAATCTGAGAAAATGTACTTTTGTTTCACATCGATAGAACAAATCGTATTTGAGGAAACCACGCTTGTTTCATTCAGTTCAGCGATTTTAAGGGGAGCGGTTGCAGTGTAGGAGTAAATCGATAGAAACAACTGAAATGAAACTGTTTTGTTCAAAAACGGCTCATTTTATCAAAATTAAGAAATATAATTCTATTATAGGGCGTAAAACCTGTCAGCCGTGTTGCGTAGGCCTAGTCCGCCCTTAGCGTTCTAAGAGAAATGGACATACCTATTACCCTGGCTTGCATGGATCTTTAAACATTCAATAATACGTCACATATAGCATATTATTGCATTTCAATGTCAACTGCCCTATTTATAAAACCCTTCACGTATTGTACCTATTATTTTCAATTAATCATCAATTTACTTAGTACGATCCTGCCTCCATTATCTGCTACTACAGTAACATCAAATGGCAAGGCTACCACCTAACATCATTTTGTTACCTATGCGTGTACGTACTGTAAGTATAGCCATTTGACTTCATCGTATCACTTTGATAAACGAACTCTCTTTGACTCCAGTTTGAGTGACAAATTGTATGGTTTCTGTCATAACTGAAACTGCTTCCATCATTCTTTCCTATAGCCGTTCTATCAAGTGGATCAAACAGAGCAGGTGACTAGGCTATTAGAGCTAAGCATGCATGCTTCTGGATATTGAAGGCGCATTCAATTGCACTAGGAACAACTCTATCAGACATGCTTTGGTTAGGCAGGCCTCATGGTGAATAATGTCCATTTCAGACTCGGCAATATAAGTATGCTGCTTTCCAGTGGTTTTTGGATTGAGAGTGATATGCTCCCAAACTGATCGAAGAACAATGCATGAGAATACAAGGAGAGCTAAACATGCAAGCTACTGATTCTCATTCTAATCTAGCAGTAGTTTCTAGGTCTGAAAGTAGATCCAAACAAGACAGAAAAGATTCATATGAACATGGGTCCTAAAATGCGCCGTTACCGGGATACAGGATATCGTCTAAGATTTTGTTCATGTAGCACTAAGAGAATGAGTGACACAAACAAAAATTTGGCATATAAACATAATTATTTTCACAAGCTTTTATTAAACAATACACAATAGATTAAGGCCCGTATCGTCAGTCGTCCCTACAATTGTAGGGCGCCTTTATGGCCTCCTTGATTGTCATAGTTTTCTTCTTCTCCGTGTCAGAACTCTATTTTGAGGTTATGTCACTATTTGCATCAAATTGTGCTTGCTTTTGAGTTATATCATGTTTTATCAGCCTGAAATTTCCTACAATTTAAAAAGAAAACATATCTTCACAATAGGAGAGCGCTGACGCTGACACGGGACAAGTGTAATCTAGAAATTTTTGAAGGAGAGAAAGGAGTATGAAAATCAAGGAGGCCATAAACGCGCCCTACAATTGTAGGGACAACTGACGATACGGGCCTAACTGTCGCCATGTTAATCCAATTTGGCGGATTCTACAAAATGACAATTCGTCATTTCCATAGTAATGCCTATGATATGGGTATCAAATGGAAGGGTTTAATGAGAAAAACACAAGCCAAATGACGTCATTTTACGTTCAATGTGGCGGTCGCTACATAATGGCGATTTATAATTTCCATGGTCAGCGCTTCGATATGAGTGTTATGAGTGTTTATTGTCCAACAGTTAAGGAAACCATTTACAGGACAATCCTAAGATAAATCAAAATAACAAGAACAGAAAACACATAAAAGCGGGTGATTTCATCTAAAGAAAAAAATAAACAAGAAAAAGAAGAAAAAACATATTTAACTCAGGGGAGCAACATATCATAAACTATCCAAGCAATTTCTAGCTACTCCCAGAATGCTGTTCAAACTGTCAGCATGTATATCACAATAATTTGATATTGCATTGAAAGTTTCACACATCACATATATAAATACAAATTTGGGCGAGCCCTGTCACAATAAAATATTTTAATTGTACGAGTTTGAATAGATGGAACATTAAAGTTTATTTGAGCCACAATCCCATTAGCATAAATTTGATTTGTTGTTTATGCAAGAACATAATTGATGCACACTTCCTTCTCAGTTCTAAAGACTGCATTTGAAACCTAGACAATAACAAACTTTCAGATATACCACGTTCAGGATATTATATACCGTCAACTTTAAAAGAAAATTTTAGAAACTTTCTCTGAACATGCTCAAGAGTATCAATGTAGCAGTTGTAAATTGGGCTCCAAATTAACGATGCATATTCCAATTTCGATCAAATAGATGCAGAATACAAAACCAACAGTGACTCTGGGCGGCTTAAGTTTCTACAGTTTCTGACAATAAAACCGTTCTCCCGCGAAGCTTCACTCACCTTTTGAGCTATGTGGAGTGAAAAATTAAGTTTATGGTCAAAAACTGCACCCAAATCCTTAATTGAGTTATAACGATTTATGTACGCATCCCCAATTTTAGAATTAAATTTACAAGCAGAAGTTTTCATGGAAAAGCTGCCTACACTACACTTAAACGCATTAAGAAATAAATTACTCTCGTCACACCAAGCCTCTAGAGAATCAATATCACGCCGAAGTGCAATATACAATCAGTCTCAGACTCAATAATCCTGAATAATTTTAAATCATCCGCAAAGAGGAGCTTATTACAACTTAAACAATGCACAACATCATCAATAAATAAGATAAACAATAAAGGACCAAGATTTGAACCCTGAGGCACTCCCGATTTAGTCATATACTTGTACGACTTGAATCCATTAAATGTTACTTTTAAGCAGTATGTTACTGCTTCCTTTCATGAAGATAACCTTGAACGAGTACTAAAGCTGATGAACAGACTCCATAATAAAAAAGTTTATTAAAAAGTATTCCATGGTCCACCCTACCGAACGCTTTAGCAAAATCGGTATATACCGACTACATCTAGTTGACCTTGCCGATCGACAAATACGATAGGAAACTGAGCGAAGATTGTTAAATCAGTTACTGTGGATCTCTTAGTAAGAAAACCACGCTGAAAAGAGGACAGAGATCTATGAACTGCGGAGTAAATTCTATTATGCAATATTATCTGCAGCAATTTATAGAAATACGACAATATTGCCACCGCTCTATAGTTTTCAATATCAGTATTATCCCCTGATTTGAAAATAGTTGTCGCTCTAGAAAGTTTCCAAATATCAGGGAATGTGTTGGTTTCTATAGTCAGATAGTATATTTTTAATACCGGCTTAGCAAAGACATGAATACAATATTTGATTATGAACGAGGGGATGTTGTCTGGGCCCGCCGTTGATGAGAGAAACACGGTATGCTTACTAATTAACGTCATATTTATCAAACTTTTACCATTCAAATAAAGTAAGAAGTTTTGTGGAGCCCTATTAATAAAATATGTCAAAATTATATATAAATTACTAAACTAGTTATTTGACATCATAAATACCAAGTGGAAAGTAAAAAAATATATTTCAAAAAAAGATTTGATTTAGCTGTTAATAAAAGAAACAAAAATATATTTTCCGATTGGAAATATTGAAACAACAATAAAGCTCCTTCATCTCAAGTTTTCAAATAAAAGCGTGTTACGTTTTAACCGCAAGTTGTAAAAAGGGTGTAACACGCTCTTACTTGAACCACTTGAGATGAAAGAGTTTTATTATTGTTTCAATATTTCCAATCGGAAAATAATATTTTTAATCCAAAGTTTGTTTTATCAACAGCTGAGTATGAGCTTGTTTTTAAAAATTTATTGCTTCTTCTTTTATTTATCACCTATACAAAAAAAATTCTACGCCACTCAAGTGTATTAAAATTATCAGTGCCCCTTGTTCAGAAACACAGCGTATAATTTCTATATGTAGCTTAATTTATGAAATATTGCTTTTCCTTGTAGAGCTTGATATGGCAATTGCTACCAATCTCACCTAAGATCGCTTTGGGAACGCTGACATTGTTGAAAACACCTTGTCTTACTGATCTAACAGAGTAAATAGTCTAAGTTACAGAATACAGAATAATAACCGGCCATTACATTGCTTTTCGAAACAATATTTCTTGAGAGGTGCCCCCTGACTTTCTTGATGATGCGTTAAAAATGTTTATTCAAAACACACTAGTAAATCTTGTTAAAGGAAAAGCTCTCCTGTGACAATACTGCCTAGCAGCTTCCTGTTCCTTCAGTCGTCCATATCAAATCAATTCATTGCGTTGCAGCTCCACATCTCCAGATTTGTCACAATAAACAATCCGTCGGGTACTTCGTGTTAGTTCCAGCACATTTAGTTATTATTTCTCATAGACAGGTAGAATAACAGGTAGCAAAGTGCAAAGTAGCAAAGTATACGTGAACCTCTGTAATGAATGGCGTCGTATTGTGGATCATTTTAAAATGAAAATATGTAACTATAAGGAATGACAGGCAAACAGACGGATATACACACAAAAAGTGACTTAATAACTCAGTACAATCATTTGGTAGTTTTAACTGGAATGTTTTGATATGTTTATTTCTTACGGCGCTCCAGTGCTCTACTAATGTATTCGTCTAATCGTCGAGGCATGATTCCGACGAGCTGATCTATGTCTTCTTGTGGTATCTCATCCCAATTTAGCTGTATTTACGCTATCAGCTCTTCGGAACCAAGAACACCTAGCTCCTTTCACAGTACCTAGTCTATCTGTGAGAAAACCTGGCAAAAATTGAAAAAAAGAAGTATCGAAAATTAATGAAAAAAATTAACTATTTTAAACTTAATATCTCAAACAATATGTTGGCCATGGAATCAGAACTGTCCTCACACTGCCTTTACCATGGCAGACTATTAAACATGAAGTTTATGTATCCTTCGACACAACCTTTTGACGACATAATTGGAAGGTCTGTGTATTGATAGTATCTGAAAATCTGGCTATGGATCATAATAAAGGGAGTACAGACTTTAATTTGACGTAATCGAAAGCTTTTATTACTGTTGTTTTCATGTAACGCATGAATTGAAAGAATTACAATTTTTAGCATTACTTCTCTACTCGTATTACAACTATTATTCAGAGAGGTTTTAATAAGGTTCCGCTGTTTGCCCGAATTGGAATAAATGATGCTCGTGAATCTTGAAGTACTGCTAGATACTATCTAGTGTCAATTTCTGCAAATTTTTCAAATTATTGAGAAATACAAGCTTTTATACTGCCATAGTATTGCAGTTGCTCGGAAACAAATATTCAACTTTTCTGAATGCAAAGTTTGAATGACCTTAAAATATCACAGTCTAACACGCGCGTCTAATAATGACTAATTCACTTCTAATTCACAACTGCTCGGCTTCTTTTGAAAAAATGTCAGTGATATGACCTTGAAGTAACCTTCATATGCCCTCATAGGAGCGAACTAACTTCAGATTGAAATCAGTGACCCTAAAAACGCTCCGACGACTGGACGGATGTAAGCGATATCAGGATGATCCAACACATTATTGGGCAGATCCAGCGATACTGCATAAATTGTAACTTCAAAAGATGAATATTCTGTGATATAAACTTCCTCTTACTTATACCTAATTGTAGATAAAAATAATATTCATATTGAATCATTTTTACTGGGTGTTCCATTTTCTTTGTAACCGAGTACATATGCGAAATCGTTCATTATATCAATGATCTACTTTTACGTGGAATGTTTCAGTAAAGCTTGAAAAACCTTTGTTTTTATATTTTGACATGTTTTTTCCAAATATTGCTCTCCACAAATCGTTTTGACAATGTTATTCCAATATGGCGGCGCGAGCGGAAAATATACGAGGCATCAAAGTGAAAATGTACCGATATTGATTGCCGAACCTTCCCTAAAACTTGCCAGGTGATTCTCTTTTCCACCAAAAGCATTATTGATAAAAGTTGTACCGTTTTTGCATATATACTAATTAGCATAGGTCTAATTCGAGCACAAGTGGGAAGATAAGTCTATTAGCAAAAATTCTTCATGTATCATTCCACTCGGAAATGTTCACTCATTTATATTGTGCAGTGCAATAAACATGTGTGGGAATATGTATGTATTCATATCGTGAGTTGTCAAACTGCCTTCAGGAATGACTTGTACAAGTCACTTAAACGACAATCGTTATAACTGGTCGTAACATGTTCGTCGATGAGGACTTACACACTTTGCATGTTTCATTTGCAATGAAGTTATTCTCGTCATCGCAAAAAAGAGATAAAGGTCCAGCAGAGGCGAAGTGAGAGGATATTCGTTGGCAATGCAATACAGGATGTGATTGTTAATATGTTTCTAGTTTCTATAGTTGCTATGCGAATTTTGAAAGCATAATGGAGAAATAGATCTCGGTGAGATTAAGAGAAAATGACGTCAAGTATGCTGACTTTGCATTTCACACGTAACGCCGTCATCCGTTCAGAAGGGTTTGTGTTCGGTACAAGTTAGCCCCTCTAAGAAAAAAAAAGATAGACAACATGTATAACAAAGGAGCAAATGGTTCAAATTTGTCAAATAGTTCCATATAATTTGTCGCTAGCCACCACCGATTCCACAAATACTGCACTCAAGTACCATTATTTGGCAAGGTTGCTATGACTAACCTCGCGACTCGTCAGACACTCATTTTTCAGATATCGGTCAGACCCCGACGCGAGGAAGGTATGTTTATTTATGTTCGTTGAGTTGTAGAGTATTTCTCTATCATTTTAGCCCCTTACAACCCTCAACGCCAAAAAAATAAAGTTCAGTCCACCGTCACTGTGAAACTACGAAGATTTTTCGTATATACTCGTATCATAGTTGTAACTTTGTATCCAAATTTCATCAAATCAGACAGTCATGTCATATAACATTAAAAAGCCACACTATCCGATTTTCGAAATTTTTGGCGATAACAATAGGGTACTTCCTCACCAGTGTTGTAATATTTCTGTATCGGAAGGTACGTAACTACGTATAAAAACCTTATGGGAAATGGCTTTAAGCTAATTCTTATAAAATTGTTTCCAAGATACAGGGTATCTAATTGAGAGTTCCGTACCCCATTATAGGGTATTGTGGGATCGGTACAAGATATGCAATAGTTGTTTGATATTTATTTACTTTATCATTATCCCTACTCGGTCTTTCTTAAAACGTTCAAATGGGAAATCCTGTGTATATCCCATCATTCTTAAGTTGTTTTTAAAAACCTTGTCAAGTGTGTTTATGCGACGAAATTAACGGATTCTGTTTGAAAATGCAATTACTTTACTCTATCGATTGGAGGTCGAGCTTTGGATTCACATACTTTCATGTTTTTTAGGCAAAATATGTAGGTATGTCAAAAAAGCTCGATAAAACTCAGAAGTGTTTAGGTTTATCCAAATCTGTAATAAAAATGTGCGTAGTGAGACACTCTATATAATCCTGAAAATCTTTGACATGTATTGTCATATGGACGGTGCAGAATAATCCTGAACAGTTTTTGAAAACTTTGTTTCTCGGAGGAATATTTCATCCAAAAAAGTTTGGGCTATTGTGTACACGAGATAGAATTGCAGTTGATGGCAAGAATGTAAATAAATATCATAATGATATATATCGCCTATCGAATCCATAGTACGCTGTAATAGAGTACGGGCTGCCCACCTTGGACGTTCTGTACCTTGGAAACTACTGCTGGAAAAGGTTTTGGCCCGTAGATACTTTTGTCTTGTATGTTGAGGTATATAACATACTGCATTTAAAAAAAATGTCCAATAATGATTCCCCATAAGGCTTCTGCGGGGTCCTCAGCCATATATCTACGTATAGATTTTTAACATAATTATATCACTCAAAATATATGCCTAAGTAACATTGCTCTAAAAAGACCATGAGCTTAAAAACTGGCGTCAAGTAGGCTGACTCTGCATATCCCACGCAACGCCGTTATCAGTTCTTTCCCAGCCCTACCCGTAGTACACCGCTGAGGGCAGCAGCTGCGGCCTCTAGGTACGCGATCCGTCTGCTGAAAATATTTATTTATTTGAGAAGTTTCGATTGCTAATGTACAGAGTAATCTATGATGGGTGAAATACTAATAGATGCGTAGAATTACCAAGGTTGGGAGCGTATAAATATACTAGAGATAAATGTGCCTCACTCCTTCACAACCCCCACCCCCAAGTTTTACATCCTAAATGTTTTTAAAAAATGATCACTTTCCTCTGAAACGTCAAAAAAATAGGGTTTAACCGATTTTTATTCTTTTTTATTTTTGGCATGCTTCTCAGTCGTTCTAGAAAGATTTTCCAAAAATATAAGGCCCGTGCGTCATTGGCATAGGCAGTAACATTGAGTAAAAATTTCATAGAAATTCGAATAGTACTTACCAAGTACCAAGTTATGAGCAATTATCAGATTAGCGGACAGACCGACTCACCGACAGACAGACCGACGGAAATGACACGGTTATTCGTGGTCAACATGTGATATGACACCAAAAAACAATATCTCATTTTCGAAAAATTTCGCATTAGGTACACCACTTAACCGACATTAGGCATGGGAAGCCAAAATGATGAAAGCTAATATTTTTAGACAAAAAAACAATTGTTAGAATACGCCAAAAACTTTTGAAACGAGAGGAAATTTGATGGAAACGTACTGAAACGTTTTTAATTTTGGCTGATGGTTCCGCAACCACTGCACCGAGATTGTGGTATATAACTTAAGCAAAATATCCATGTTGATTATACTTTTTTTGCTTATTGTTGAAAATTACACTTAAATATTGGCTTATTAACACGTCACATGTTTTGAGTTTACATGTTTTAGGGCCAATTTCACCAACACTAATATTTGACGGTCAGTTGGACCAATAGGAAAAGACCTTATCGAAATGCAATTTGACGGAAGCTGTCAAAGGTCTCTGAATATCAGTAATTTCGATTGAAATATTGAATGAAATGGTGAAAATTCGACTGTATTATAAACAAGACCACTTTTTGATTCAAACATGATGCTTTTGTACCGAAAAAACAGGACAACTTTCATGTATTTTGATATATGTTATAGGTTTACATTTAACAATCCGTTATCCCGCTCAGCGAATGGGAATGCGGCAAATAATAGGTCGGTTTTCTAGCTGTGAAATTTGGCAGCATATTTGGACGTTTGTTAATGCATGGCACTCTCGAATTTACCAACTTCAATATACTGAAAGTTATCATTACATACCTGTTGAATAATGTGGATTTGTCTGTATTTTGCAAGAAAATAGAATATAAAATACATTCCATCCAATTCCTCATCTTCCGTTACGTCATAATAGTAATCATTTATCAATTTATGGGTTAATGAATTTCTTCAAAGCAATAAAAACATTATGTCCTCTCCATCCTAAAACACAGATAATATGTGTAAGACGTGTCAATCCCTACATCTCCCTGATGCGTAATGCAATTACTATGGACATAGACAAAAAATTATGAAAAATGTTTCACAGATAATAGCTTTTAAGTCCAAAAATCAAAAAAGCTAGTAATGTTTATTGTTTGTTTATTTTTCTTTTTTGACTGGCGGGGATATCTATCTGACACTCGCAGGGTTGCTAAGTCTAACGACGATCACGTCCCGTGGTGGAGGGTGCGAAATGAATCTTTTACATTTGCTGGTTATGAATTTTTTTCGTGAAAATTTACTAGGTATCATGCTTATAAGCATCTTTGGTAGATTGTTCGATCCGAAATGGGAAAGATCTCCTATTTATGAAAATATTTTTGGTATCATCTAACCGTTGGAATCAGTGCACAAACACTGTGACATATGATTTATAGCATAACCCGCTGCCCTATCAATACAAATTTAACATACAGGTCGCCTAGCCGTGGGGATGCTGTGGTCGGGATGAATATCACTTCAGCAACTGATGATTTGGGCATGTCTGGTAACAACGTATGAAGTGAAACTCGATAACTTCACAAATTTGAAGATTTTGTACAATTTCTTTGAAAATGATGAAAGATGTCTGATTTGACAGGGTAATGTCGCAGCCAAATGGCAGTCACTCTTTCTGACACAGTCCGGATCGAAAGATGACGATACTCGTGAAATGTATTGATACTTCTAAATATAGGATCGTATCGAACATCCCTACTGTCAAGATGTATACCCAAGGTACCGACGGAGCTATATTGCGGCGTCATTGAAATAATTTTAAATTTTCATTTGCATTTTTTCAAGTGTTGTGCAATGATTTTGGGAAAAAATGTCACGAATAGTCTTATAAAGCATAGTAGAGTATATTTCAACAGTTGGCGGAACTTACTCCACTGGGACCAGGAGGGTGAAACGGGATATTAATGCACAATCTGGCAACCCTGTCGCACCCTCACAAAATGGCCGCTGATAACCACACAAGTCACCGTGTTGTCATTGAATAGCATGGAATTAAGCCTTCAGAGTATAATATGTTTTGTGACTGGTACCAAGAGTTCACAGATCCCACACATGTGTCACTCCTTGAAATGCAATAATCAGCTGTATTCAAATAATGTCTAATATAAATATAACCTACAATGTGTACTCGTGAAAAAATAAAAATATGGCAAATTTGTAGTTTTTTTGCAGGTTTTAGGTTTGCTGGTAGCTTTAAGGCATATATTTGGGAATTTCTTAATCGCTGTGAATATAGTGTAGATGTTTGTTCAGTTTCTGAGCAACGAAAAATATTCAACTTTATGGATGTATGGATATCAAAAAACCTGATTGGTTTTGTGGGAATATCAATCTAAGGTGCCATAATGGTTCTGATGAACGGCAAGTAAATGAATGAATGTTTGGAAACGAGCAATATCTTTTGGTAGAGCCTGTCATCAAGTAGGTGCTTAATGGCTATCTGCAAGAGGTTTATAGGAAAAAACACCCAGTATCACATATCAATTGAAGAAAATAATATAAACATGAATAAAAAATCAACAATAGTAATTAAAACATGAATTTAATTCAAAAATCAAACATTTCTTAAAATTTTGACTGAATTATATGTAATTTCTTAATATTCAATAAGCTGGTGATGTTTCAATGACAAGTTGTCATCTCATACCTTGACAGTATTTTGTTTTCAATATTTCATAGCTATTGGTTGCTAAAATTTGTTGATTTTAACTTGAAGCTCATTCGCTGTATCTGACGGTCTGTTACCCTATAGGTGGAGAATAACAGACTGTTGTTGCTGAAGTTGGTCCTTACTCTTTTTAAGGCACATAGGGAAAACCGATTCAAAGCGAACACACTGGGAAAATCGAATTTCCAGTTTTACATCAAAACCATGAATCGTTCAACCTTCTTCAATAGTTGGTAATCAGCTATAGAAGAACCAACCTGTTTATTTGACTACCAGGCAGCAAAATTTGTTTCAGCAAAAAAATTCGTTTTGCAAGATAAGTCTAGTGACGGAAACCTATCTTTATGCAACTTTTACAAACAATTTTCTAAAATATTTAGCGTATGTATAAACCTAACTAGCATTCTGTTAAAATGGGCTACCAGCCAAGAAAAAGTTACCTATGTTTTTAAAATTTTAATATATAATTATATCCTTGAATACTGTCCTCAAAAGTTGAATTGTCTTGAGACTTGAATCAAAAATTAACTACGTACACCAAACTAGGGCCCTAATAGACCTTTGTCCAAGAGGTTAAACTGGTTAGTTCATAACAAATAACATCTCCAAAGAGTACTTAAAGAATTCTTGACGTCGGCGACAAATCCAAGGGCTATAGCTTATATATATATACCTAATATATGCCCTCAATGTTAGGTTCTTTTTTGGGCATATTGGTAAGTAAAAAATATCTTATTAATGACCCATAGAAGTTTCTTGACAGTTTGCAACATATAATGGAAAAAAACAAGTCGATATGTTTACTAAATAATAAATCAAAATTGACACTATCTTTTAAGGAAACATTTTTACTTCCACGAAGTCTCTGAAAATTTAAACCGGAAGAGACCCAAGGTTTATAGGCATATCTCACAATACTACATGCAGGGGTTATTATGTAAAACGTAAGAAAAAAAACCGACGAAATGTCATCGTGCAGAATAGGTAGTTTTTAATATGTAATTAAACCATTCCACTTTTGATCGCTGTACGCTGACGTTTAGCAACACGTACAGTGGCAAAACGAGTTCACAACAAGTGTTCAGCAGCTAAGTCAACATCTTGTAGAAAAATCTACGTTATGTCATATAAAAACTTAGGAAATGTCAAAAAAAAACGACGAAATGTTATTTTTGAAGATACGTAATACCCGTGCCGGTTATAAAGAGACTTAGGACCGTATCGTCAGTCGTCCCTACAATTGTAGGGTGCCTTTATGGCCTCCTTGATTGTCATAGTTTTCTATTTTTCCATGTCAGTGCTCTATTTTGAGGTTATGTCACAAACATCTGTTTGCATCAAATTGTGCTTGCTTTTGAGTTATATCATGTTTTATCAGCCTGAAATTTCCTACAATTTAAAAGGAAAACATCTTCCCAATAGGAGAGCGCTGACGCTGACACGGGACAAGTGTAATCTAGAAATTTTTGAAGGAGAGAAAGAAGTATGACAATCAAGGAGGCCATAAACGCGCCCTACAATTGTAGGGACGACTGACGATACGGGCCTTAGACCTACAGGTCGAAATTCTTTATCTTTATTTTGCATATACTCGTAATTAACAACTTCGCGTCTAAAATATTTGTTGGGAACTTATCACCAAAGTTGCACATGCACTTTTAGCATAGACATATGATTTTGTGAGTTACAGGGGATGCAATTTTATGATGACATTTGACCTGGACGTAAGAACCTAGTTAATGGACAGATGCAAATTTGATACCTTTCTGCCGAAGGATTTCTACGATTGTTGAATATTCATTTCAAAACCTTTTGCTAAATGGATTTGTTATGTTGGCTGACAGCAAATGTAAAATTACAGGTAGGAAGGTTCCGGTAACGTTATATCCATGGAACATTGCATAAAATCTGTTAAATTTATTGGCATTTCGCTGAAGCATAGATAATGAGCAGAAATGGGCAACAATATTGTATAGGTGACAACGGGTGTGAAAACACTCAAAGAATTCACTATCTCACGTAATTAGCAAATCAAAAGCATGATGATAAGGTGGAGATAGCTGATCAACCAAAGACCTAACAGCAAATGGATTTTATAGACCGTTTTACGTTTCATACTTGCCTTTACTTCCTCTGCCAAAACTGGCGACAGTTGAATAACATGTTACTCAGTTGTGTCGGTCTGTCCGCTAATTTTATAAGGCCTATAACTTGGAAAGTACAGCTCGGATTTTGATGAAATACTCGTATTCATACAAGGTTACTACTATGCCAAGAATGAAAGAACCTTTGGTCCGATGTACAATGTGCTCATAATATCAAAATAACTTGGCAATTGTAGGCGTCGTGTGCATGGCGCGATGCTACATCATCGTGGAGGTCACTGCCGACTGGGCAATGAGTAACAAACTCCAACTGTTCTGCGATGGTGCCGTCACTGACACATGGCTACAGGAGAAATGTTTATACATTTTAGCAATATGTGGATATCAGGAGTACAAACCACTTTACCGTTCTGCGATGCTTTTGTAAGTGATAATTAACTGTTCTTAAATCTACACATATTTTTCTGAATTTTATGATCCTTGAATGTATCACCCAGTGCGCCAAACCTTTAATTTGTGTTACTCCATCTATGATGGTTCTGTGAATATTTCATCAAGTTGATTGACTCAGTACTTATGACGCATTGATATACAACAGACACGGACTGACAAACTGACATAAATAAGGAACAACGGACTTGGGTGATGCAGGTATCGCTAAGCAACAGAGATCTTATGAACCGAAGTTTGAATACTATCGCGAGTTTTATACTTCCATAAATCGCTTGAACATAGGGTTACAACATTTCGGAGATTCCTGCCCATTTTCAGAAATTGTTTAGAGGGGATGAAACTTGTTAGGTTGAAAACTGTTTGCGGTAAATGGTTGTCAGTTGTTGCATAGTTCATGTATATCTTCCCTATACTCCAATAGGAACAACACATTTCAAAATTTCTTGCTCATAAGTAAAAGACTGGTCTATGTCTCGAAACTTAGTCGAACTAGACATGTATTGTTACGGAAGAATAAGCCTGTAATCCGATCTTCATCTCTCGAGTGCATCCACGGACTTCTAACAGAAATGTGAGATACTGAAAACCTTTTTCTAGCTTCCAAGATTTCGGCGCCACTGCATACTTTGGTCAACGAGACATTTGTATATAGTTGTAGACACCGTTCTTGGTGGGTCAAAGTAAGACTACCAGTATCCCTTTATATATCTCCATCTCCCTCATACATACTCATGCAACATACTCCTGTGTGTGAACGTCTGTTAGGAAAGCTCAAAGACATACGTTTTTTTTTGTTGTGCTGTTCAGTCTTCAATATAAAATTGTACAATGCCCAGAAATACGATCAATGGAGAAATCCGACAGCCCGTGCTGAATTTATGAAAGTATTCCCAGGAAGAGAATGAAAACAACGGTCCCCTGTTACCCACTTTATGCGAACTGGAGAGAGTAGCAGATGCACTGAAGATTAGTCTACGCAGTGTTCAGCGAATAAAATCAGAAAATAAGAAAGGTTTGCCCGTAGTAACACAAAATAAAAGAATGCAAGACCGATGATGTAAGTGATGCCGTCAAAACAGAAATTAGGAGACTCGATCTGTTTACTTATTTCATATGTCGCTGATGACGTAATCGCTAAGAACGGTGATTACAACTATACCATATTTGCCCACTTTTAATCATAGCATTCTAGTATAGTTTTGGAAACTCTGTGGTCGATACGCAGTAGATTTTGGTTCGCTCGCGATGGTACCGTGGAACCAGCCTGCATCGCGCCTGCCGCGGACGGTCGTGGATTTATAAAGAGGCCGTGCGAAGGTAAAACAAAACGAGAGCCAGAAGAGCAGCATAGCAAGGTACCACCGCGAGACCAAGACCACCCAAGTTGAGGAGATGTGATTGTGCCGACCGACAGACACGGAGAAGCCTTATTGGCTGCAGTTGGCCGGTTAGCATCGAACAACTTCTCGATTGAGATTAGTGTCGTTTGTAACGCCGCCGCACACCGCCGTGGTCTTCGCGGTCAGCGGCGGAGCCAAGAGCAGGCCCCTTATTCCCTCAGCCAAGACTGCCCAATCCCTAACCTAAACTTTGACTTTCAGGGATAAGGTCTTGCAACTCATGAGGCCCCTAAATACAGCAATCTTCTTCATCTTGGAGTTATTGTGTTGTACTATAGTGTTACGGGTTCAAAGTAAACCCAGTGCCATATTGTACTTTGTTTCAGGTCTTTACTTTTCCACTTTTTTCTTCTTTTCTACCTGACTATTCAATGAACTTTCGTACGCCCTGAAACTCTCCATTGGACAAGGTTATATTTTCTCCGAAAGTTAACTTCAAGAACCCCTGAGGAAGGGATGACGTAGGAACGATGTCTCCATCCACAATGTGCAGGTAATCTTCTTCGAATCGCACCCAAAGCAGCTCACTTACAACAGAAATCTTACATTATACAGGGTGGCGCATCGAAAACGAAACAGACGCATTTTCTGGAAGCTCAATTTTTTTTTTTGGAAAAACGCTCAGACCCGTTGTTTTTGTTAGTAAGTCTGGCAAAAAATCACGTTAACACGTGCAGTCCCCTGGGCGGGGGTGACACCAACCCTAAAATCTTAAAGGTCTTTCAATTCCCCTTATAATGATGTAAAATACATGAGCTTCAATTCAGTAGTTTTGAAGATTTATTGATTTAAAGCTTAAAGTAGACTTTAATAGGTACATCAGATTAGTTTGTACTACTTTCACAAGAAATTTGACTAAAAGAATTTACTTAATAAGTAAATGCTTTTCTTCACTACGCCCATGGTTTGTTTATCATTTTGTTGTTGAAAATAGCTATTGGAGCGTTTTTTTGTGGCAAAACAGTTATTTCTTGAAGAAAGATAAGGAACTATCTCGTACTTATTTTAAATAGGAATTTAGTACATAGTTTGCGATTGGTTTGACCAAACTTTGTTGCTAAAATAACTTGTAACGCTTTATTACATAAATTAACCATGGTATATTCCACAGCAGAAAGAGTTGAAATTATCGAAATATTTTTCGGAAATAATCAGTGCGCCAATAGAACAGCAGAAATATGAGCGACATGAGAACAGTAACGTGCATCGAAAATATGTTCTAGAACGTGTAGCTAAATATCGGGAAACTGAGTCAGTCGCCAATAAAAAACGCAACATTGAAAATCCCATAAAGAACGAAGCAATAGAAGTGGGGGTTTTAGGGCAAGTTGATGTAGATCCTGTTAAGTACCCGCAAATTGGAGACTATGTGTGGTGTTAGTCGACGTACTGTCCAACGGATACTAAAAGCCCATAGTGTTAATGAAGACGATTTTGGTCGGCGATTACAATTTTTATAAACGATGAACATTTTCTATTCAACACTTACTTTTCCGACGAATGTTCCTTTTTGTTAAATGGCGTAGTAAATCGTCATAACTGCCGATATTGGTCCGATTCTAATCCCAGAATTTATCATGAGGTTCATACAGAGCAGCCACAAAAATTAAATGTTTGGACTTGTATTATTGGCGACCATTTAGTTGGTCCTTTTTTCTTACCTGGAAATTTGACCGGTGAAATGTATTTGGAATTACTGGAAGACGCCATAGATCCTGCATTAACAGCCATAATTGAAAATCAGAATGATTGGCGGTACATTGCGAATAGGGTGATGTTCCAACAGGATGGTGCCCCACCACATTACGCATTAAGGGTTCGATAATATTTAGATCAGACGTTTCCAGATCGATGGATTGGTAGAAGAGGTGCCATTGAATGGCCCCCAAAGATCGCCAGATTTATCACCTTTGGATTTCTTTATGTGGGGCCATTTAAAAAGCAAAATCTATGCTACTCAGCCAACATCATTAGAAGGCCTGCGACAAAGAATTGTGAATGAGTGCCTTCAAATTACTCCTCAAATATTGCAAAATGTGCGGCAACGTTAAGAGCAAAATCTTTATTATTGCATGGAGAGTCATGGTGGCCATTTTCAACATTTACTTGCCTAACGGGTCAGTTCATTTTTCATTTTTAAATTACTTTGCTGCCAAATGTATTGATCTCCATTAATGATGATGTATTAGTTTTATTTAAGCTTTAAATCAATAAATCTTCAAAACTACTGAACTGAAGTACGTTAATTTTATATCATTATAAAGGGAATTGAAAGACCCTTAAAATAAGGTATCACTCGACCCCCCTTTCCATTTAAGATTTTGGGGGTGGTGTCACCACCGCTTAGGGGGCTGCACGTGCTAACGTGATTTTTTGCCAAACTTGTGTCCCCCTCGAAAACAAAATCGACGGGACTGAGCGTTTTTCGAAAAGAAACTGAGCTGCCAGTAAATGCTCTTGTTCGTTTTCGTTGCGTCACCCTGTATATTACAGCTGAGGTGTAATCCTGACGTATGCATACCCCCGGAATCTTTTGGTAAGTCACGCATGTACTCTTTTCCTTGAGTGTTTCACACATTGAAAATTTATTCAGTATATTGTTATAATTTATCTAGTCACCGACAAGTTTTGTAATTACACATCTCAGGTTATAATAATCAATTTATTAAATTACATTTTGGACAATCTCAAGGATTGGAGATCTTTTTAATTCACTTTGTGGGGCAGACCCCACTACCTTGCAATTGGGCCTGTGTAGAATATCCATCTTCCCAAAGCGCCTATAGTTTTGCGTTTCGTGAAGACCCTAAGCTCTAGCAGCACTGTAGAACTACATGTAGAAGAGTGAAGATCCGTTTTATGCTCTATAAAAAATCAGATCCTGTTTCGCATCCAGGGAGTTAAATTTTGAAATGTGGGAGCAAAGTAACTAGTGGTTAGTCTACTACCTTTTGGGGGACTTTTTTCGAGTCACTGATAGAAGAGTTGCTCCGTGGGTCATTCTGGGGAGCAAAAATGCGAACGTCTCATAGTCGTCAATCAGTGTCGTCTCTAAAGACAAAGTTAATTTTGTGACAAAACTTTGGAAGATATCAGGAACCTAAGAACATAGTATTTTGCAGAAAATAGATGCATGTACAAACATGTTTAATAAATGTCAACAGCTGTCCGAATTTGGGATCGTTTCCCTGCTGCACCTAAGGATGCCCCTCCCGCAGGACTCCTTAATGAATTGCAACCCGTATTTTTTTGTCTGCAATAAACGTGATGGTTAGTTTGCGTGAACTTAGGAACCCTATTAGGGTCTAGGAGCAGATGCAAACCAACAGCAACAACAATGTTTCGTCTAAACCTCGTTAGGAGCTTTATCATCTTGAAGGGTTCAGACCACCTCATTCTAGCCCCTAGTTATGGCTGCAGTTCAAAAATAGCGTGTACATTTTCGGAGCTTAGTTGTTTCTCTCTAGAAAGCAAACTCATAGATTCATGCCTATGAGATTACTCCATTATCCTGAAATGTCATCAGATTCTCCAAAATTGTGGAAGAAAGGCTTGCAAATCAATGGCAATCCTTATCTTTTGGTTTGCAATAAAGTTGATCCCAGATTCAGACCTATCCAGAGGCCTCACTGTCCTAAAATGTCCAAGGCCTTGCCTCTGCGGAAACTAGTTTTTTCCTAAGGTCCCCAATCTATGAAGTCTTTAGTTCTTGCAAGATTACAGCATAAATGACTACAAAATTAGTCTGAACACAACATCCTAAATTATCTAGGACTTTGCAATGTATTAACCGCTTAGTTTTAGCAGTCTCGCCTATCTATGTCTAGAACTCCAAAATATCCAGGGCTCTTTGATCTGAGGACACCGGAGAACCTGCAGTATTGAGGTAAAATGATCTAAGCCCATACCATAAATATCCAGTCTGTGCGATCTATAAGACCCTGATTTTTATGGTATTGTAATGGAATGGGCGGCAAGTAGGTGCTAACCTGGGTTTTTATTGACAGCGAAGAATCTAACACCGAATTTTCATGACCTACTACAAATTTGTGATAGCCTGTATTCTTTGCGATGAACTTGATCCTGACCTTGTGTCTGACCCTTTCTACGGATTTCATTGCCCTAAAGTACCTTAGGTTCAGTGATCTATAGGCCCCTGATTATCATGATTATGTAGTGGTAGTTTAAATCAGTTGCAATCCCTCTTCTGGGATCTACATCTTACTCACGGATTCACGTCTGCCCGAACCCATATAGAAGTTCCATTATCCTAAATTACTTAAGTCTCCATGACCTTTGGGCGTCTTATTATGATCTTGCAATAGAATGAGAGGTAAATTAGTGGCAATACGACTTTTTGTCCGCGATGAGTCGCTAGCCAGTGGATTTGTTACCTGCCATGCGTCTAGGGCTCTGAGATAGACGAGTCCCTAATAGGGGGCAATGTGGAAAGGGTAGAAGTAAATGGCGCTAGTGATGTAAGGGGTCATATATAAAAACAAAACGCCACAAACAAGTTTTACTATATTTACATCCGATTCATTATTGCCAACGTCGCAGACTAACACAAAAATTTCACTTGCTGATCAGCTGGTCACCTTAGTAGACGTCAAAGCGTAATGGATATTCGTGAAATAGGGTATATGAAGTCGTGAAAAATAGCTTACCTTTTCATCAAATCTGTCTTTTTTTTTCATCGACTTTTGTACAGTTTGACTTCTAACCACACAAGCGCCGCCTATCGGCAGCAAATGAGCAATCGCTGTCATTATTAACTTACAATGACATGAAGTTCAGTCAGGGTTGCCATATCGGGGAATAGATTACGTCGGAATGTTTTAACAATCTTTAACTACGAAAAACTGTCTGTTACTAAATAACAATTTCATCTTTTTGTAGCCTTTTCTCTCCCCTGACCGCACCCACCTCCACCTTTATGTCAATTGTAGCTTGGTAGACATGTATTTATAGTTATATAACACAGTAAAACATAATAAGTTGTTGTTGATTTAGTTATCTTTGCCCTACACGCGTGTATCTGGCGAAAGAACTAGACGATTAGGCGTCTTCTCCGCGATTTTGCACTGATTTGCTCTACTTGTAGATACACGGCTCTGCGATTTTTAAATTACCAAATGGTGAAGTGATAGCGAATGCGCGTATCGTCCTTCGTTCATGCGCAATCGTGGCTCACTAAACAAGTTGTAATAACAAGTTTAAAAATAGTCACAATTCGTTGAATAATATATTTTTTTTATTTTATTTTATCCCCCCTCCTGTGGCCTTCATATTACTCAACTAGTCCAATTTCTAACCCCTCGCCCTCCTCCGTCTACTGAAATGTGATTTAGGGATTTTTGTGCTTGTACTGGGGAAATTCTGTTTGATCCATGTGGTAACCCTGATTTCAGTGATAACCAAGCATATACACTTGGATGTGCCCCGTTCGTGACGTCAATGAGCCGACGGTAGTGAGCGGCATGTTTTCATCCAGCCCATTTCGTGGACGGACGCCTTCTAGAGGAGATTATACCTGCGACCTGCGGTGCCCACCTGACCGCTTTTAATTTATGAAATAACGCTCATCGTCTATCTACCGTGAGGTACGCAATGACTGGCCATGGCCCTATCGTAGGGCGCCATTTTACCGTTTAGGGAATTAATTGCTTATAGCCTAGCGGGTGGCAACCATGATCGATGTTACGAGGATTTTATAGGCGGATTCCAATCGCTTTACCACCTACCTAAACATATACAAACATTTTTAATAGTTTTTTAAGAGACAGCCGTCCTAGTAGGAAAAAAGATATGGCCGTTTGATACCTGTTAATCTGCATGCGGTTTGCTCTTAGGGCGACCTGACTAGATTTTTGTTTATTGGTGGTGTTTAGGTTAAGTATGCGTGGTTTTAGGATACATTTTGATAATAAATATCATGAAGATAGGATAGGACATCTTGGCGCCTGGATAATGAGTCGATTAACAAATGGTCACTAAAACAGACCTATTTTTAAATATTCAGTCAGTATTGCAGGAATAATTTGAATTTAAATTTAAAAATTGCATCCCTACCTGAAGTCCAAATATAAGACCTCCTATTGAACCGATTCTATGAACTATCTATTTTCATAAGTTAACTTAATGCAGTTATGGTATTTGGAATTTGTACTGGGGAGAATCAGATAATTAATATTATAATACGAGAATACAAACATAAAAAGTACAGCATGACATTTAAATTTAAAATGTAGAGTCGTTTCTTGAAAAATTGTAATCCGAGCAACAACAGTTATTACTCTTTGATCGCAAATCATCGATTAAATCCACTGTTAAAGATGTTGTAAGTGTCGGCCCACTCGTTGCCACGATATCTGACCGTTTGACTTTTGAATAACCCTATATAAATTCCCACTAGAAATATGTTGATTGAAATGTTCAAAAAATGATACTAGGAAACTTGACGGGTAAATATTAAAGCTTTAACTCAAAATATTCACCTTATTGTTTCCGAGACAGTTGGCATAAAACAGTGAAAAATCCGTGGTTTCCACCATATTCATGTTTTCCATATTGTTTCATTTTCTGAATGGCAACATTTGTAGAAGAGAGGAGACTGACAGCGCTGATTGATCAAATAAACAGCTCCTATAAATCCCCAAAATTGTGCACAAAAGTACGCTGAATACGCCAATTTTAATTGCATGAGCCTGTTTGACTAACTCAGTCCATTTTTATTTTGTTGTTATACCTACATGTCCGGTGCTGACTTTTTTCGGAGAAGGGCTAACTTGTGCCAAACATAGTCGTTTACGAACTCTTGACAGCGTAGTGTGGGAAGTAAAGAGTTAACTTACTTGACGGCAATTTTGAAATGCTTCTAGTTGCTCTAACATTCATAAAACCTAAAATAAACTTACTAAAAATGTGAATATTTTTAATAAAAAACTCAGGAATTACCTACATGTTTACATTCTTCACAACAAAATAACTTCATTTATTTAAACTCTAAACATTCTAAACCGATAAACATCTCATTACACACAATTAACTTGAAACCAGTCATAAGTCACAACAATCATACCGAGTCACGTTTCTAATAGATATCCACCTCCGATAGTACATATTCATCGATCTATCTAAATGTAAAAATACGCTTCATTCCCCACAGCATCAGCCGTTATTGAAAGTAAACAAAAGGAATTGGTAGATCATATCTGCATGGGAGAGAGACATGTTCCGCTATTCGGGACACCGATCACAATGGCTGGGCGTTTGACAGGTGTCACTCGGTTGTCAATTGAACACGGCACACCACGATTGAGTTCAAGGTCAAAGATGAGGAATGTGTTACACTAGTGATGCTGGCTTGACTTACCGTTACGTTCTTTGGTTAGCATTGACTCAGGCTGCTTTATTTTTTCGATAAAATGATTGAGCTTATTTTTTAGTTTCGTTTTTATTTTTCATGGATAATGGATACATTGTTGCAGTGGCCCACAGTGAGAAGGATAGGTCTTCTTTATGAGTGAGGCATACCTACTTATACAAAAAAAGTGTCTGTAATCTGAGCAAACGCTTAGATCTGAATATATACTCAGTGGCGTAGAAAATAGAATATCCAGTAAAAATGAGAAGTAGTGATTAAATACTGATGCAAAAAATGATATCAAAAAGGATGTCTCTGCACTACAACATGGTAGCAGAAATAAATAATATCTTTTATATTGGGTATGTTATTAAGACTATTTCACTTTGAAGCAGAATCCAGGGGGGCATATGCCCATATATCTTCTATATTGGGTATCTTATTAAGACTATTTCACTTTGAAGCAGAATCCAGGGGGGCATATGACCCCCTTGCTCCCCAAAGGGCGCCCATGCTCTGGTATTCAAGGCGACATCTAACCACAACCACGATTTCAGTTATAGCCACTTACCGTGGTACTCCGAGACCTAAGGATCTACAAAAAAAGAGAAAAGCATAGACGACGAACGGTATATAACAAATAGAAGAAAGAACGGGCAATTCTACAAAAAGAAAGAAGGTGAGCTCGAGCAGAAAATACATCGTTTCCTTCCTCCGGTTACACCTGTATCCGGGTGTCTAGGTATCTATGTGTATCTACTTTTGTGGTTACATAATGTGCTTTCATTTCGGGCCTGATGAAGCCAACAAGCTGAAATAGATATTGCTTGGGTCATGTATCCTTTTTTGTATGCTTTTTCCGGAACTGGTCATTATTTTTTTCTTCTATTTGTTATATACCTTTCTACGCAAGATCATTTCCCTTTTTGCATAGAATTGCTGAGGCTGGGTGCGTATAAGTATACCATCAACAATTGAGATATACCCTCCCCCACCTCCTACAAAACCCCAACCCCCATTTTAACCCTTACAGAAAAACTTCTGAAAATGATTAGTGGCCTCTGAAATGTCAAAAAACGATTTTGATCGATTTTTTCAATTTTTGCTTGTAGCACCGCTGCCACTGGATTAATTTTCAAAAACTATAAAGCTTTTTCGTCCTTGACATAGTAGTAGCAATCTTGTGTGACAATTTCGTCAAAATCTGACTGGTACTTTCAAAATTATAGCAGGATCAAGGATTAGCAGGATTGTCACGTATGTAATGTAATGTTTTCTTCCAACGTGTATTTTTTCCAACAGAGTTTTACTAGAAACCTCTAGTTCTCTTCATATACCATTAACATGGTATGGGCTCCCTCCCCTTCCAACATTTCGGACTCACTGGCGTGAATGACAGTAAATGCCATATTATATTCAAAAAACATATCTCATGTATCTCGAAATTTGTCGCGATTACTTCCTCGCCAGTGGCGTAGGGAGTAAAACATTATTTTCTATATCTATCTATACAGGGTGACTTCGAAGTTGAGTCATTTATTTTAACAGTGAGTAGATCTGATCAAAAGAAATGTTTTTTTCCTTTACCATTTTTCTGGTAAAATTAAAGTAACAAAGTTATAGCCCTTTGGAAGTTTGAGTACTGCCCTGTCTCAATAATAATATGTTCGTGTTTGGCGACAACGGATATAATCCGCCTGACCGGTTCATCGCATCGGAAACAAAAAAGCGAAAGAATTTGAAACGTTTATCACGATGTTTTTCGTCAGTCGATAACGCGTTAGTGAATAGGAGTGTTTGTTGCGTGGCTCAAACGAAATCAAAAATGGCACATGTTTACGAAAATGCTGAACTTGTGGACATGATTCTTATTTACGGGGGGGCAGTCTTTACAAAATGCTCCCGGGTGCATCACGGATTTATGCGAATCGGTTTCCCAATCGAGTGCAACCAACCCCTCGTGCCTTTGTTAATGTAGTGCAAAGGGCTCGTGAATCAGGTGACTTAAGACCTCACAGGTCAGGGCATGCTGCTCCAAGACCGCACGATCAAATACAGGTCCGCACTGAAATACTTGTCGGGACGATATTTTATTAAACAAGGTAACATTTTTTTTTATTTATTTTTTATTTTTACACACATATTTTGGTTTATCTTCCTTCTACAATCATTATCTGAAAATTAATGACTCAACTTCAAAGTCACCCTGTATACATTCGTTCAGTCGTCAGGGCATGCTTCTGTTGAGACGGTTTATGTCTTCTTGAGGTACATCATACCAAGCTAGCAGTACTCGATTCCGAAAAGCTGTTAGCGTTTGTGGAAGAGATCTTTTTTTTTTCGTCCTATCTCACACATTTTCAATTAGCGTAATATGAGATGGGCATTATCTTATTAGAAGACAAACATGGGGAGCCAGTATTTCCTGTATATAGTAAAATCTAATGTGCTCTTTCAAATCCGGATATTGTTGCTGTAACTAATATTATTTTAAACTCACCTCACGTAATATCGAAACAACGCTTGAAAAACAGTGAAGAAACCATCAGTCATGACGTCATGACAAGTGGTTTGACATGCCTAATTTCTGTCCATTTTTTCCAAACATGACGGTGCGTTCGTTAATTGTTACAGAGTGTACTTTGTACTACCTACTCTGTAACAATTTTAGCGTTCGGAATTGACCTGTTCCATGCGTTAGGATGCCACGCCTTTTTTAGAAATAAGAGGAAATGGTGGTGTAATTCCTCTTCCTTTTTTTTTATTAATTAATAAATTTATTAATGACTTAGTAAATTACTATAAATGAAATCTAAGGGTCGACCAATGCAAAACAGCTGTTAAGTGGTGTGCAAATTTAGGCCCTAGCTCAATAAAGCAGAGAGTAGGGGGGGTTAAGAGCGCCAGTGGCTCAAGACGAATTAAGTCACAAATCCCCGAGATATTAATCGGAACTTAGACAAATGATAGTATTAGTACTATTAGAAGACTGATACAACTGATCGAACTAAAGACTCTTACTGAAAACCATACAATAACACAAAAAGTTTGCCAAATTTATATACGCGATAAGAGTAGAAAACGCTAAGATTTTACACGGCAGTGGGCGAGAACATCAAAAAGTCTGTGTAGTAACATTCTTATTTCTTAAAATGTTTAATCTTTTACTATTTCTTTATATCAACTACTCTTAGTGAGTCCTACAAGCAATTAAAATAAATGACTCAACTTTGAAAACACCCTGTATATATTGTATATATATAGAGAGAGAGGGAGACAGAGAAAAGGATCGTAAGTATTTGTTCTCTCTTCCTCTCTCTCTCTCTCTCGCTTTGAATTAGGCATCAACGGTAATAGGAACGTTCGACATTTTTCGTATTTCTCTTATTTTAATTAAAATCTAGCGATTTTGTTATTAATAAACGGTCAATGAAATTTGAGTACAAAATATTAATATTTACGTCGACGGAAAGCATTTTAAAATCAAGGATCGACGCGAGGCTAGAAAACGTATACTTTATCTGAAGTCACTTGAAACACTGTGAAATACCGGGTGCGTTTTATATACCTATATTTAACACGCTCTGTTGCTGCAAAAATCGCCAAATTTCGCAGCAAATATCCCCCGTATAAGAGATCAAAGGCAGTTTCACCGGTCCACGTGGAGTAAAGCACGCCTATGCGTGGACATAGCCAATGAGAAAGCGTGTATTTCAGAGCTCGGAACAAGTGCAGGTGGCTACTGAAAATTGAAACAGTTTAGCCAGTGCCGTGTAGCGGTGAATAAACGTGTTTTCTTTAGTCTGTCCGTGTTTTTTCATAGATTTTATTAGTTTGTGTGTTTTTGACTTTTGAATACTCAGTTTACTTGTTGATTTAATTGTTGTGTTGATTGTTCTTGTGTGTCCTAAATATGGCTCTTTGGAGACCTTGGGGAAATGCTCCAAGCCACGAGGAGATGGTTGATGAACCTGTGCAGGCAGAATTCTTTCATAAAGATTTAGAGGAACAGACCCAAAGAGTAATCCTAAATATGTATGATTGTCTGAAAAACGAAAATCCAGATTCCTCGCAAAATCAAATTTTAAACAGAATTTGTATCCTGACAAAAATCAGTCTGTCTACCATTTATCGGGTTATAAAAAGGGGAGATGTAGTCAACCATTCCTTCCACAGAAAGCGCATAGGGCAAAAATTAAAAAGAATAGACGTGGGTTTTCAGGAAGATATTCGTCGTATAATATACGGATTTTATAAAGAAAATTTGGTGCCCACGTTGGAAATGATACGGGATAAATTAAAAGATTATCCTGAAGATTTTTATAATTACAAATGCTTAGACTCACTGCACTGTATTGTAAAACTGTGTGGTTTTCAATACAAAAAATTAGATAAAAGAATGGTGATTATGGAGTCGTCTCGAATCGTTGAATTGCGCCAAGAATTTTTGCACAAACTTAAAATCTATAGAGAGCAGAAAAGAAATCTGATTTACCTGGATGAATCGTGGTATGATACCCATGATGTTGTGCAGTACGGCTGGGTTGACGACAGCAACAAGTGCATTTTAAATGCACCAGGCAAACGTGGAAAACGAATCATTATTCTCCATGCTGGCAGTGAAAATGGATTTATACCTAATGCCTTGCTGTTATCTGCCAAAAATATCAAACAATCATGTGCCGACTATCATGAGGACATGACCTCCGACTTATTTGAATAGTGGATAGAGCAGCAGTTAATACCAAACATTTCCCCAAATTCAGTGATTATTATGGACAATGCGCCATACGATTCCCGACAGAAAAACAAAATTCCGAATACAGGCACAAAAAAACAAGACATTATTGATTTTATGAAGGATAAGGGAATGGAAATACCACAAAAATCAACCAAAGCCATATTATTGGATCTTATTAAAAGACAAAAATTTGAAAAAGAGTATGTTGTTGACAATCTGCTTCAGCAAAATGGCCATGAAGTATTACGTCTACCTCCCTATTACTGCATTTTTAACCCGATTGAGTTGGTCTGGGCTGCTTAAAAAAAAAGTAAGAAAACATAATCAGACCCCTCAATTAAGTGAATCGCTATTGGCCACAATAAGAGATGCAGTATCTCATATTGCTGCCACAGACCTATGGAAGCAGTGTTCTAGGCATATTATTGAAAAAGAAAATGAATATTGTGTTTTGCCTCCTGTAAATCCCGTTGTAATTCCTCTACAAGATGACTCTAGCGACAGCTCCGAAGGCGAGGATGATATATAAATACCTATAATGTAAGTCTTTATATAACCTTTTTATATACCTACCTGCTATGTAAATATTTGCCTATGTCAAACGTTGGAATTCTGTAATTTTTCCATTTCTTAACTTTCAGTCAACATAAATTAAACTCCCAATATATGTATTTTTTATCCCAAATCAAAAAAATAAGAAGATAGTAAAATCCATTTATTGTGATATAAAAACATTATTATTATCGTTCTAAATAAATGCCGCACGCCTATGATACGTCATGAAATTACAAAGTACGCGCCGACCAAAGGTTTTTATGCTATTTCAAGTGACTTCAGATACACCATACATTTACGCGAGACTAGACAGCGTGACGTCAGTAGCCAGACACGTGCTGTCGCCCCCATAGAGTACTTGTATCTTGTATTATCTTGTTTAGGGAGTGAAGAGTATACGAATACGAATTTATATAAACTGGGATCGACGGCGACGTTTGTGTACTTTATTTATTTGTGCTAGCACAATGCTCCAAGGTTATCAGAAAGCTGATTCGCGAAATTTACCCCATGTGAATGTGGAAATGGTGTACGAGTTATTGGCAAATAATGCAAATTTAAATAAACCTCAGAGCAGCGGTGTTAAAGTAGTTCGATAAGTACCTATATGAAGCTATTTTTTTTTGTTTAGCTCCAATGGGTAGTATTTTTTGTATTTCTCCGCAAATATTGATCCTGGTTTAGTTTAGTCTATTGAAAGCTAATAATATTAAGACATAATAATGCCTGCTCCTGACAATAATTTTGAAGGCTATTTATCTCTGCTTTTTTCTTAAAATATTATGGAATTTAAATTATGATACATACCTTCTTACCTTGTTACGCCTATTAAGAGCCCCGAATTCGGTTCTTTTTGCATGCATAATGAGGCTTTATTACACTATTCTGAAGTAAAGTATGATACCCAATATGTTTTCAATGAGAGAAATTCCAGGGATGTAGAGAGAATCTTATTTTTTTAGGGTCTATTGGGGAATACTCAAATTGGGGGGGGGGGCAGTCACATTATAGAATTTTATAGCTACTAAAATAACAAAGTTTATGGCTGCATTCGGGGGATGGGCAATGAAGCCAGGTTCTAAACGTTGACTAATATTGCGCTTAGAATGACTACGATCTCGGCAGTAAGCTGGGCAGCTTCACTGTCACTACTTTCAGTACTGCTTCCACTGGCTTCATACGAGTACGAATCAGATTCGGATGTTTCTGTTATTGCGGGACTTTCAAGATTTGCCCGTTCACTTTCCACTTGCAAACGTTTTTTTGGCCGCTCTGAAATCTGTTTAGCAAGCGCAGGAATTCTTATTGGCGATACAGCAACATCCATTACTTTCCGTTTTTGCGTGATTTGAACTGACTTAAAATGTACCCGTTTGGTTTGGCATGCCTTGTCACATACCTGTGACTGAACTTCTACTGTTAAAGGATAAGGCAGTTCATCATGCTCCTCCTCAATAACTTCCACGCCTTCAGACTTTTCGGTTGAGGGTCCCGCCCGGCGTGCCGCCGCTGGCTGCAAATATTTGGCGATGCCTTTCTGCCTTGCCCTTTTTTCGCTGAATACTCGTTTCGTAGAGCCTAATTGTCTACCCAGTTGAGATGCAAATTTATGACGTGCAATATTAGGATTCATCCCAGCAGTACATGGTCGACGTGGAAGAAACTGATTTTACATCCCGTCGAGCTGCGTCAAACCACTTTTTACGTTGTGCGGTAGCTTTTGGAACACTCACAAAAAATGTTTGTGGTGTTGTACTTGACGTACTTGTACATTTTGGCACAAAACACCACTTTCTGTTCGACATTTAACACCGTCAAAGTTCACAGAATTTAAGAATAATATATCGTACTAGCTTTAACTACTACAAACCGATTACTGGGGCGTTGTTGTGAGAATGGTAAATTCAGCGGGCCAGCTAGCGAGGTGTGTCTGGCTACTGACGTCACGCGGTCTAGTCTTGCGCACAGGTACGTTGTCCAGCCTCGCGCCGGTCCTTGATTTTGAAATGCTTTTAGTCGACGTAAATATCAATATTTTTGCTCAATTTTTTTGTAACGTTTTTTAATAACAAAATCTCTCGATTTGAGTAAAAAATGGCGAACCTTCCTATTTAAAAAGATGGAATGATCCTTGTCAAGAGTTTTTTCCTATCGCATACACGCAATACGAAATGAGATTGTTCTATATTATATATATACTTACACGTTATATTACTTTTTACAAAAATACCCGAGTACCCCAAAATCACATTGTTTCTCAGCTCAGACTCATGCTATTTTATAGATCAAAATTGCTACAATCTTTCCACAGGATGCGCTAAATAGTTGTTTATATCCTTCGACCTGTTAGTAGTAGTAAATGCCTCATCGACCTAATATTGACTTCTAAATTACTTTGGTTTTATTTCCCACTTTGGGAAAAAGGCAAACGCTTGGAAAATAACCGTTTTTTTTTCAATTGGTCATGCAAGTACCTAGTGATTTACAAACGTAGCCTAGGGCCTGTAATATGGGTCAGTTATGTTGTAACTGAACTATTTTGGTAGTCATGACCTTAGTCACAGTCAAGTTACATTCGAAAATGACCGTTAACCCCTTCACATCCAGGTGCAATTTAAAAAGGCACTTTCACATACCAGACGAAAAAAAAATCGAAAATGAAATATTAAGATTACATAATGACATACATCTTTAACCACAGTTAAAATATTTCATGAAAGTCAAAAACAACATGGCGACAGTGATTCATATTTTATGACTATACCAGTATATCCACCATTTGGATAATAGTGGCATACCATAATATCCATATTTGGATATCCATGTAAAAATAAATCAAAATCACATTTTTTGAACATAAGTGCTTTATTCATATTTTTTACATAAAATAAACTAGTAGAACGTAACATTGGTAAACCGCTTAAAATATAAAGTTCATTTGTGGTATTCTTGAAAATGTTCCGGACAACAAAGCTTATTTGGACACTCAATGCAAATATTTCGTGTTAGTTTCCTTTGGTTGTGTTTTCGGCAAATAACGCAGATCTTTCGCAATGCCCGTTTTTTTCCATCTTCCTTTGGTAAATTAACCATAACGTGTTCTTTTTGTGTTTTTTTGGAGTTGAAGGTTGATTATAACATGAAGAAGCATCCGTCATGCAGCGATATCCTTCACTGTATTTGCGCAAAATACCATTACAGCACAGTTTTATATAGTCATACATCGAAATGTTGAAATCATCTTTAGCGTTACAGAATAAAACCTTAGAATTTAGAAGCATCTGAAGCATTAATTGAAAGCCCACTTTTGTAAACCAAGTATAGCTTTTTCGTAAAGAATTGTAAGGTTCCAGATCTTGATCGACAGCGTCAACAGAGCCCATATTTTGATTATAAAATTCAATGTGGGCAGGTTTTTTAAAATGCACTTGTTTACCGCCTACCATATAGCGAGATTTTTCAAAAAACCCTGCACTATGCTTACTTGTCAACAAGTAAACATCCTTCTTGTCCTTATATCGTACAAGCAGTTGCATGTCTTTCCGTACGAAGCAGGATTGGTACCTTTCTAGTGGAATTCTAGTTAACTGAGCGGGAACTCCACGATTGCTTCTTATAGTTCCAGTCAAATAGGTTCCTTGGGTAAGTAAAAATTGCGAAAGCCGCACGGATGTATACCAATTGTCTAGAATAACTTCTCGGCCACTGTTCAGTATATTTTGAGCTAAATGCACGACAATTCTTTCAGAAACAGTGAGGTTTCCGGTGCCTGGAATATGGGATACATCGAAATTGCCTTTCCCTACGTACAAACAAAAGTTCCAAGTATATCCGCGCAAATGTGGAGCGCTTGGGCACATTGCAAAAAGTTTTATGCCAAATCGATTTCTTTTTGTTTTAATATATTGACGAAAGTGCAATCTCCCTTTATAAAGCATCAAATGTTCATCTATTGCAAACACTGGTCCAGGGTCAACCAACGTCTTGCAGTTGTCTTTGAGCATGGACATATAAATTCCAAGTCGGCTTAGAGGGGCATTGTTTCTTGCTGCTTCGGATGGCGAAAACCGAATAAACTTGAGTATAGAAAGATACCTGTTTCGACTCATAATAGACTTATTGTTCAAAGTACATTTCAGCTCTTCTGTTCGTCCACTCACTTAATTTCGCTACGATATTTGGGCTTAAAAAACATTCGAAACAATTGACTGGATCTCTGCACTCTTCCATATCAATGGCGGGGTGAAAAGTATATTCAGAAGAAAAATTTTGCGTAGCTCTAGGAACCTGATCGGAAAAAGGATCACTTAAAACTTGCCATTCGTCCATGGTCACGTTTTCGACAAGTTCATCGTCATCGGTCTCCGAATATGTTTCGTCAGAGTCACTCATATCCGAATTATCACTTAACTCATACTCCGAATCGTCATCACTATCTGTATAATAGTCCTGGACATTCATTTTTGATAAATAAAACTTTTACATCCAAACAACACTGAGAAACACGATAAAACAGACTTTCCCGCCAAAACGTAATTTAGAGGCATACACGACCGCGTACCAGCGTGACTACTTATGTACTAACAGTAAAAATATTTCTGTGGAAATTTGAGTGGGGATGGCTTGTATGCCATACCAGTCGGTCTAATTGATAGCAGCTCGCCATACCAGTTCCCTGCTCCATAACATAAGCCATTAACAATGTTATCCATATGTGGATATTATGGTATCCAGAGAGCATATTCAAAATATCCATATGTGGAGTACTGGATGTGAAGGGGTTAAGAGGTCACTTTACGCAATTTGGAATCTAAAAATGATAATATGAATCACCGTTTTTCAGATCTTTAGGAAGCAGTCGAGTCCTTGGCAGAAAAGCAAGATTGGAATATTTGCATAAGCTCATTAAGTGAGACTAGAATACTTAGCGCATTTATTGACGTTCAATGAGGATTGAGTGTTGTTTTAGGAACAAACAAGGAAGGATTTAACGTTTCCGCTTCATAGTAGGCTGTAAACTGTTACAGTTTTATCACAGGTGTTAAGAATATAGGAGATTTTCAAAACTTTAGTTGTTTTCAGAATTTTCAAAATTATGGAAATTTGAATGTTGTAGAAATTATAAAAAATAGAAAAATTTTGTATGTTCTGAAATTTTTTGAACTTAAAAAGCTAGTCCGGTGGTCGTCTATGATCCGTGTCCCGTAATTTGGCAAATAAATGAAATCAGAGATGGTGAGTAAATGACGTTTTGACATTCCACTATGGCAGACTTTTTCTTATTTTAAATTACGTTTTTTAGCGTTTCGATATTTATCAATATATTTTATAAGTGATGCAAATGCTATCATCTAATTATCCTATTAATGAAACCTTCATTTTTAATATATGTAGATAAAAACATTAGTTATTATTAAATATTATATCGCGATTCAAATCGTCACACATACGTATCTGCATGAAATCAAGGAGAGTTTGCCTTATACGGCTAATTAGCCAGTCTGTAACACTAGAATTAATTACAGCTTGCTAGTAAATTAATTGCGACCATTTAAGTTGACGCTTCTCTGGACAATTAGGTGCAAGAAGATCATCTGCTTTCTGGTATTTATCTGGAGATTATTATTATTCAGTACTCTTCATTCGAATCGCTAATGTGGGTATATTAAGCAATTACCTTGGGTACCTAATTGGAACACACGAGTTTTAAGGACACGTCGTGGTAATTGCAATCTAGATTTGAGGATTCAGATCTTGCAGGTAAAGTAAAATGTAAATGCTTGAAACAGATGATATATGAGTAGACATACTTATGGGATTGAGATATTTAAGGTGCAGTGTGATTTTTAATTCAGAATCAATTGGACAGAACTTTAGATTAAAAAATGTCAAAGACATAGAGCAGATATCAACGGAGAGATTGGCTCTATACTTCCTACAGCTTCACTGGATGTTTCAAAGAAAGGGAAGAGTCAGGTTGTTACAAAAGATGGAATCGAATCGTGACTATGTAGGTTCACTTAGGTACGATGAGTTGTCGATCTCTACATATCAAACCATATAATCATTCCGAGATCAGCAGCTTCTTAACAGAAAAGTCTTTCTTTGACACCAAACATGCGACAACTTCATTTGCCGCATACAGCTTGCAGCCTACAATATTCAACTCCTCCAAACAATGTCTGAAAATGAGTAAGAATATCTGAAATGTTGTCACACTATGTTGCAGCTATTTTAATTTACTTATTCGTAGTTTTGCAGCAACTGGATCAATTTTCAAAATCTACGACTACCTAAGCTATACAGAAGTTCCGCGATGATATTCAAAGTTGAGCTCGCAAGTCTTCTGTTGCTTAAAGATATCTGCATCACACAAGTTCATGTTTCTTATTTATGTCGGTGTCTGTTGTATATCAATGCGTAATAACTACTGAGTCAATCTACTTGACGAAATATTCAGGGAACCGTCATACACTCAGGCGAAATAGATGTGATACATTTAAGAATTATAAAATTCAGAAAACATCAATCAAACAAGAATCGCAGAACGCTAAATGGTAAGAACGCCCAATAACCTAATATTCCTAAAATAAATGGTGTAGACGGCATAATTGTCATTATTTAAATGGGTGATAGAGGGGGTTAAAAGAAGCAAAAAGTTTCATATAACATGGGGGTCAAAACGGCATTTTTTAGAGAAAAGCGACTTTAAAGTAAAATAAAATCTGACAACGCCGCAATGCCAGACGCAAATTACGATGGAGCGCAGTGTATATGAAGATGGAGTTTGTTATTTTTGGCTCTTAGGTATTATTTTATTATTTGATAATGTACTTCTAAAATACGAACAATTAAAAACACGGACTTACCCACTAACTGTCTCAGCGCTTCACCTGGAGTGTGAAAGTTTATTGAACGTATTAAAAAAATCCACTTATAAATAGGGAACACAAAACACTGCACTTTTTTGTATTTGAAGAAGGTGTTCAAAATGTCGTCCTCCATTTTCCACACAAGCTTCATTACGACGAACCCAGTTTCTTTTTACTCTAGATCCTCGAAGTTGTCCATTTATTATTTCAGCCGCATTAAAATTTTTTTCTCGAAGTTGTGCTTCAGTTGTTATTGGACCAACCCCATAAGCCATCCCTTTAAGTTCTCCCCAATACTAGAAATCCATCGGATTGAGGTCAGGAGATCTTGCTGGCCATTTTCGAGGATCAGGAGCATTTCGACGGATCCAGCGATTTGGATAATGTTCATTCAAATACTGAATGACGCCTCTAAAAATGTGTGGTGGTGCCCCGTCATAAAGAAACCACAAATTCTGTCTCCGTTGTAATGGCATGTTGTCTAATGCCTGTTCCAAAAGTTCTGGTAGGTTATTGGCTAGAAAGCTAAGGTATCCTTCTCCTGACAACTTTGGGGTAACTCGAAAGGGGCAATTACGTGATCGTCAAGAATATCCGCCCAAATATTTATTTTAAAACGTTGTTGGAAATGACCTTCACGAATGGTATCAGGATTTTCTTGGGCCCACGTGTGAGTATTATGGAAATTAAATATCCCGTTTTTAAAAAAATGCGGATTTTCAATGTTTTAGTGCAAAAACCACTGACAGAATGTTAGTCTGTGAGGATAGTCTCCTGGTAACAAAGCATGCACTCGTTGAACATGGTAGGGATAAAGCAAATTTTCCCGTAGAATTCTATGGACTATGGAATGCGATAGTCCTACGCGGCGGCCTAATTCCCTAGTGCTGATATCTACATTGATTTCCACGATATTTAAAATTTTTTCCTCCTGCTCTACACTAACCTGTCTTTCACGAGTGCGAATAATAGTGGGCTGAACATTTCCTGTATCTCGAAGTCTTTGGTACACTTGCATAAATGTCCTTCTGACTGGGTGTACCTGTTGGGGTTAAATTTGAGCTGCAAGATTTGAATTCTGACGAGCTTCACCGTAAACTAACAACATGTCGGCGAACTCTTGATTCGAGAACATTGAAAAAATAAACACTACGACGTACGCGAACAAAAACAAAACAACATACTAACCACTGTTACCGTTTGCGATCGATTGCCGATTCGATAAGAGTGATGAAAAACCGACGCGCTGTTGTCATGTGTGTTTTAAATATTTAATTTAATCAAACTTACTTACTGACTACAAATTTTGGCTTAACTTAGAAAAACTTAATGCCATTTATTTGTTAACTACCCAATTAAAAAACGTTTTAGATTGGATTATAAGAATTAGTAAGATTGTGGTCGATATAAAGCACTTAAAGTTGTAAACTATAAAGCCATTTGGACAAAAATCTATTGACTTTTGGACCATGGGTCATATGAACTTTTTGACTTGTTTTGACCCCCCTATTACCCATTTCAATAATGACTACCATAACGTTTACACCCTGTATATAAGTATTCCCCTGTAGCGGTGTAGCGGTGTGTAGCACATGAGCCTGTTGCGCTTGCCACAGTCGGCAGTAGCCTCCACGACGATGCAGTGTCACAACTCCAACGCTTGCAAGTTATTTCGAATTATCAGCACATTATACATTGAACTTTTATCACTTAATTTTTCCGTTGTTACCGGAATCAGAAGCTTCTCAATGATGACAATCTTTGACTAATACCAAAGACGTGACATTTACAACACCCTATCCTTTACAACCCCACTCCCCAATTTTCAACTCCCACAATTTTTTTTAGAAAAGGACTATGAGTCTCTGAAACGTCATAAAAAAGGAAGTTTGAGAGATTTTCAAGAGCTACAGAGTTTTTTGTACTTGGCATAAAGGTAACCCCGTGTGAAAATTCGACCGGTACTTCCCAAGCCGAGGATTAGCGGATAGACAGGCAGACCGACTGAAATGAGTGACATAGTTTTTCGTGACGTACGTGTCATTTAACATCCAAGTGGCGTAGGAAGTAAAAACAAAGGAAATGTCACCCGGAAGACAGATAAATAAAATATATTGTCAGAAAGTTTCAATTTTACTTAAGGAGCGTTGCCGTTAGAACCAAAAGGTCGTAGAATATTGTAAGAGAATCACCGTTTTACCGTCCAAGTCCAAAGTTTAATCTACTAGTTCCGCACTAATTTATAGCACTTGTATAATATGAGAATATATAACCATGTTGACAGGACTACGGCTTCTGCGTCGTCTGGTGAGTCATCGCCCGCTGCCGACAGCTCGACTGCGTTTCTCTGCTTCCGCCATCTGGTCGGGTATTTATTCCTCTATCGACGAGTCGAGAAACATTCCAATGTTTTCGCGAACTTCCATGGAAGTGATCTGGATGGCAGCAGATGCTTCTTCCAGACCGGTCTCCATTATTCTTGAACCTTGGTCAAGCATGCAAGCGCTCACGCACAGTCGCGTAACTGGTTTCCCAGTTGACATCGTAAAGCCGTCCCATCGTCATTTAAGGTCCCAGTTATAAGAGCGTTAGAATAAAATCCCCTATGCTCGTCTAGTCAATAAAACCACATGAATTGATAGAGTCTCCTTTACTGTAAACGTTTACACTAAACAAGATTCTGTTAATACATGTAGTCTTATTTGTCAGATAAGCATGAGTGATTATCAACAAGTGAACCACAGGATAAAATTTAGATGTTACATCTTACAATACGGCCAGACAAACATGAGGTTTTCTTCATTATTGTATCATACCAAATAAAAAAAATGCTAGAATTACTAAAAAATTGATGGAATCTGTATCCCCCTAACATGGTTAGCTTTTAGCAAACGTAGCTGCTTCTAAATACAAGAAAATTATAGCCCCTTGCAGATATACAAGTACTGCACATATTTGTAGACTGTCACGTTTACTAATACCAGCAAGTAATAATAATAGTTGCGGTATTTTCATAGATATGAAACTGGAAATTGAACTCCAAAGTAATAATGCACGTATTACGATATCTATGCTATTCGTAGCTAATAGTCGCTACAGAGATGTTCTTCTATAAATCTCAATTTCCAATAATGAATGTCATACAGCTGATTCGTATCAATTCATTATTTATTAGATTGTATCTTGGTTGGCTGAATGTCTATTAACATAATGAATATTGGCAGATATTTATGATTCACTTGCGCAATTGCATTTTCCTCGGGATAATCTTGATGATGCAGCTAGAGTCTAATGGATTTGTCGCACAATACGTTTGCTTCATTATAAGCACGTACACATTATCAGATTGCACAACTGACTGCACTTGTCTTGGAAAATGGACGGTGAAATGTCTAGGACATTGTTGTGAGCAGTTCTTGTTACTTTACTGCAAGTAGAAAATTTTAGTCTAACAATATGAACAATTGAATGCAGCTATTAATAATTTCTCCAGTTTTCACATCTATGGCGTACGACCCTAGAACAGAACCCTGCGATATTCCCATGGCTACCATACCTATAGGGTGGAGCATCGAAAACGAAACAGACGCATTTACTGGCAGCTCAGTTGTTTTTTTGAAAAACGCTCAGACCCGTCGATTTTGCTTTCGAGGGGGACACAAGTTTGGCAAAAAATCACTTTAACACGTACAGCCCCTTCGGCGGGGGTGACACCAACCCTAAAATCTTAAATGGAAAGGGGGGTCGAGTGATACCTTATTTTAAAGGTCTTTCAATTGCCTTTATAATGATGTAAAATACATGAGCTGCAGTTCAGTAGTTTTGAAGATTTATTGATTTAAAGCTTAAAGTAGACTTTAATAGGTACATCAGATTAGTTTGAACTACTTTCAGAAGAAATTTGACTAAAAGAATTTACTTAATAAGTAAATGCTTTTCTTCACTACGCACCTATTTTGTTTATCATTAATTTGTTGAAAAAAGTTATTTCTTCAAGAAAGATAAAGAAATATCTCGTACTTATTTGAAATAGGAATTTAGTACATAGTTTGCAATTGATTTGACCAAACTTTGTTGCTAAAATAACTTGTAACGCTTTATTACATAAACTAACGGTACATTCCACAGCAGAAAGAGTTGAAATTATCGAAATATTTTTCGGAAATAATCAGTGCGCTAATAGAACAGCAGAAATATTTAATGAGCGACATGAGAACAGTAACGTGCATCGAAAATATGTTCTAGAACTTGTAGCTAAATTTTGGGAAACTGGGTCAGTCGCCAATGAAAAACGCAACATTGAAAATCCCATAAGGAACGAAGCAATAGAAGTGGGGGTTTTAGGGCAAGTTTATGTAGATCCTACGTTAACTACCCGCAAATTGGAGACTGTGTGTGGTGTTAGTCGACGTACTGTCCAACCGATTCTAAAGGCCCATAGTTTTCATTCGTATAAAATTCACCTGGTACAAGAACTTAATGAAGACGATTTTGATCGGCGATTACAATTTTGTGAAGATATGAGTGAACGAATTATAAACGATGAACATTTTCTATTCAACACTTGCTTTGTCGACGAAAGTTCCTTTTTTTTAAATGACGTAGTAAATCGTCATAACTGCCGATATTGGACCGATTCTAATCCCAGAATTTATCATGAGGTTTATACACAGCAGCCACAAAAATTAAATGTTTGGGCTGGTATTTTTGGTGATCATTTAGGTAGTTGGTCCTTTTTTCTTACCTGGAAATTTGACCGGTGAAATGTATTTGGAATTACTGTAAGACGCCATAGATCCTGTATTAACAGCCATAATTGAAAATCAGAATGATCGGCGGTACATTGCGAATAGGTTGATGTTCCAACAGGATGGTGCCCCACCACATTACGCATTACGTGTTCGACAATATTTAGATCAGAGGTTTCCAGATCGATGGATTAGTAGAAGAGGTGCCATTAAATGGCCCCCAAGATCGCCAGATTTATCACCTTTGGATTTATTTATGTGGGGTCATTTAAAAAGCAAAATATATGCTACTAAGCCAACATCATTAGAAGACCTGCGAAAAAGAATTGTGAATGAGTGCCTTCAAATTACTCCTCAAATATTGCAAACTGTGCGGCAACGTTTTGAGCAAAATCTTTATTATTGCATGGAGAGTCATGGTGGCTATTTTCAACATTGACTTGCCTAACGGGTCAGTTCATTCTTTATTTTTAAATTACTTTGCTGCCAAATGTATTGATCTCCACTAATGATGATGTATTAGTTTTATTTAAGCTTTAAATCAATAAATCTTCAAAACTACTGAACTGAAGTACATTAATTTTATATAATTATAAAGGGAATTGAAATACCTTTAAAATAAGGTAACACTCGACCCCCCTAACTAATTTGATGTACCTATTAAAGTCTACTTTAAGCTTTAAATCAATAAATCTTCAAAACTACTAAACTGAAGCTCATGTATTTTACATCATTATAAGGGGAATTGAAAGACCTTTAAAATAAGGTATCACTCGACCCCCCTTTCCATTTAAGATTTTGGGGGTGGTGTCACCCCCGCTTAGGGGGCTGCACGTGCTAACATGATTTTTTGCCAAACTTGTGTCCCCCTCGAAAACAAAATCGACGGATCTGAGCGTTTCAAAAAAAAAAACGAGCTGCCAGTAAATGCGTCTGTTTCATTTTCGATGCGCCACCCTGTATAACTCTATCATATTCAATAGATAGGCAGGGATGTCTAGCTTCTTGAGATATCTGAGAGATTTTCAAAGGCAACCTTCTCAATAGTTTTTGTCGCCTTTCCAGTACACACACATCAGCACACATATAGGTCTGTATTTAACCTCCTTATTGATGGTTTTTGGAGATTTTGGGATGAGTTCGAAACCAGCCTCCTTCCACCTTTTCAGACATACTGCCGTTCTCAAGCATTCATTTATCACAAACAGTACATTTCTGGTATTTCTTTAACCAGCACTTTCACAATTATTTGGTATTTCGGCGAGTCCTGTTGCTTTACCTGTTGTGAAGTGCATTGCAGATTCTTCCAGCTCACTCATGGTGAACCCTTGTTCATTCAAAGCCTCTTCAAATTTCCATTCGGTGAGTGAGCACGTCGGAAACAATCCCACTGCAATTTTCATTTATTTTTCGGTAAGCAGGTGAGGTTTATCTATAAATATTAGCTTTTTGGTAGCTATTTTGCAAGCTTGACTCTAAACGTCACCTTCAATGTCAGTCAGTCATTCTTTCCACATCGTCTGTCTTTTCTAGTTTCTTCCTGGCATCCTCATACTCCCTTCAATCTAAGGACTAGAGCATCGTACGAGGTTTGTAAATTAGGTGTTGAGATTGGCAAGGAAGCGTTCGATGTGGCAACACTGGAAGCGTCGGGCTTGGAGGGGAGACAGGGGAACATGTGATCCGCCTTCAGTACAAGTTTGAACTCGCTCGAGTCATATGGTTGTCCGTAGCGATTTTTCTTGTGAAACAGTTTTTTCTATTGTGTTCTAAAAATGAGTGACATCAATTTCAAGCAACAGAGCTATCAGGTTTTGCTTCAGATTTGGGCACAAGGAAACGGAAACTCTTGCTCAACAGGCCTACGGAGATAGTGTTTTGTAAACAGCCCAGGTTTAAGTGGTTTAAGGCTTTTTCAGAACGGAGAGAAGCGGAAGGCCTTAATCTTCAAGAGCCGATTAAAATATCGACAGACTCCGAGATCTTGTGCGTTCAGATCGTTAGTTGATAGCAGAATGATCACAGAAGAGTTAAATTTGATATTTGCATCACGATAATGCCCCTTGGCACATAGCAATGTCAATAAGCTAGTGTTTGGCCAGCAAAACATTCCTGTGACTCCCCAGCAACCTTATTTGCCTGACTAGAGTTTTTGTGACTTTTTTCTCTTCCCGATGTTAAAAAAGCACGTCGAGCGAACTATTTTTGGAACAGTTGAAATCATTCAAACTGCTGTAACCAACCAGCTGAAGCCTCTTCCAGTATTGGAGTTTCAGCACTGCTACGAGGAGTGGAATAATCATCTCCAGCGTGGTGTGGCTTCAGAAGAAAGTTATTTTATAATTACATTTAAATGAAAAAATTTAAAAAGATTAGTCTCATCATTGAATTTACAGACCTCGTACCTTATCTAATTTGCTCAAAAGTTTTTCCCATAACCTCCTATCATACCAAATCAAAGCTGTTGTTTGGAAATATCCAGGTAGCCTTCTGCTGTATATAACTTGGAGCCTCTCATGGCTCTTTTGTTGCATAGTTGCCATATCTGCGATGTGCATAATACAGAGAATAGATTTCGACCTAGAATTCTGGTTTCAACAATCCTCCAGTCTATCTTCTAAAATGTTACGCTTGGAATGTGAGTGACTTCCACACAGGTAACAGTTATTTTATTGCTGCTGGAGGTACCAAATGATGTCAGTTCAGTGCTGTTGTGATTTTGCAGCATTCAAGAGTGTTGTCAGTGTTGCCTGTGTGCTATCCATGCTTAATATGTTTGCTTCTAATACTTCTGTGTGAATAAAATGTCGATAATAGTAGTATTTATCAGAACTTGGCCTGCGAGGCAGTTCCACATACCTTCTCACAGCTTATAAGAAGAAGCATCTTCTCTTATAACTAATACCTTAATATATTGCCGCATTATCAATAACTCCGAAGACTTTTATCACCCATCTTAGAAGATACGAGCTTATGAGCACTTGGTTGTTAGTATAAATAAAGTATCGCGGCAATTTCAGAAGCTGCATCGGTAATTGGTATCTGGTTTCAGGTTGCTTAGTTTTACGGGTGGTGATATCATTCGGGCTCTTTTTCACAGGCGCGTAAAATCGTTAAGCACTCTGCGGATTAAAGCAATCACGAAAATGAAATTGGTGCTCCAAAGCGCTCTAATGAGCTCGGTGGATGGAGCTCTTTCCACCAGTGGTTATGCTGAGAATTTGACTTGGGTAAATAATCTGTAAGAAAATATGGTACTTATAACTTTTATGGATATGTGTTAATATTGCATCAATAGTCTGAGATTCATAGTCGAGAAAAACATTGTAATGATATTATTTTGCGTACTTTGAGTTTTAAGACTGATCGCTGGGTCGCATTACAGAGATGACTCTAGGTAATTATTTTTAAATCTGAAAGTTCTCACCCTGACATTTAGTTACATATATGAGGTATTGGTATATGTAAAAGTAAATTATAACTGCTTCCTTGGGCTCAAACGTCATGGTATATATTCCACAAAGAATTCTCTGATCTTGGAGATTCCTCCACACGAGTTGTCCAGATCGGAATCTAGTCCTAGGTACATGGGCATAAAACTATATAATAAGGTGCCTAACATACAATTTTAAATAAGAATTAAGGCATTGTTGATAAAGAAAACATTTGACTCAGTGACTGAATATCTCGATGAAATAACATATAGTCCAGTTTTTTGTATTGATTTCTACATTTGACATTTCATTTTGCGAATACGCATGTTTTTTTATGTGCCGCTATTGTACTCCAAGATAGGGAGCCTAGGAGATCTCAATACATGTGGGAGATATACAGCTTAGGTCAAATTAGGAAAAAGTTGCAGTCTTTGGGGCCTATTTACATGCCGTTGAGAAACTTGTGAACATTTCATGGCTAACTGAGATATTTGGGGAAAACTAAAACTTGGCCAAATCACTTTTTTTTCTTTCTGACTTTATTTTTGTTGATACTTTTGGAGGTTATTTTTTAGTATATATGTGCGCTGTTTTATTATCAAAACCTGTATTGCGTTCCCATTTTTAGTCATATACATGTACAATTATGTGTTTATGTGGCGATCTTTAAATATGTATTTCATTAATTAATTTAGGATTTGTTCCAGATTTTTCTTTTTTGCTTTTTGTCACTTCCTAATTCTGTCTAGTCTGAGTTGTTCTATATCTCTTTGAGTAGACAGAGTGAGAAAGGAATTTGAATTTGAATAGAGCAGATGTTACGTACATTAAAATTTGACGGCCAGTTCAGCCAGTCAGGGAAGATCTTATTGAGATACAATTTGAGGCGAACCTATAATAGGTAATCATCGAAGAATGCTTGTATTATAAATAAGAATATCTCCTGAATCTAAAATTATGTGCTGGACCTGAAAAACAGTATCACTTCCATAGAGCTGGCCATTTCTTACCATTGGTTCTAGAAATAACGGGCCGGTATATATTAACCAATGGATATGAGATAAATAACTGAATTTCGACGGTCCTTTTGTTACATCAGTCCTTCATCCCAAAACATCGATATGAATGATACTCAAGATACAAAAACGTCGAATAAAAAATTTTGAAAAGCGACCATAAGGCCACCATTTAATTACTTTGATATTTATAAATACAAACAAAACAAATTGCATTGCAAGGAAAAAATAATCGGTTAAAATGAAAATCATTTAATTTTTTCTCTTTGTGTTTTTATATTTGCTGGGCAATTCTTCCAATCGCATATGTGATGAAGGGATGTGATGATATGCGCCGCTATCATGCCAGTTTGCGTAGTGCGTCGTTAAGAGCACGGATTCATACTGTAGTTGAGCCACAAACCAGAACTAGGCTCTTAGGCCGCGGGTTGCAGACAACGGGTGCAAAGGCTTGCGTAATAGCGAACGCTACAACAGCTCGACCTGCTGCATCGGTCTTCTTTGAGCCTAACAAGAGCTCATTATGGGCATTGAAATCACCAAAGAAAACTACCTCTTAAACATAGTGAACGATATTCAGGAAGATGATTTTGACGGCAAATTATTCAGGTAGGTCATCCCAGTCCGAAGCCACAGAGTGTCCTTCCCGCCTGATTATCTGTAGCAGGAACGACTGCTGCAGACAAAAGTCACAATTTCTCCGTTTTTCCTCAAATTGGAGCGGGCCTTGTAATTTGGAAAACTAAGATGGTTAGTCGGGATCGGAGATTCTGGTCTCCGCCATAAAAAGCACTGTGGGACATTTTATCATCGATGTTGTTCAATTGAGTTCACCCTCCATCTGGATATTCCGGGGAATCCCGGGCAAGACGCATATGTCAAGGGAAAGTGTCAATAAAACAACAACCTAACAATCAACAAATTATTCCCCCAAAAATTCTCCGAAAGGTGTATAAATCAATTCAGATTGGGAAAAAATCACCCAATTTGGAGGGATGGAACCAACTGTCATCAAGGACAGATGTACATACATCGCCAAACCATAGTTATTAAAATAAATAGAATTACCTAAGTAGGGCTAGAAATTATCAGATAGTAATTTGTTTCGCATACTAGATTTATCGTAAAATCATCTTATATTTTTTCCTGACTTTATCTGAGATGGGATTTTAAAATAAATAACATCTTGTCATTGCCATTGTTTCTTCTCTACAAGAGGGCGTGGTCAAATTTTCAATTAGAGGTTTTTTCTTCAGACTAACATCACCAACTAGGTTTTTTCATATGGACGCTATATTGGAAATTTGTACATTTAAATACTACTAAGAATAATATTACTGTAATGAAATATGGGAAGTTTATCTTGACAAATATATGTATTATATTCATAATTACATGCAGGACTTGGATATGCCCTCTTGAAGAGGAGAAGGATGATAACATGAAATTTATTTTATGATCCCATTTCAATTGAAACCAAGAAAAAACAACGATTTTTCAATAAATCCGGTATATAAAACAAATGACCGATATTTTCAAGGCCTACCTATAGGAAATTATATTATTTTTTTTAATTGGCAATATTCATCTGACATATCATATAATTTTGGAATTAGAATTAAAAACTCTTTCCACCTGTGCAAAGATCCAATATGGCGTCCATTAGATTTCTTCTAAAGTTGATGCTGGAGGCAAGAGACAAAACGTCATAATGATATTGTAATTATACCATCTTGTAGAGGAGAAACAGTGGCAATGTTAATTGTGCAATTTATTTTAAGATCTCAGCACAAATAAAAACAGGAAAAATTTAAAACAATTTTGGTAAAAGTTTTTTCCGTCTCTCTCCGGAAGTACTTTGAATTGTAACATTTTTTAAGCGGAATCTTGTTAGTTACCCAAACACGCAGCTTGGCTCTCAATTAAGCCACTTCGTATCTCTTAACGTTTCCGAGATCCCAATGGTGACAGTTTGAAACACCCGGTATATTTTCCCAAAAACGAGGCAGACTTGGGCGTCTAGGGGGAGGGTGTCCCTTCGCCCCATTCTAAATCCGCCTTTGGCTGTCATTCACTTTATGTTCACTTGTGCTAGCTGTGCGTGTTGCCTAAACGTCTTAACACTTGAGAGCTATATGGTTTGCCTCTGATGTGATGTAACATCTGGTTCAGAGATGGCACTAGCGGAGGCCATTAATAGCTTATACTCGTATGGCTTAAGCTGTAAATTCTATACACTACCCGTTGTTGCATTCCTCCGTAGGTGGGGTTCTCAGCGTGTGGCGTGAACTAGTACTAGCCAGTACACAAGTTGACATTATGTCGACTTTCAGTGACATTATATCGGTGTATGAAAAGTATGAAAGAGTACGTCCACCAAAAGTGATGCGAAACAGATATGTCCCCTACCATCCACCACCTTGCAGTACAACCGCAGCCTTACTGACCATGACACCAAATATAATAATGACGTCGATTAAAAAAAAATTAAATGGAAAAGAGGCTAAATGTGAAAAGTAAAAACGTCTAATTGTTAAGTTGATAGTCCAAGAAAGACATAAAACCAAAACAATAACCAGTGCGTGATCAGAACGTTGATATATTTCAAGAAATCTAATTTATTTTATTATTATATGAAATTTAATTACAACAATTAAAAATTTAATTAGCCATGTGACAGCTAACAACTCTAATTAGTTCAATTAAACTCCGATGTCTAAGAATAATCACTCGAATCATGGAACTAGTTTAATTAAACCAAAACCCAGTCGTTTAATTAAATTTATTAAACCGATTAATGAGCCTGATAACACCAATTTAATTAAAATTACCGCTCCAAGTAAAACACTTTAATTATATTTTCAAATTTGTTCCATTATCTTAGGTAACAGTGTTTGCAAAGTTTTATAGAATTATTTTATTTAGATGTAAAAGGATATGTGGTATTAAAAAAATGCATTGGACTGAATAGTGTATATTTTAACTGTGCTCTGAAAAATCTTAGATGTCAAAAAACTTGGAGAACTTGATATTGATAGTTGATGTTTTCAAATCAAAATAAAAACTTCTGAATTGTATAATCCTAACATTGTATCTTTATTTCAAATAACTAAATAATATTGCACTCACCCGTATTGAACGGATTTACAAATATAAATAACTTCAACAGCACTTTAAACAAACTAGGATATTTTCAAATACTACAAAGGCTCCACTTCCTATATATATACATTATACAATATAAAAGATTGCCTATGTTAAGCAAGTGTTTGGTATAAATGCCCTCCATTGACCTAAATATGGCTGCATGCATAATATGTCAAAGTTCTTCCCATTCCGTCACGTCAGCAATACTCAATGTTTCATTTGGAGCCAGAAATATTCTAGCCATGGTTATGAGTCACTGAGCGCTTTAAGCTCGAGTATTTAACTTGATCTCCATAATTGATCCACTTCGCTTCACAGCTAATAGTCCTGTCGAATCCCCGAGTCAAATAAACAGTTTAACTGTTTTTATTAAAAAGTTGAATGGCTTAAATGCACCTTTTCTACATAAAATAAATTACCCAAGCTAACTATACAGTTCAATAAACAGGTACATGGTTTGCTATTTTCATATTAGTTTAATAGTATATTACTTTCGATTAAACTGGTACCAGAAAATTTAGTTTAATTAATCCAAATAATCTAGTTACCTGGAGTAATTAAAAAGATTATTACGGGTAATGCAATTTTTTTACTTAACTACGTTTTCTTAGTGCAGGACCAATGCCAGGAAGGTGGATAAGTAGACGACACGTCGGTTCATGCAGCCTCGTCAGCCGTTAATGTTAGCTTGGCGTTCTGGAGTCCGATCACGTGGAGTATGAGTGAATATCTTTAGGCTTAGTTCCTTTCTTCAACAAATGGGCTATGGTAAAAATAATCTGATGGTCGGTTCCATTCGACCACTGGTGTATTTTCCACCATCCACGGCATATGCTGAAATATATACACAATGAGAGAGAGAGGCTGTTTAAGCGTTTGCAGAACAGTTTGCGCCGTATATTCAGGGCCGTTCAGAGCTGTACAGCGGTTTGCAGATAAGGCACGGACGGACCGATCCTCGCTTGGTTGCCGTGCTGCTATAGCAAAATTTCAAACGGCAGCGGCAAGCAGCAATATGATACTTCATGAGAGATGGTGAAACGTACACCGAAAAAGATTATCAGAGTTCTGCGAGGTTGCTATGGAAAATGATTGCTCTAATCATGAAAAAATGTCATCTTTCGTTGGGACTAAAGAGTAGAGAAACTGCAGCATATTTGGAATACTGGTTTGTTTTTTGGAAATAAATTGCAAGATAAACGGCATAGCAAAATAAAAACTGCAACAAATTATTGGGAAATTATTAAATTTTGATGATATAAGCAATCAAACAAAACAAAAACCCCATGATAATATTTATCAAAATAAAAAACTCCAACAGCATAAATTTACTTAGGGTGCAGGTAATTTGGAATATAGTATTCCAAATTATAATCACTTTCTTTTTTGTCAACACTTTTTTCTAGAAACGAATAATTTCTCAACTTTGTAACCGCTTTACAGTCTTTGGTAATTAATTTGTTTAACAAAATAGCTTATAATTATTAAGTTATCAGTCACAATAATCACAAATCAGTATTCAGACTAAACTTATAGTTTAGTGTTCTTAGTTACTATTCTTACAATAATCACAGATAATACGAGCACAACCCCTACAATCAGAGGGAACCCACAATTGGCACATTAAGCACATTTCCTACTTTTCCCATCTCTTTCTTTTCTTGTTCTAAGGTGTGTCTAAAAGACACAGAGAAATTAATTACCTATACCGCAAATATGTTCATTAAATTTGGAATATTCCAAATTGTGTTCACTTTCGGTATTCCAAATTAACAACATAACATAAAATTCCATGTCACATTTTTACTTTTAAATATATTCTTGAAATCAGAATAAAATTGTAAGCTAACAAGGACACATAACAGTGCAAATAATTGCAATGAATATTTGACGTATCAGAGTAAATGATTATTAATGTTTGCATTCCTACCGAAAAAGTTTTCATAGTAGACGTCTCGTTTCCTTGTGGATGGTAACAGGAAATGTCAAGATGGAGTCCTGTTTTTAGTACTAGTGGTTTCGTGTGATTTAGATAACCATATGGCGTTTACATTTATTTAGATAACTAAGTATTCCAAGTCACCTGCAGTATTCCATTTGTGATGGGTCCCTCTATGAGAAACCCTGGATACTCTTCATGCCTGGTGAATTAAAACTGTTGCAATTTAATGTTTTTGAAACTAACCCTCACGTCTCTCACTGCTGTACCTTGTACAATGCACCCAATGGAATATTCGTGTCTGGTAGGTGGGCTGTCTTGACATGGTTTTGTCATTTTCGATCAAGCGTATAGGACTTAGGCTATAGAGTAGCAGCAAGGAATAAAGTCTGTTATATGTTCACTATCAAAATTTTCATTAAGGCTACACAACGACCAGAAAAAATCGAACTTGCCCACAGCTTGGTAAGCTACGGTCTATACTCTTAGTTCTAAAAGAGAGGAGAGTAATCTGTAACACTTCTGAAACTTTTTCATTTCGTATTGAGTTGTGTCCAGCAACTTCAGTGCGGTTGCTCGTGATAAGACAAGGAGGACTTGGACTTGACTTATGGCCTGCTCGATCTCTGGATTTAAAGCGCTTTGGTTATAATCTGCCGAACAATTCACCATTATTAGCTTGCACTTCCGTGGGAAATTTCCACCAAAGGTTTATAGTAATCTTGTTCTCAGCGTGGTAAATACATATACATATGTACATATGTAGATTTACAGTCCTGCAAGTAGAAACCTATTGTTTGGTCCTTCCGGCTGTCTCTGGTAGTCAATCCATTGCTCCGTTATCGATCCAACTTTTAATATCTATGATCAGCCTTCTAGTCCATGCACCGGGACTAGTTGCATCCCACCTCTCCTGCTGGCAAAAAGCAACTCTCTTTCATCGCTGCCAGCTTCGGCGCCCTTTTTGAAGAGCGTACATCTCTCATCAGCCAGCAAATCAATTGGCAGGATACCGTTCACCACCAGTTGTGCATCCGCCGACACCGTTATGTGAGCGCAGACCACGCGCCTTTTCCTCAAGGCCTTTTCATAGATGCGGGCGTACATCAAAACCGAGTTATCACCCTTGTAAAAATACTGCGCCTTTCACTACTAGGACCTCCATTAGGTGGCATTAGCCCAATCATAGATGACTGTATTAACCAAGTCATTGATGCGCCTTACATGTTCAGTCATTTTTAGATATTTTGGCGCGCCACACACCCAGAGAATTGATAGCATTTTGACTATGAGACTCGGCATTCTCTACCTTTACAGCCAACGAAGTTAGCTTCCGTTTGTCAGAAAGTATAAGAACTTCCGTCTTCTCGGAAGCTAATTTCAAGCCGTTATTCGCCGTCCGTTTGTACTGGAGTGTATAACCATAGTACCATTAACAATTTTCGTATTCACTCTTTCTCTCTCTTTTTTTGTTGGTGGTCTATAGTTATGCCCTCCAGCTTAGTGATCCTCATGGTTCCATCTTAGCGAGATGAAATAGTTGTACCGAACAGACAAGGCAAGATGTGACGAGAACGTGCAGGTAGGTACTCGATCCATCTGCCGAGAATAAGTTTTAAGGGCTAATGTACAGAGATACATGATGTGTGAAATACGTCTAATATGTACATAGAATTACCAAGCTTGGGAGCGTATAACCGTACTAATATCAAAAAATTGAGATAAGTCCTCCCCACCCCCTACAACTCACACACTCAAGTTTTTTTACCCCTTAACTTATTTCCAAAAATGATCAATCAGACTCCTCTGATACGTCAACAAACGTAGTTTAAACGATTTCTAATTTCTTCATTTCAGACCTTTTTCTTTGCCGCCACTGGACCGATTTTCAAAAACGACAAATCTTTTGCATCCCTGGCATAGTAGTAATATTGTGTAAAACTGTCATCCAAATCCGACCGGCACGGGTATCATGTAAAAAACCTACAAAACGTGAAACAAAACCTATAAGATGTCAAATTGCAGACTAGGTAGTTTTTAGGGCGCAAACAGTCATTCCACGTTTGCTCACTAGGATCGTTGTGCACGTCCAATCACTCAACTAAACTACACACATTATTGGTTGCATAGTTTTGTGAGGCTGAGTGATCCGTGTCTGTAGCTTTTATCTCTGAGAAGAAAGTTGGTTGAATAACAAGATCGCACCTGGATGATAATGTGTATTGGTCTGCCTGTGTATAAAATCAGTGATATTTGCTGTGTGAGAAAATCATTACCGAATATGCTAAATATGACGGGTTATTTATATGTTGTGGTTTCTGAAGAGAGGTTATGTTCAAAGTTATAAACTACGAAAAACTGACGAGAATTACGGGAAATCATCACCGCGCCCGCGTTGTGTGTAATTACTGTTAGCACGTATATGGCTTGTAATTCGACAGTGTACAGTGAATATAATTATTTCTTATTTCTCTCATTTTTGAAATTCAGCAAATTTGTATATTTAATTTCCAGAATGGATAAGAAGTGGATGCGCAACTAATTTCTAGCTTTGAATCTCAATTAAGTGTATTTGAGTCAAGAACCCAATGTAATTATCATCAACACATACAACTTACAGCTTAGACCTCCAGTAATGCCAACTCAGAAGCAGATTTTACATCACGTCAAAGCCAAAGATTGATAACAAGCCTCATGACGTTTAGGAAACACGTAGACTAAGTGCTAAGCCAACGTCTTGGCGAAAAAAACTACATAATATAAAAAAACAGCATAATGTCAAAAAAAAAATCGGCAGAATGTCAGTTTTCAAGATACGTGATACCCGTGCGGCACTTCTCAAGTTATGTCATGAGTGACATGGATTTCGTGATGTACAATATCATACAGTAGAACCTCGATTATCCGAAATCCGCTTTATACGAAACAGATCGCCTACAATAAGTTGTTCGGGAAATCGGCGCACGATCCGAAATAGCCGCCGGTAGTTCCCCTTTCAGCGCTTGCGTCAGTAGATTCGCTGCAGGTGATTCCCCAAGCGCGTTTGCGGAATTCACTGGTATGTGTGCGTGTATGTCTGTTTCAGTTAGGTTCATAATCGCTAAGATGGAGCAGCATATAAACGTAAACGCGTTGTTATTACCATAGAACAGAAACGCGAGGCAAACAGACGTATAGATAGAGGTGATTTGCTTAAAAATGTGGCAAGTGATGTGGTTGTGGGCGTGAGTACCATTTCAGAATGGAAAAAACAACGCGAGAAAATTGAAAAGTGGACGATGCTTTATATCTGTGGTTTACATAGAATCGAGAACGTGGAATACTAATTTCCGGACCGATTCAAAAGCAAAAGGCAGTCAACTTAAGTGAAGGATTGAAAGTTATTGAGGCGCCTGATAACTTTACAGCCAGTTTAGATGAGCTCGTCGTAAAAATAGCAGGCTGTGAAAATCTTGCCCAAGCAGATGTTGGTGAGTGGATTAATGGTGACGAATTGGTGGAAAAATTAAGTGATACAGAACTAATAAAAACTGTTTGTAACAATGGCAATGAGACAGTTTTAAGTAATGCTAGTAAGAATGAGACAGAAATCTCTGCCAAAATATCACATTCTGAGGGATTAGAAGGTCTACAAAAGGCGTTGACTTACCTCGAACAACAAGAAAATGCGACAGCAGCTAATGCGCTACTTATCAAACGTTGGAGGGATATTGTTAAAAATTACTTCCTTTGTTACTAAATACTCGTAAATATGTATGTTTGTATCTACATATTTATATTTTACGTAGCTTTATATAGGTACCTATATACTCACTTAGCACACGCATTTACTTTTTCCAATAAAAGCATTATGAGTCTAAATATTTACTTCCGTCTTATCCGAAATTTCAATTATCCGAAAACACTTGGGTCCACATTATTTCGGATAAAAAACATAATATGTCAGTTTCGAAATTTCTCCAGATTATAATACTTCTCCGCCGGTAGGCACGGGAAGTAAAACCTATATAGTGTAAAAAACAATAAATGTCAACTTGTTGACTGGGTAGCAGCTAGTATGCAAATAGTTCATTTCGCACCTGCTACAAGTGAGCATTAAGTGAACGACAGCTAGTTCCAAGTTGACATCTTGTATGGCGCCCTACATAATATCATACAAAACCTATATAATGCGAAAAAACTGACATAATGTTACTTTACAAGTTACATACTACCGCTGCAGGGCGCTACTAGCAAGTTTCTGCGCCGATTCGAAAAGATCGTAGATCCGGGGCTGGCCTCATCTCAACCAATATAATCAACCTCACATTTATCATTTCCCGAGAATAAATAGCACGTCTCTTTCAAGTGCAGTTGGTCAAACTTTTTACCGTAATTACACGAAATTACAGTAGTAGTTACCAGTACGTTTTTTACCGCTCCAAAAATGGAAACAACCAGCAAGCAACTTCTGATCAGTCTGTTGAACAAATAAATCATCAAGATTACCCGTAGCCTAAACTGTCCAGCAAAAGGAGGAGTAAGAAGTCAGAAGAAAATGTTGTGGCCAATTTTCGATAATAATGACATCCTCCGTACCACGTACCGCCGCATATTTATCTCAACGGTAATAAGATGCCGCTCGACTTTTTCACACAGCAGGATTTTCTCTTTCCTGCTGGATCGGACGGGCGTTCGTGCAGGCGGCGTTGCCATATTTATCAGACTTTCAGTGAATCTGATTTTTGCATGTTTTTGCTTGTCCTATGAAATAGCCGCTTGGACAGTAGTATTTCATTTCTATATGGAAGAAAATGCAACTGAATAGCTTACAAAAGTAAGTGAAGTTATTTAAAATGCCAAATTAAAACTGTGCCTAACGGAGGATGTCAGATATTGCTATTCCTATTTTTTCTAATCAACTCTTTGATCTAATTTTTCCAACCTATTTGTGGTTTCATTTCGGCCCAAACATTCGTCGTCACATCATTGACGTCAAAATTTGGAATAACTCGTCAACCAACGTGATTGTTCCAAATAGCGACGCCATAATGGCGTTTGCCAAAGCTCCAATTGTGTACCTGTAATGCAATACTACTAAATATTTATATTTAAGATGTCTTTGTTAATTTAGAATCAATCTTTCCCATCCAAAACGTATCAAATCGGCGAACGGAGAAATAATTATCTCATTCGTTAGCGGATCGATGTTTACTCGAACCAACTCAAAGTTATCTGAAATGACAAATTATTAAGATGTTGCCCAACATTATCGTATAATGTTCCAATTCTCTTTTATACTTCCAATATAACCATTTTTAAGAATTGTGAGTGAAAAATCAATTAAAAATAACTTTATTGGACTGGATACAACATTTAGGTAAAACATACAAAGCAAAAAATGCATATCACATGTTAGCTATTCAATGTGTTCTTGCATTTGTTTTCACGTTTAATCTGGCAACGCTGTATCGGATGACAATTGGCCTTTCGTGCTCCTGCCATTTGTGCTGGCGCCCACGTCTCGTTACTTCAACGAACTGAGTATTCTCACAAATAGAAAGGTAGGCCATTTTGAAAACAGTTTCATGCTAACGTGACTTTGATTCTGTAGCACGTTGTGTACAGTATCCTATATGTCATCAGTTTTATTACACAGCTCATAGGATGTACACAAAAACAACATTAATGTAGTGTTCCCACCCCTAGCGTCACGTAAACTGGTGAAGTGATGGATGGGAGCCCAACAACATTTCATATTTCGTCACTAGACGAGTAGTACTGAGCTAGTGTCACAATTTATAGTGCCGTCTGTGTACTAGTACAGAGTAGGTATGTGATCTTTCGAACAATCTAAAAGGCTTGCGACAACCTCCCGAGTTTGGATATTCCAATTTCATGACAACTACCAGGCTTTGGTCTAAAGTACTCTGACATTCTGCTGCTTCTACTCCTTTGTTGTTGACCATATACTCTCATACAAAAGTTTTCATGATTGAATCAAAATATTTATGAATGAAGTGTCTAATTTAGAAGAAAGACAAGGCTAGAACCTTCATCTAAAAGAAATATTCTGACGCGATTTTTATATAACTACCTTTGGAAAACGTGAGTGGTCATATATTGAGAACCTAAGACGTCGCAATCACTGAGTAATTCATTTTTTTTTAGCAAAATAACATGTCATAGGCTATTGAAAGTCTCAGTAATGTTAAGAGCAATGTCGTGGAACTCGCCAAATGTCTAGCTAGGTTATTCACATGCTGCTTGTCACTTATCAAGTAGTGACACTAGAGACATTTTAAGAGTTCGATTTGATGCACTTTTTCATCACTTTGCCGACCACAGACAGCAAAGCTACAGATTTCTAGTTGTTGGGATTAGTTTGCAATCATGTTTAAAGCGGATTAAATGTGAGCGAACTTGTAAGCCCTTAAGAAAATTAAGACATCTGAAACAGATTCGAAAGAGGCGGAACAAGCAAAGGCGGATCCAGAGGTGTGTCCAGGAGGTCCGGACACTCAAAGTTGAAAACATACATGTCAATTTGCGACGACCACCCCTCTCGCTCTTCAATTTATTTCCAAACTCCTGAACTTGAATCCTGAGCTCTTCCCCCAGCACTTTTTTCATATACTCCGTAAAAATATTTTCTAGATATGTCCCTGGGAACAAGTTACGCTGCACATCTGAGAGAGCTGGGATCAGAAATTGTATTTTGGTCAAGTCGATTACAATTCGTTCCGTTCTTGCATGTAAGTTTGGAAAAGGATCAGGGTCCTTAAGGCCCTAAAATCTCAAACTCAAATTTCATATTGATGTCATTCGTGAAAGAGCTTTTGCATTTAAATATTCTAGAACAGATGTATTTTAAGATTTTAATCAACATTTTTATTTTCATTTTAATACTTGATTGTTGAATAAGCTATGAATTTTGTATATAAATGCCAAAATGTCAAGATACCTATCAAGTACTGAAATAAAAATAACTATTTAAATGCAAAAACTACATAAATACTATTAACCTAAATTATGGGTTATTTTCAGGACCGATAAATCCACTTATAGGTCCAACAGATCATTTTCTTTGATTTGCTTGGACATCGTTAAGAATGCTATACTCAAGATTTGTATCGTGCGTATGGTTATGGACGTCTTCGTTACACTTGTTCCGGGATTTTATGTTACCTTGAGTGATGCGTAGAGGAAATTTTACATTTGCATTTTGCCCATTTTTCACCCTTCTTATCTTCGGAAAATCGACCAGCACAAAATGAACATTCAGCATCGCTTTCACCGCTTTCGTCTGAAGATGAATCATACAACTTAAGGATTCCGCTGCATTCCGATTTTGAACTCGAGGGGGAAAGTATCTATCCGAATCCTTTTGTGGCTTTTAAATAACCCATCTCCTTATTCTTTAGAGCTTTGATGGACTTTATCATGTCGTTTTTTTTGTTTCCCAGCATCTGCATCTTGATACAGGGCCCTAATTTAAGATAGTCTCAAATTCAGAACACTTGGGTATCTCAAATTAAGAATTTTCTGTTAAAAACTTTACACAATCGTATTTAGGTTATATACCTAATAAAATCAATATTGTACAATAATATTGTAAAAGAAAATAGGTAAAGTAACTTATCTTAATGTTAGTAATCACTTTTCTCGCACTATTAAAAATATTATTAACTCTCAAGAACTAACAAGTTGTGATGTCACAGCAAACCATGTGAAAACTAAACTGTGAACACATGTAGAATACTACTGCGTCTTAGTTCACAACGTTTTGGTATTACTAGAAGATGCTGCTACAAAGATACAAAGTTACACCACTGTCTTAAATTAGACGCTTGTCTCAAATTTGGTTAATTTCCTCTATTCTCAAAGGAGCAATACTTAGAAGAAGGAAATATACTTTCTGAAATTCCCTTTGGGAAGATATTCAAAGCCGGATGTGCTGTGAGAGAAGGGATGATGGTGAATCCATCTTGTCATTTATTGGTCTACAATTATTTCCACTTTAGAACCACCCAATAATCTAATTTTGAGACCTTTACCTGTGCGGACGTGGCAACGCTGGTTGGTCGGCAAAATCCATCAGTTAAAAGAGAAGATTGTTAGGTGCTCGTGAACAGGCGAGTCTCGATGAGGACCACACACGTCGATGCTTCCCCCTTGCGTCTCCAAACCGCAGCGAGTTCATGAGAAACCTGATAGGTGGCGCTAGGTGCTTCGATCGGACTACGGCGGTGCTCTTTATGGCAAAGGCAGACACTCGGGAGTTTTTCCAGGTGATTCTCTTGGTACTTGATGCTTAAAAGGAAAAGGAATCAATGCGGCGATGAGAAAAAAGGAAGTTTTTTTCAATGCTATTCAAGTCTATTTATTGCTATGGTGAGGAAACGGCATAGACCAACGAAGAAATACTAGGAGTAGGGGAGACTGGAGGCTTGAGACAAAAAATGAATTTTATTCCTTATACGTTATACAATTTACAATTAAAAGATTTCATATAGGGCAAGTGTGCGATTCAGTTAAAATTGCCATACTTTTTCATGCTTACAAAATATTATTCAAATTATTTAAATGTATTTCAACCAAATGGTGTAAATTGTCTTAACGGGGCTCTTACAATCACGAGCACCATCTGCTGAGGTAATGGGGGGGGGTGAAAAGGAAACGAGGGTGGGCTGGCCCTGGATGGTCGCCGGCGCTACTTTAAAAAAATTAATAATAACCGATAATAACAGAGTCGGATTTCGATTAGCGATCTAGCCTGTAAATCCTTTCCTATTTTGGTACTCAGCAAGTGATCATTTAGTATTTTTCTCCCCTTGTTACTGTTCGTCGATATTGTGTTGTTAAATTGTTGTGCTGTACTCTTGTTGGTGTGATTGTTCTTGAGTGCCTTTTTTTATCAAGGTTGATAATGGACAATAAAAGGTCATATGCGACCATTTTAATTACGAATGCAGTGAGTTTAATTCATGATGAGGTCAACAATAGTGTGGAGCAGTTCAACTCTATAATCGCAAATTACATTGGGGAGTAAGCGAATAAATTATTGCAAGAAGAGGCCATACCATGGAAGATGTGTAGCAGCTGTAGTGAGCCACAATACAAAGCGGTCTGTCTATGTGGTCTAAATACATTTGCGTTCGAAGCTTAGTCCAACCTCACATATCGTAAAGATGGAACAAAGACTCAACCGCAAGAATCTTGAAAAGAAACTCATGCCAAAAAAAGCTGATATAAAAATAACTAACAATTCGGATAGCAATTCCAAAGAAAATCAATACTTTTATGGCGAATCTGTCAAAAATCTGACACGAACGACATTGATTTGGAGGTTGCTAAGCAAGAATTTTCAGGGAAACTTGAAAAAAGTGACGACGAGATTTTGCAGATCGAACAAGTCACCAAATCACAGGTCTGTACTTTGTGGCGCCTTCATCGGAGGATAAGGTTGACAGCGTCTCGATTTGGTGAAGTTTGTAAAAGGCAGACAACAAGCTGTAAAGTTTTAGTAAACTCCATCATATACCCAACAGAGTTTTCTTGTAAGGCAATAAAAAAGGCAATACAAAAATCATTGGACACCGCAGTTCAATCTTGTGGTTTGTTAATTGATCGCACACATCGATTTCTGGCAGCATCGTCTCCAGCTACCTATTACAGTAGACAAGAAATGTACTTAATCCAGGTATAAACCTTCCTGTTTATTTTTTTCCTTAAACTACATTATTGTTTCCTTTTATTTTGACGGCATAAGATATTTTTATGACCCTCGTTCAATTGTTACCATGTTACCATGAGCCTTGTAAACATAATTGTGTTTATTGACATGAATAAATGAATTTGAATTTGAGTTCTTGAATTTATTTTAGGAAAGATATCAAATTATTTGAATACATTTTTTCTTAGTCGGAACGCACCGTCGCGTCGCTTGGACTGGCAGGACGAAACAGTAGACGAATTTCGCCCAAAAACCGATTTGAACTTCACAGCTTACGTTTAATTTTTTATTATTTCCAAATGAAACTCTTGCAGCATGCTAACAACAAAGGGTGCTAACGATCCACTTTTTCGATTTTATCCACTATGATCTTTTAAAAATATCAAGAAGTTGAGCACAAATTAGCATTTCAACCCACCATAATTCTTGCACAAAGACAAAATTTTGTAAAAAGCTCTGATAGCACCTTAGGCAATTATGTCCTGCTTATATCCAGAAAAACATCACAAACTGCAGAACACAAATTGAAGGTAACGGCGAAATGAGTACATTTCACGGGTCATGAAATTCAAATGAAAATGCAGGTGTAAAATCTACCAAATTATCATTCTCAAAAACATATTTCCTTGACATATCGATAATTTTAAAGTTCCAAGCTAAATTCCCCTATACTTGACTGGAGTGTGGAGTGATATCCGAATTCAACAGGTATCGATTTTTTCAAATCGTGAGCTCATTTTTCGTCGGATTTTCGTTACTTAAATTTCCGGTAATCACTGGGACCAGAAGCTTCTTAATAATAGAACGTGTTTCACTGATATCAAAGATGCAACATTTAAAATCACCTTTCCCCAACCACCACTTTTTAAGCAGTTCAATTTTTTTATGTCAATAAGGAACCCCTGTAATGTCAAAAACGGAGTTTCAGCAATTGTTACTTTTTGCCTATAGCACCCTGGCCACTGGACTAAAACTACAAAGCTTTGGCATACTAGTAACCCCGAGTGGAAATTTCGTAAAAATCCGAGCGATAATTTCCAAGTTGATGATGAGTGATATAGTTTTTCGTGATGTAGATGTCATATGACTTAAAAAAACATAACATCTCATTTTAGAAATTTTTCGCGATTACAATACTTCCTCGCCACTGGCGTGGGAAGTAAAACGGCTTTAAAATCGAGTATCAGCGATCGCGATTAATGAGACCTATTTGCAGAACGACTTATCTATGCGATGTTATGTGAAATAGGGCCACCAAATTATCTGAATACGTCCTTTCTTAGTCTTGTACATTGCGCCGCAACGCTTGGGTTGGCAGCATGAAAGAGTAGACAAAATTCGTCCAAAATACGATTTGTAGAGGTTTGCGCGCTTTGAAATTGACGCTTTATTTTTTGATATTTTTGAATGAAATTTTCATAGTGTGCTGAAAACAAAACCCCAAAGGGTGCTATAGAGCCACTTTTTCATTTTTTTCACTAGATTCTTTTTAAAAAATCGCGAAGTTTAACAGAAAAGGTGCGCACTTCAACCCATCATAAAACTTGTGCTAAAACAAAATTTCAAAAAGTGCTCCTATAGCACCCTGGGGAATTATCTTCTGAATATACTGTATGAATTTCATTCAAAAATATTGAAAAATGGAGAGTCAGTTTTGAAGCAGCTGAACCCTTGTAAACGGCTTGAAACTCACTGCGTCGGAGCCGCCTTAAGGCTCCCTAGGCAAGGGAGCGTTGAGACAAGTTATAGCGAGCATTGAGACATTGTAAGCTTTTGGGAAACGTTTATTCTTTGTTGAAGAAATAAAAAATTAAGAAAATCTACAACGCAAGGAGTTTGTTAATTATTAATCAACAACGAAAACTGTCTGTTAATTATTAAAAAAAATAATGAAAATAAAGAAAATCTACGAACATTTTGATAGTAACGTAAGTCCAGACCAAATGTCAGAGTAGATTTAACTTTTTCGGTTCCACCTACATTTTTTGGAAACGGTAATTTCAACATAATATCTTGTTCTCGAACTGAAGAAATATTTTCCACTGGTGGATAAACAAATTTCCAGGTGGTTCCGGGACGACGTAAACATTTTACCAAGAATTCATCATCTTCTTTTGATATTATCAGATCCACATAATGCATAGTTGAAGTCTTTGTGTAAAACTTAACCAAAACGAAGTCTCCCACTTGGAAGGTCTTGACATCCTCAAGAGGTTTCATCTGAAAGCACTTCTCTTTCGTAGCTTTCAACATCTGAAATATCTTCGCTGCTTCCGCCCAACTCGCTTTGTTCCTCTTCATCACTTAAAGAAGACTCTGGTGGAGTTGCAGGTTTCTGTAAATATTTTTGTTTGTTTGTTGTTGATAAAAGATCGTCATGCTTCGGCGGAACAACTTTTTTTATTTTCCTAGCAGTTGATTCAGCCTCTATTGCTTCTTTTTCTGGTGTGTCGGTAAGAATTCTTGAGGAACCACATTTTCACTATTTCCGTCTTCGAGGGCATGCATTCGGAAGCGGTCCCAAAATTTCTGGTCTAACAAAATTTTGTTTAGTGGTTAAGCCGCGATCTTGCACGTGGGCTTTTGACATTGAGGCGTCCTCTTGCATGGTTCGAAATTTCTTCTTGCACGCTTTCGATATAGATGCTGCATCTTCTACAATTATTTCTCAATCTGATTGGCATTTTTTAATTGTTTGAAAATACTAATAATCCAGTAAATCAGATGTTTAACCAGAATTTTAGATTAGATAATTTTATAGAACGCTACATAGGGAGGCATGAGACGTCTCATATCACCCCAAAACCACTGTCTCATGTCTGCCTATATAGCATTTCATGAAATAATCTAACTTGAAATTCTTGTTAAAATTCTATTTCATGGGATAACTATATAAATAATTCACAACATACCTGATAACACAATGCCTAAGCAATCAACTCAAATTTTTACCTTAACTTGCGGCAAACTACAATGATATCACAAAATTAAAATTTAGTTTGGCCGTCACTTTGCACCTGCTCTAACAACAATGTTCTACTAATTACTCTTGCCGGTTCGCTGGCCAAGCGGTGAGGGATTTGACTAAAGTTATTAACCAGTAGGCAACAGATGGCTCTGCGTACCCGATTTTAGGAAGTAAATGTAGTGTCTCATTCCTCCCTTGACCTAGTCTCCCCTAAGTACCTTTTCCTACAACCGCGCGTAGTCCGGTACGCAAAGCTGAGGATTTCCATGGATCGTAACTTATTGTTTTGGCAGAATGATAGACATCACCATATAGGTCCGTAAATTAAGTGACGAAACTGTTTTTATAATTTTTTTTTCAAATATCTATAATTAGAATTTTATATTGTCACCCTCAAAATAACTTCCTTCTGAAGCCATAATGCGCTGGCGACGGTTCGTCTACTCCTCATAGCAGTCCTGGAACTCCGATACTGGAATCGCCTTTAGCTGGATGGTTACAACCGTTTGAATGTTTTTGACTGTCTCAAAATAAGTTCCCTTCACCTGCATTTCAATTTCGGGAAGAGAAAATCACAAGGACTCAAGTCAGAGGAATAAGGAGGCTGATGAGCCATAGAAATGCTTTTACTGGCCGAAATTTCGTTTATTGGCATTGCCGTGTGACAAGGAGCATTGTCGTTATGCAATACCCAATTGTTCTTGATCTGATGAAGGGTGGTGTGAGTCAAATTTAACTCTGACTGAGAACCGACGATCTGAATTGACCGATTTCCAGATTCTGTCGATATTTACATCGGTTCTTGAAGATGAAGGTCTTACCTTTCGTCCTTCATCTTCAATCAACCCTCTCAGTTCTCAAAATGCCTTAAACCACCGAAAAACCTGGGCTCTTGACAAAACACTATCTTTGTAGGCCTGCTTGCACAACCAAATGACTAGAGCGAGTTCAAACTTCAAACCTTGATTGTCATACTTCTTTCTCTCCTTCAAAAATTTCTATATTACACTTGTCCCGTGTCAGCGTCAGCGTGAAGATATGTTTTCCTTTTAAATTGTAGGAAATTTCAGGCTGATAAAACATGATATAACTCAAAAGCAAGCACAATTTGATGCAAATAGACGGTTGTGACATAACCTCAAAATAGAGCACTGACATGGAAAAATAGAAAACTATGACAGGGACGACTAACGATAAGGGCCTTAGAGGTTCGAACTCAGCAAGATTTGTGAAAAACTATTATTTGGCCTTTTATTGATCGTTTGTCAAGAATTAAACCCTTTCGCACTGATGGTTAATGTAATATCTGAATATTTTCTTGTGTCTTATCATGCTTTTTCAGGAATTTGTACATTGTCTTGGCCTCAGAATCAGACACAATTTTATTGTAATGGAAACTGAATAGGAAAACGTTTTTATTTTTCACATTAGCAGTTCCTTTAAGGTGTGTATACTTCCGTACTTGAAAGGACATAGTGAGATGATTGGGGGTATGGATCGAGGCAGCCTAATCATTGGAAATAAAAAAATTCTAAATTCAGTTTTTACGGATATTCAGGATGATTTATCCGATCCCTCTGAACATTTAATATCACTATTGTACCGGTTTTGTTGCGACTTTTGCATAAGAACAAAGTAATTGTAACATTAAACCAGATGAATGGTTAAAAATCCAGGAAATATTGAAACTGTTTACCAAAAATAGATTGATTGTCCCTTTTTCAATTTTTTAGTTTAAACGTTTTTATTTTTCCAAATATCTTATTTTTAGCAGTTTATGTGACATAAAATCAAAATTTCAAGTGATATCAATTTGGTTTCATCAACACCATACATAGAAATGCTTGAAATTGAATCTAAGGTGTTTTTCGGTAATTTTGTTACTGAGGCAGTTCCACCAACTGATATTGTGCTGCCACAAATGGCATTTAATATACAATTCCACTAAATTAGATCAAATTATGTTAAGAATCCACAAATACGTGGGATGTTGGTACAGAACTAAGTTGTCTGATGTACCTTGTGTGACGTAACTAGCGGACCTGTATACTTTATAAAAGGTTTTTTCCGTATTTCTACAGTGCGCTCGAAAATTATCCCTCAAAACATATATATACAGGGTGTCCGCAAAGTTGGGGTTTTCCTTTACACGACGTGTAGATCTGGAAAACATCAGTCAGTGTGTAGAGGTAAACGAACCCGTATAATCGATTGCGTTTCAAAAAACAACAAGCACTAGAGACGTGGCTAGAGAAGTGCAAGTATCAAAAACTAAAGTGTGGCAAACGCTGTGTGAAGAGGGGCAGTATCCGTTTCACGTCCAACGTGTACAAGCCCTTCAACCTGACGATTTTCCAGCAAGAGTGCGGTTTTGTGAGTGGTTGTTGCATCAACATGACAATAATCCGGACTTTTTGAAGTGCATATTGGTGACAGACGAATCTGCGTTCACGTGTAATGGAGTGAATAACTTTCGCAACACTCATGTTTGGTCAGTAGAAAATCAGCACGCTGTCCGTCGGGCACATTTTCAACAAACATTTTCGGTGAATGTTTGGGCTGGCATGGTGAACGGTATGCTCATTGGACCATTTATTCTCCCAAATCGATTGGACGGGATGCAATACCTTAGACTTTTTACGCAACATTTTGCCTTCCTTGTTTGCCTGCGTCTGCTCGATAGCGCATCAGCTGATTTCATTTTCTGTTGGAGCGGTATGATTTCGGCCAGAGACGTACTTAAGCCTTCTCGTCAACTGGAGAGTGAGTACTTTTTCCTTTTTTTTTTTAACTTGGTCGCCCTCGTTTCACTACACATTACCTTTGTTATTTCAAGGGTAGTTGTTTCTGAAAAGGAAAACCCCAACTTTGCGGACACCCTGTATATATATATATATAGATATATGTGTACAGGGTGACTTTGAAGTTGAGTCATTAATTTTCAGATAATGATTGTAGAAGGAAGATAAACCAAAATATGTGTGTAAAAATAAAAAAAAATCAAAAAAAAAATGTTACCTTGTTTTATAAAGGATCCTCCCGACAATTATTTCAGTGCGGACCTGTATTTGATCGTGCGGTTTTGGAGCACCGGCATGCCCTCCCCTGTGAGGTCTTAAGTCTCCTGATTCACGAGCCCTTTGTACTACATTAACAAAGGCACGAGGGGTTGGTTGCACTCGATTGGGAAACCGATTCGCACAAATCCGTGATGCCGCCGCAGCATTTTGTAAAGACTCCCCGTAAATAAGAATCATGTCCACAAGTTAAGCATTTTCGTAAACATGTGCCATTTTTTATTTCGTTTGAGCCACACAACAAACACCACTATTCACTCACGCGTTACCGAATGACGAAAAACATCGTGATAAACGTTTCAAATTGTTTCGCTTTTTTGTTTCCGATGCGATGAACCGATATATCCGTTGTTGCCAAACACGAGCACATAATATTATTATTTTGACAGGGCGGTACTCAAACTTCTAAAGGGCTATAACTTTGTTACTTTAATTTTACCAGAAAAATGTTAAAGGAAAAAAACATTTCTTTTGATCAGATCTACTCACTGTTAAAATAAATGACTCAACTTCGAAGTCACCCTGTATATAAACATATATATATATATATATATATATATATATATATATGTTTCACAACTTATTCGACAAATTTTAACCACATATGCACTGTTACGAAAAAAGTTGATTTCTCAAAAAAATGTAATAAAAGTCCTACAGAAACCGAGATAATAAAATAATACCGTTTAACAGTTCACTTGTAAAACCGAATTTTGCCCAGCTTCTCCGTACGCTGAAACAATGTCCACTAATTCCTCATTAGTCTACACATGTTCCATTTTTATTAATAAATAACTAAAAACATAAACTCGCAAAATACTTTCTTATCTAACTTCACAAAAATCGACCGTTCTTCATTCAGATCACCCACGATACAGATTAAACCTTATTTACAAGTTCTTATCAGTATGAAAAAAAAATTCCTGGTATTTTCTTTTCGTCAGTTGTTTGGTACTACATTTGATACAATAAATTATTAATGCGTGTTCTAATATCACGACGATGAGCGCAAAATACAGATATTTATTTTTCAATTTACCATTGAAACTCAGGTTTATAACTTAATTAATTACACCCATATCTAAATGTGATTGGCATATGTTTCACTTTGATGTTTTCGCTTCATATCCAGGTAGGTCTGACAAACCCAGTAAGTAGAAACGTACGCCACTCGGGTTACCAATCCTTCTATTTCTGCTCCTGTTCCTTTATTGCAGACATGCCCACGACTTTCCTCTCTTTTCGATATATCATAAATAAAAACCCAAAAGAAAATGTGTTTCTCAATAATGGAAGGGACTATGATCTGATTAGCCGATGAATTCACCAAAATAAAAAAGTTTTGGCACTCCAAAGCTGTTCAACACGTGTTGCGTTCATTTTGCACATGATGACCTGAGCGTGCCTTCAAAACTTTGCATAAGAAGTGGTGACACAAAATAGGATGAAACATACTCGTGAATCTATTTACTTTCAAAAATGAAAATAAAACCAACAAAGAAGAGATGCTGATCTATTTACCGAGGAAAGTCATAAAGCAAGCAGCCTTGTCGTCGGCACAAGAGTATCTTCGAATATGTGTGTGGCACCTCGGCAGCAACACTAGAAAACATCAAAAAAGAGGCGACCAGTGTCCTAAGTAACACCATTAGCATCCAGATAGTTATCTAACAAAACAGCGGCAGAGCCGTACGGTGGAGCCGCGTAAAAATCGACCAGTGCTACTTCATCTATAATACTCCAGTCGCCAAATACGGTACAAAACTTACGGGAAGGGGAGTATAGAAGAATTGACTGAATTTGTAGTATGTTGTACGCTATGATCTCTTCCTTAATGGTACCTACGGATGCGAAGTTCGATAATGGGTACTTTTTAAACTATCGGAGATTAAAGTTGACTTTAACTGTCTGTCTTGGTATATGCCTTAGAAGTGACTGTATATGTTTCAGCCACAGATGTCATACATACAGGTGCGACGGTGACTGTCGGTTCCTTTGATCTTGGTGCTACCAGCTATTTGACAACTATCCTATAAATTATCATGTGCGCTCGCAGGAATTTTTCGCAGTAGGGTCAGTACAACCTTACAAATGTGCTCCGGAAATTTCTTGAAAAGCAAAACAGAACTTGAAGCGTAGAACCTTTTTTATCTCGTGCCACAAAGTTTCAATAGGTGGCAGATCTGGACTGCTAGAAACCCATTTCAAAAGTGGTACATTATTTTCTTCCATCAGTGACATTATGTCGATTTTTGTTTATTTTATATTGTTTTTTTGTGGGTTTCTCTACAAGATGTTAACTTAGCACTAACTCATCTACACGTTGTGAACTCGATTTGTAGTGTTACGTGTTGCCTAAACGTCATGAGGCTTCAGTTATCATCATGTTTTGCTCTGATGTGATGTAAAATCTGCTTCGGAGATGGCATTACTGGAGGTAACGGCAATGCATAGGTGCATAGTGAGGATTTGTCTGCTAATAATATGTGCTGATGATAAGTCCATTGGTTTTTTGTTTCATTTATACTTACTTGAGATTCAAAGCTAGAAATTAGTTGCACATCCAATTTCTCTTATCCATTCATATGCTGAATCTAAAAAATGAGAGAGATAAGAAATAATTATATTCACTGTACCCTGTCGAATTACAAGTTATACAGGGTGACTTCGAAGTTGAGTCATTTATTTTAACAGTGAGTAGATCTGATCAAAAGAAATGTTCTTTTCCTTTACCATTTTTCTGGTAAAATTAAAGTAACAGTTATAGCCCTTTGGAAGTTTGAGTACCGCCCTGTCTCAATAATAATATCATGTGCTCGTGATTGGCAAAAACGGATATAATCCGCCTTATCGGTTCATCGCATCGGAAACAAAAAAGCGAAAGAATTTGGAACGATGTTTTTACAATTATTTTATTCAGTTCAGTTATACATACAGTCAGTTTCAGTCGGTTACGCGTGTGAATAGTGTCTATTGCGTGGCTCAAACTAAATAAAAAATGGCGCATGTTTATGCGGATCGGTTTCCCAATCGAGTGCAACCAACCCCTCGTGCCTTTGTTCATGTAGTACAACGGGCTCGTGAATCAGGTGACTTAAGACCTCACAGGGGACCTCACGATCAAATACAGGTCCGCACTGAAATACTTGTCGGGAGGATACTTTATAAAACAAGGTAAACATGTTTTTTTATTTTTTTTATTTTTACACACATATTTTGGTTTATCTTCCTTCTACAATCATTATCTGAAAATTAATGACTCAACTTCAAAGTCACCCTGTATATTATGTACATGCTAACAGTAATTACACACAGCGCGGGCGCGGTGGTCATTTCTTGTAATTCTCCTCAAAGTTTTTGAAAACACAGAAAAACCGTAAAAAATCGTGATTTATAACTTTGAACATAACCTGTCTTCAGAAAGGGCATCATATAAATAACCATCGGGCACAGTTAATAGATATACTTCGTTGGCAGCATATTCAGTAATTATTTTCTCTCACAGCAAATTTCACTGATTTTATACACATGCAGACCAATACACACAATCATCTAAATGCGAACTTGCTATTCAACCAACTTTCTTCACAAAACATATGCAACCAACAATGTCATTCCTCCATAGATGAGCGCAACAACGATCCTTGTGAACAAACGTGCACCCTAAAAACTATCTAGTCTGCAAGATGACATTTTATAGTTTTTTTGCATAATACCAGTGCGGGTCTACACCAAGTAACTAGGATTAAAAAGCTGAACCCCAAAAGCTAATAAGGCCTCACGAATGTAGTCAGTCTGTTTTTTAGACGTTTTCATCATGCGCCGCGTGACAAGCTGGTATGATTTTCGATTCGATGACGAGCTGATGCCTGAATTTCAATATCACCACTCATATCATATCATTTTAGTCGAGTTGCAGTTATCATATCAATCTACGCAACTGCCTGTGTGCAACGAAAGAACAAAAAAACTGCATCTGCAGAATTGAGAAATTAAAAGATTTTGCAATCTTACATTACTTCGTTATTCATTTAGAACTGTAATAGAATTCGTATTACTTACATTACTGAATTGGTATAGCTCTATGAGCCGACGTCGTTTAGTCCCCAGCTCAAACTAATTTCCGTAATTTCGCAATAAACCAAGACGGACACAAAATGCTAGGATAATATGTGGATGACCTCGTTGTCCTATCGCAAAGCAAATTCAACACGACAGTCAGAGACAAAATGAAAATATCTCTGAATGTGGTCACCACTTGGTCGTCAAACGAGGGTTTAAACGTAGGTCCCACTAAGACATCCATTGTTGCTTTTACCAGAAGGAAGAAATTATAGGCGCTTGAGGACTTCTATGCCTTCTGGGAGAAGAGATGCATCTGTCAGAGGAATTCAAGTACCTATCTGGGGGTAATACCACCTGCAACCCGCATACCAAACGCATTAAAAGGAGAGCGAAGTTGACTTTAATGTTGACCAGACGCTCACATGGCAAAATATGTGTATTAAGCACTTCCGTGATTCACTGGACATAAATAATGGTTATACATCTCTGGTATGGTGGCCAAAGATGAGACAACGCTCTGCCATTGCAGAATTAAGCAAGGTAGAAAGAAATGCTTGCCTGTCGATAACAGGTGCAATGAAGAGCGCTTTAACAGCAGCACCTGAAACCAAGCTAGACCTCCCACCGATACAATATGTGATAATGGGGTAGGCAAGAATTGGCTATTCTAGGCTACAGTCACATCCAAAGGGAAGATATGAGAACCTTGGACATATCAAATAAGGGAACATGTTGAAAGTGACATACTCGGTGCGAGGAAAGTTTCCCAGATTTGTATTCAAAAAGAACTTTGAGACCAAAATAAGAGGTCGAACGAAACACCAAACGCACACCCTGCAAGGGGAGAGGCGAAAAACTGAGCAGGGAACAGGTGTAATCCAGGGTACATAGTATACCGCTTGGAAGCCACACCTCTGTGTTTCAGGCAGAAGTGAGTGCAAACTTGCATTGTGTAAGAGTAAATAATGAGCGAGCGACAAAAAGCACAATAAGGAACCAATTCAAAGAATGGGTAAGAAACCAGCACAAGGAATATTGGGACTTAGTGACTGTATGTAGGCATAGGAAATAATTCATCTCGAGACAATGTCCAAACAAGACTGCAGAACTGCTCTCATTGAGTAGAAATCAACTCCGTGCGGTCGCAGGGTTTCTGACAGGACAAAATGGCCCGAAAGAACACCTGAGGAATATAGGGCTGTACGATGGAGAACTAAGCTGTAGACAATGCGGAAAAGAAACAGAATTAGTCCTGAATATCTTATGTGAGTGTGAGTGCGAGGCGCTGGATCCCAAAAGACATCAACTCTTTGGGATACCAAAACTTGAACGGAGGGAGTTTAGAACAGTACCGGCAGGAAACCTGTACCAACCTGTTCAGAACACTAGACTGCTGTTGGTTCAACTATCTCTCCCTGGTGTGTCTGATGAAAAAATAGTAATTTTATTTTCTTACCTGATATGCCGTTCTGATACAAACATAAAACCAGTTCAGCTCGAAAAAGTCAAGTAAGAGTTACAAATCACTACTTTTAGTCTAAAATTTGGTACCTCTCAGAAGGATTTAAGATCGCGAATAATCGGATCAGAAGCTCGTGGCTTAGATGATCCTTGGTGTTATCTTTTATGTCAAAGGTAAGGAGTTTTAGACTTGAAACTTTATATTGCTTGCAAGAAATATGCTCACGAGCTCAATCACCGGATTAATGACGATTTGGGCATCACTTAGTAGTAGCTATTAAAAAGTGTGATGCTTACGTCTTTAACTGGGCAAGTTGTAATGCATAATTATTACAATTTTATGCATGTCGGAGTCAAAAGGGTTTTAACTCTCCCAGACTTCCCCTACCCAATTCCTTCGATACCCGTATGTGAGTGGGCTGCGATAAGCCTGTTTTAATTCACACAATACGAATGCTCTAACTACTCTTTTACATTCAGTGTTACACATTTTCCACGACAAGCTTGAAGCACCTAAATTGAAACAAAGAGAAGAAAGGAAGCAGGCACTTGATAATCATACACTAATAAACATTAAATGTTTCTTTTACGGTTGTTCCGCATCAGATAAGCCAAGTTGGAATTGGAAAATGGGCTTATACTACATACCACCTTTCAAATTCTTTGCCTGTTTTAAGAGACTCATTATCAAGTTCTTATGTAGAAGTAATGTTTGTTTGATATTGAAGACAGTGGCGGAGATGTTATATTAATATTTATTATTGGAAAATCTTATTTTATTTATTTATTTACTAAATTTACGGATGCATCCGTTTTTTACAAAATAAAATTAATGGAATAACATTTAAAGCGTACAATCTCACAAGAACATTATTACATAAGATCACCATTTGAAATAATATACTTTTTAAAACCTGAGTGTACAGGTAAAGAATTGCTCTGTTCGGTGGAGAGTGCTGGCCAGAATTTGTCGGATGGGACTTAATCGCAAACAACTACGAGCCCCTTCCCCCTTCAGTTGGTCCAACCGTCCAACTATTGAAATCTTAGTTTTTTTCTTATCAAACACAAATAATAAAAATGTAGCAGGGTGTTATAGGTTTAAAATATTAACAATGAATATTTTGATAATATATAGTAGAAAACACCAACTTCATCACTCCCTAATCAAACTTGCAGCATAAAAATAACACATGTTGCAATTGCAGCATATCAACCTATTTTCATTTCAATGCAAAATAAGTCTATAACGCATAGGTGACTGTAAAAAATAAAAGCCATGACAATTGTTTTTATTAATCACAGCTGTCAGAATACGTTTAAAATAGTTTTGGGTAGTTAAGGTTTTCAAAATGGGTAGAGGAAATGTTATTAGTGAGAAAATTCGGTTACTGATCATTAAATTTTTTAATTCTGGGAAATCAAACTCAGAAATTGCAACTTTGTTAGACTTATCGCGGTACAGTGTGAGAAATATTGTTAGAAGATATAACGTAACTGGTTCAGTTAATATTAAGCCACGATATGTGAAAAAAGTAATATAACAAATGCCGACCGAAGAGCATTAAGAAGAATAATCGTGAAAAACAGGCGTGCCAATTATTTACAATAAAGTGCTCTGTGTAGTGACGCTGTTGGAAGGAGAATTTTGAGGTCCACAACTCATAGAGAGGCCTACAAACTGGGAATTAGCACTTGCAAGGTAAGTTTTCTTATAAAAAAAAAGTGAAGTAAAAACCCTAAAGTTGCACAACTTGTTTATAGGTCAAAGAAAAGCCACTATTAACTCAACTGCAAAAGAAAAATCGGCTTAGTTGGGCTAAAGAACATAGACAATGGACACCTCAACAATGGTGTGCAATACAATGGAGTGATGAGGCCCGATTCGAAGTTTGTGTTGGTGACAGTCGCAGTAGAGTTATTCGCAAAAAAATGAAGCATTCCATGTTGATTGTCTGAAGAGAAAAGTGAAATTTCCAGCATCCATTATGGCCTGGGGCAGTATGTCATCAAAAGGAGTAGGAAAACTTCATTTTGTGTTTCAGCAAGATGATTCAGCGTGCCATACCTCAAAAAAGGCTATAAAATGGATGGAAGAAAATAATGTACCACTTTTGAAATGGGTGTCTAGCAGTCCAGATCTGTCACCTATTGAAACTTTGTGGCACGAGATGAAAAAGGTTCTACGACAACATCCTGCTCGAACTGAGACAAAAGCTTCAAGAAATATGGGATTGTTTTACACAAAATTTTTCCTAAAACTTGGTTAACACTATGCCCCAAAGAATTTCGGCCGTAATAAAAAATAAAGGTGATGTTACCCAATGGTAATCTTTCAATTGTTGCTTTGTTAACTTCGCGCATTTATTCGCACATTGTTTATTTGTTCAGATGTTCTATTAGTTTTAGGGCTAACTGATTTCAAATATGTATTTTGTACGACCAGAGTATATCTAAAAGGTTTTTGAGAAAATAAATTGTTTTAGAAATAAATAGTTTCGTCATGTTTAGTTTATAAAGGCATATTTTGGTACAAATCTTGAAGTGGGCCAACTGAAGTGGGAAGGGGCTCGTATGTTCTACAAAGTATATTAAAATTTATCAATTCCAGCAATGTTTCGCATTTGGTGAGCCTCAATAGAAGCTTGAAGCGAAGCATCTATGAAATACCAATCGCTTATGCTCCAATGAAGGTAGATGTTCTAATTTGTCAGCTCTATGATATTCAGTCTGGTTTAAGTTTATCATTTAATGATGTAAGACGTAAAAAATTAAGCTGAACACGCTAATCTTTATAAAACTGGAGGAGATAATACTACTGTGGCATATCCTAGATTTAATTTTATCAAGGAGCAGTATAAAATTCGAAAGGTATTAGTTGGAAACACAATTTTCTCAAACATTCTGCATGCCCTTTATACTAACCCATGGTCTGTCAAGTTATTTTGCGAGTTTATGTTTTCAGTTATTTTTAAAAAAATTACACACGTCTACACTAATGAGGAGTAAGTGGACATTGTTTCAGTGTACGGAGGAGCAGGGCATAATTCGTGAGCGGCTTCTCGTTTGTATGCACACCGATTTCCGAACAGGCACATATCATATCACGAAACATTCTGTTCAATTGTTTTACGTGCCCGTGCTAGTGGAGATTTGCGCCCCAGACGTACAGTGGATGAGGGTCGGGTTTGCCTACAACTCGTTTTAAATACCGAAGGCAAAATTTCGGACATTGTGGAAGAAAATCCGGAAATAAGCACAAAGCAGTTAACTGTGTTTTTTTTTGAGAAATCAACTTAATTCGTAACAGTGCATATGTGGTTAAAATTTATCGGATTAGTTGCGAAACACGTGAATAAGTTCATGGACGCCCGTATGAATTTTTCTCAGGGGTAGACGATCATCGACTAAATGGTGTTCCTGCCCCCAAAACTTTTTGAAGGGGTGGCTAATTTTTTTATGGGAGGGGGCAAATACTAAAAATCTCCAAAATGGAACATAAAATCATGAATATGTTAATTTCGAGGTCTCACCGGTATGTGCACTGCAGGCGCTCACTAGTGGTTGCAGATATTTAACGAATTGTGATTTAGTAACTGATATTTCTAAATCGTGAATCACTACTATTACCAGATACCGTACAAAAACGTGACGTGAACACAACTTCGGAGCTAGCTGCATCACGGCAACGGCGATTGGCATCATGGAATTACCGCGTTAATGTTTGAATGAGCGTGAAATGCGTCAAGAGTCATATACCAACGTAAGACTATATTATATATACTATGACCTGCAAGCCGTATTGTTCCTACGGGCTTTAATAGTTGGCTCCATGCGATTTCATCATGACATTTTGTTCAGGATATCAGCATACCCATTATCTCATCGTTATTCAAAAGTCGTGGTCGCGCCACGGTTTTAAATCACTGATATCAAAAAGTAACGATATCAGCTGTCACAGATATTCGAGAATGAAGATATCGGCCATCTCTATTGTGCACTGCCACAGCGCATCAAGGTCTGGATGAATTTTATACTCGGTTTATGTTGTGTCAAAGGTAGTGGGAATTTCAAGTCCTAGTTTTTGACCACGAACTTGTAGCAGATGGTTCTTAATTTTGGGATAAGTAATGAAATTTTGTATCGTGTATCGCGAGTATTAGCCGTATCAATAAATCTAATAAAAATGCACTTTTGTATCTCATTTATGATACGTGCAAAGGCAAGCATCTTTGAGCATTTGACTGTTCCGAAGTTCTAATTTGAAAATGGACTTATTGTAAGGATCTCGTGGCTATGTCGTAGAGTTGACCATTTCATGAAATGATAGAGCATTTCATGAATTGGCCGCATTTCATGAAATGGTCAACTAAATTTGACCATATAGTTAAGTCATCAACGTTTAATTATTTGGTCATGCACGGTTGATCGTATCGTAAATAGGGTGCCCATAGAATATTTAATGAGAATGCAGACTATGTTATGAACTCGTTTATTTTTCTATAAGTTAGACAACCATTTTGATTAAAACTAGTAATTTTAGGAAATTAAAAATAATAAAATACGTTAATTATATTAAAACATTCTTAAATTGCACAAAAGTCTCAAAAATAAAATTACGAAACATACCAAATATCACAAATTAAATTATTACCTACTCACCCTACTCTGCTAAGAATGAAAAAAAATTACGATGAGTTTTACATAGACGCTCAATACAAGAATACACTATTTTAGCTGGCACACGATTTTGACTTCAAATTAATGAATGATAATGTAATTTAAGAGTGAAGTACTAACCTGTGAAACACCACGGCTTTTTGACGTTTTGATCGGAACTAGCGCGACCCGCATAGTAGGACCTACTCTAGAACTCGAACAATCTTATGTCGTAAAGTCTTTTAGGGTGGATTTCACCAGGATTGTCAAATCAACAATCTGTTATTCTCCACCTATAGGGTAAACTGTTTCATTTTATAATGAAGTCCATTTTTTAATATTGTCGATTGTTTATTTATTATTTTCTTCAATTGATATGCGATTTTACTGATTTAACATCACCTACCGTTGTTATTTTCCTATAAACCACTGTCAGATAGCCATTAAGCTTCTACTTGATGACAGGCTCTACCCAATATTTCATAGATATTGATCGTTTCCAAACATTCATTCATTTACTTGACGTTCATCGGTTCCATTATAGCACCTTAGATTGATATTCCCACAAAACCATTCAGGATTTTTCATATCCATACATGTCGAATATTTTTCGTGGTTCCATACTATAATTACAGCGCTTAAGAAATATCCAAATATATGTCGTAAAGCTACCGACAAACCTAAAAACTGCAAAAAACTAGAATTTGCAATAATTTTCTTATTTCACTGAGTACACATTCTAGGTTATATTTATATTAAACTCCCCAATAAGTGACACATATGTGTGATCCATCAACGCTTGGTCCCAGTGGAGTAAGCTCCGCCAACTGTTCAAATATACTCTACTATGCTTTATAAGACTATACGTGGAATTTTTTCCAAAATCGTTGCACAAAACTTAAAAAAATGCAAATGAAAATGTAAAATTATTTCCATGACGCCCCAAATAGCTCCGTCAGTACCTCGGGTTGTATATCTTGACAATAGGGATGTTCGATCCGATCCTATATTTAGAAGTTTCGATACTTTTGCTTTCCATACCCGATATTTTGGATCGATATTTTTATATACGACACTTGGACTCTCGATACATTTCACGAGTATCGTGACTGTGTCACAAAGAGTGACTAATTTCAGATTACTTTCCCATATTTTAGAGTATCGATACTTCCTAAAACGATAAGAATCGATACATATCCATACTTTCCGTGGATCGAAGAATCTTTAAACTTGATAGCTTGTCGTGCTTGTCTATGCATGGGCTTGAACCGGATTTTTCGGTATTTTTACCGAAATGATAATATTTACCGAAAACGTAATCTTCCACCATCTTTCATAATAATTTAAATATTTCCATACTTGCCGAAAAAAAAAAAATAAAGCTAAAAGTTAATCTTTTGCAGTCTTCGTAGTTATCCATCATCATGTATCATACATATGCATACTCACTCAGGCAGTCGGGCACATGAGAGGCGTAGATTTGGGTTGCCTATGATCACGAATGCACATCCTCTTCCTTTACTCCGCTGACCCTGAATTGATTTTTGCGCGGACAAAATGCACAGACTGGTAGATTACCGTCAGTACCTCATCACCGGATAAGCAATAAAGAACCCGAAACCTGTTTTCAAAATAAATATTTAATTAAACAAGCAAGAATCGAAAAAGGAGTTTCCAGAATTGTTGAAAAGTACTTTGACAGTGCGACCAGTATGCACATTGTACAAGTTGTAATAAAGAACTATACCCCCAAAAAACATGTGTGCGCGCACAATACAATAATAAACGTTTTTCATAGACGGCGCTGCGTGATTCAAAGGTCCTTGATCCACCACTGATCTTGGGACGGCACTTTCCCTATACCGAATTCAACGACACTATTTACCGATTCCGTTTTTTTGTCGGTTTGGCAACACTGCAGATCACTTCAAAAGCAATTGATATCCCAGACGTGTTATAATAATAGAAATAACAAGAAAATATAACAAAGTTTGGAGATATATTTTCCTAAATAGATATTTTTGATTCCGACTTATAATATCTAGAGATCTAGACGATGAATAATAGGTGGGTGCGGATACATTTACAAATATCGATGTTTTAGGAGCCAGAAATGCAGAATGTGCTATTTGTTTACATCTGGAGGTGGTGTGGTGTATCAAAAGATGTTGGAATACGTTTTAACATATATCTTTTTTTTGCACAATAACAAAGATCGGTACATTTCTACAGGTACGTATTATGTATAACACCCTGTACGTGATATAGAGACAAAACTAGATTGCCATGCATGGACAGTCATCAAAAACAGTGAAAACATCCTATTAAATACAATAGCTAGAAAATCGACCTGTTATTTCTCACATTTCGATTGGTACATTTAAATAACAGACCGTCTTTTGTGAAATTGGAAATTCTGTGAAAGTTATCCTAATTGTAAAGTTCAAAGACATAATATTACATCTATAATGCACCCTTATATATAAATCAACCGCTTTTTCACGATTTTATTCAATATTTCAATAGAAATTAGCCTTATTTAAACCCAAAAAACGTAAAAAAAAATGAAGAAATGTCATCTTGCAGACTATGTAGTTTTTAGTGTGCAAATAGTTCATTCCACGTTTGCTTGCTATGATCAAAACAAATCCACAACAAGTGTACAACAATTTGTGCTAAGTACACATCTTGCAGAAAAACCTACGAAATGTCAAAAAAAACCTACGAAATTTCAGAAAAAAAGGCGAAATGTCACTTTTTAAGATACTTCATACATTTCATGAAATGGTCAATTTTACGATATAGCCTCGACTTTGATACAAAGTAAAATTGAATTGGTTGAAATTACGGATAATGACCTTTCATTAATAATTGACAAGGCCCGTAAACCTGCTCGTGGATAGGGATAGTGGTGTATCCTTTAATCATATTAATCATAATTTTTATTGTTAATTATAGAGATTTCAGATACTGACTTATTAACATGTTATATGGTTTAATTTTGCATGTTTCAATGTATTCAAGCGACATGGAGAACCCCGTGCAAAGCGAACACCGCAGAAAAATCGAACATTTTTACATCCAAACCATGAATCGGCCATCGTGAAACACTAAGATAGACTTATTAGTTCAACCTTCTCCAATAATCGGCAATCATTTGACTACCTACCAAATAGTAACAGCAAAATATATTTTGAAACATTTAGTGAAAATTGAAATGATTTTCTCAATCATACAAATGAGGAGAATTAACACAAATGCTTTGGTCGGAAACAAGGAAACTCTTAAATTGATTTCGCGCAAGCGGATCCTGGTACTATTCCTGCAAGGACCAATTTAAGTACCCAGCGTCGAGTAATGCATGCAAAAACAACATGAATCATTTGGTAATAAGCATGTACTACGCAGCATATTTGAAAGGGGAAGAATTTATTGACTTTATGTCGATCATGCCTAAAATATGCATCAACCTTTAAGAAAGTGTTTCCGGCAAAAACAAAGCACTTTGTAAAGATGCGACAGCTCGTTTTTGAACCGACAGTCTCGATTATTATCCAATTCAAACTTAGGTAGGTTGATCCGCACGGGTATTATGTAAAAAATCTATAATACGTAAATAAACCTATGAAATGTCATCTTGCAGACTAGGTAGTTTTTGGGGTGCAAACAGTCATTCCTCGTTTGCTCACTAGGATCGTTGTGAGCGTCCATCTATGGAGGAATGACTCAACTACACACATTGTTGGTTGCATATGTTTTGTGAAGCCGAGTAGTCTGTAGTTTTCATCTCTGAGAAGAAGTGAAACAAAGAAAGTTGGTTGAACAGCAAGATCGCATCTGGATGATTATGTGTATTGGTCTGCATGTGTATAAAATCGGTGATGACACAATGTCACTTTTCAAGATACGTAATACCCGTGCCGGTGCTAAAAGTTTCCTCCAGCCCCGAATAAAGGTCTGTCTATACAATCTTTTGACATGCCATATGTTATTGCATCTAACTATATAAACATGGTGCAAAAATCAAGGGAATGATAGATGAAATTAATATTCTCGCGATTTTCAACTGTACAGGCCATGCAGGTCAAGTATTCTTAGGATTGATGGACACTAGTGCAATGCCGAAATCATTCTACACTATAAGAAATTTTAATACTCTATTTACTAAATTTTGCAAATTACACAAAATGCAGCTTCACTTCACCACATCTTGCTTTTCGACCAGTAATGCACATGCGACCTCTTAGACTTCTCAAAGTTAAATTTGCAGAACTAAATCCAAAAGAAGTCAATTCATGAAGCAACGACCCTTCGACCTCATGAATGGCCGCTTGAATGTCCTATTATCAGTCAATTTATTGATGATAGACGTGAAAGACTATGAAATGTATTTACAACAATATACACCAAACCACAAATGCTCATAAAAAGAACATTATAGAAAAACGTTTTGAATCTAGAGAGAACTCATTTAAATTTACTTTGTGTTCCAAAGCATATGTCAAAGACAAAACTGCATCATGGGTTAACCAAAATCACGTTTCACAAAAACTGAAAAACGGCTTAGGTACAAAAATGCGAACTACCTATAAAAGAAAAGGTTTAGTACACAAATCTCAAATTCAAAAACCTAAAGCTTGCACTTCCTTCTCTTTCACAGGATCACAAATCTGAAAATCAAGATGGTTCCAATAGATATTCTATCCCTTATACTAGCCGCGACAACCAAAGCCAACAATGATATCACACCCTTGCAAGCCCATCTTTTCCTTGTTTATTAGGTAATGCCTAGTATCATACTATCGTAACATACGTCTTTCATTTTGTAGAAACTACATCGTTAACAAGACAGATTGCAAATATCCATCACCATAACGAAAAGGTCAAATGGTTGGCCTATAGGTCTATACAGGGTATTTTCAAATTTAAGTCATTCATTTTAACAGCTCGCACAACTCGTCAAAAGAAGATGATATACCAAAAATCACATATATAAAAGTTGCATAGTAAGAGAGTTAGTTTATATTATTGAAAATTATTTGAAAAATATCATTATCAAGTTAAATGGATATCGTTTTTACCAAAACTATTCGGAACTCATTATTTAGATGTTAATGAACATCTCGTCTAAAATGTGGTGGAGCCCCATCATGTAGGAACCACATATTCTAAATAAAGGAGGTGGGCTGATAAGAGCCATTTTTCGCCCATCAGCGAATAGATATGACATATATATCTATGAAGAGTATACTCCATAACAAAGAAGAAAACATACTGAATTCAAATGAAAACTGGAATTCGTGGTATACATAAACTAAGTGACATATAAATCCGAACACCCAGTTTAAATGGTTTTATTTTAATAAAAGTTAGTGAATGTATTTATCTTACTGTAAATAACAAGTGAAAACATTTTCAGCCTTATCAGTTGGACATTCCGGTTTTTATACTGTTTTTTTTTTAATTCACTAACGCTCTAAAAATGAATATTTCAGCCGCAGTAAAGAATCAACGTTGGCGGATTTTGGTTCTTGACATCCTTTACGATCGGTTACGATGCCTAGAGTACGGAGACCTGTACGATTTCGTCAACTTAGTGAGTTTGATAGGGGCCGTATAGTGGGACTTCGGGAAGCTGAACTTTCTTTTCGGGCAATTGCAGTTAGAGTGCAAAGAAGTGTAGGTGTTGTCAGGCATGGCTTCGAGAAGGCCGTACGCAAAGAGCAAGGGGCACTGGACGCCGCCATAGAACATCAGACCGTGAAGATGGCCGCCTAAGATTATTGGCCTTAAGGGACCGTTTCTCCACTACCAGGTCCATTGCAAATGAATGGTTTGGAGAACACGGAAGACCTATTGGCATGCGAAGTGTTTACCGACGAATGAGAAGTTTTGGCTTGTTTTCATACCGGCCACACTGGGTCCTTTCTTTAACTCGAGAACACCGCCGTAATCGCCTTGAGTGGTGCAGACAACGGTCACTCTGGGATCAGGAATGGAACAGTATTGTCTTTAGTGACGAGTCTCGATTTTGTTTAGGCATGCACGATGATCGTGCCAGGGTTAGAAGGCGACGTGGTGAAAGGAGGAATCCACAGTTTTTTGTTGAAAGACATGTTCATCACACTGTTGGAGTTATGGTTTGGGGTGCTATAGCTTATGGTTCCAGGTCACCTTTAATCTTCATCAGAGGTAACATGAACGCGCAGCGTTATATCCACGAAGTTCTAGAACCCCATCTTTTACCCTATCTTGACACCCTGGCAGATCCAACTTTCCAACAATATAATGCCCAACCACATGTTGCAAGAGTCACAATAGACTTCTTTCAACATAATGATGTCACATTGTTACCATGGCCATCAAGATCTCCCGACTTATCCCCAATTGAGCACGTGTGGGATATGATGGGTAGGAGATTGCTCAATTTGCAACGTCCTCCTCAGACTCTAGAAGCACTTTGAGAGGAGTTGGTGGTTGCCTGGGATGAGATACCACAGGAGGACATTGACCACCTGATCAGAAGCATGCCTAGGCGCGTTGGAGAATGCGTAGCACATCAGGGTACATCCACACATTATTAAAGGTCAAAGGGCTTTAAAGCAGTGCAATCATTTTGAAATTTTTATCATTTACTTATTATGCTTCATTAAGTAGATACTTATACAAAATTTTATTAAAATAAAACCATTTAAACTGGGTGTTCGGATTTATATGTCACATTGTATAAATTAAATAATTATCTGAGTGTTATATATGTTTATTAAACAATAATAAAAGATAATCATACACTTAATATATTTTTTACTAATCTCCTTCCTTGTCTTCTTCATTCGAATCACTATCAGACCATCCTTCAGTATCGTCAGACTTGTTGAAGTAAGAACTGTTGTTGTCATTACAGAGTCTTTTGAGATTGAGCCACGCGGAATGCATATGATCTGCATTTAGGACACAACTTAGAACCAATCTGCAGATCACAGTTTTTAGATTTTCTAAGTATTGCTTGTTTTTGTTCGAGCAGCTACGGATATCACTGTTTGTTTTTCGCCACGTTTTACAACAATCACACTGGCATCCAGGCATTATTGTTTTATCAAGTTTTTCAATAAACGTTGAACGCGACAGCACAGTACAGTTTCCATACCTTTACTACATAAATACTTTTCGAGGGCGAAAAATCATGTCTGAACACGCAGCGATTGCAGCGTGATCTACGTATTTTTGGATTGATGCTCTCACTGAACCAAAACAAATAAATACTCATATACAAGCTTATAATAAGTAGACTCACTAAGTATTAAAGTTAATGTGGTTCATGGAACGCTTCGTAGGGAAAACATGATAGAGCGAAAAACAACAAAAATGCACAAAAAGCGCTAAATACTCTAATTTCTGAAGCATATTACATTATTTATACCGTAAATATTATATAATGAAAAAATACACGTCTTGAAGTTCACAAACACGCCAGCCCAAACATTTAATGAAAATCTATGTTGAGTTCTTTTCACAGCATGCGGATTTTCTACTGCTCAAACATGATTGTTCTGGAAATTGTGCACTCCATTTCATGTAAATGTGGCCTAGTTTGTACACAAAATTAATTTCGCAAAATCTTCATTTCTGCCGAGCTGTTCTAAAAGCCACTGGCAAAATGCAACTCTTCTAGGATCTTCAGGTTGTAACGCTTGTACCCGTAGTTAATCATAAGGATAATGCTGTTCTTGTCGTATTGTCTTCCACTCTTTACTATGAGAAACTTCAACTTGAGCTGCTATGGCTCTAGTTCTAGTATTCATTGTTAGGTCGTCTTTGACCATTTCTAAGATGTCTTTCTCAATTAGTAACATTTCAGGTTGAGTAGGTCTTCCAGCGTGACCTCCTCGTCGTTCTTTTAAATATACTATGTCACGAAGAACTTTTACGAACATCCGAGGCGACGGATGATTTCTTAAAGAAAACCTTTCCGCGTACAACCTGCATGTTGTGGCTATGCGGCTGCATTTTGTTCGCACTCTTCGTATATTATTATGTCTACTAGTCCATTGTTTTTGTAAGCGTGGGCCATTTTTTCGCACAAAATACGCACTATTAAAAGACTGATACTACTGATCGAACCAAAGACTCGTACTACAAACCATGCAATAACACAAAAAGTTTTTCAACTTTAGATAAACGATTAGAGTAGTAAACAAAACACGCTAAGACTTTACACTGCAGTGCTCAGGAATATCAACAAATCTGTTTAACAACATTCTTATTTTTTTAAATTTGTAATCTTTTACTATTTCTTTTATTATGCAACTTTTATATAGGTGATTTTTGGTATATCAACTCCCCTTGACAAGTCCTACAAGCAGTTAAAATAAATGTCTCAACGTTGAAAACACCCTGTGTGAATCGCTGGCAATTTTGAATACCCTGCTTTGAAAAAATAAGCAAATGAAAATTTAGTCCAAATATTGTTAGAGTATGTCTAGCGACCGAAACAAAGGTGAAGCAGGATGGTAACAAGGTACAGGGTAGGACACAATAATTATTGTCGAACTTCACGCTGAATCCATTTGTGAGTCCTCAAGATGAGTGAAACAGTTTGATGCATAGTTGATACCAACATCAACTAAATCTATTTTCAAGACGTTAACCTTGTGTTCCAATTCAATGGCAAAAGCCCATTATTCCCGATCGAGTAATTCTGTGCTGTGCAGGTTTTTTTGTAGCCCGGGGACAGTTCGTGGAGAATTTAAGCCCTACGTGGGCTGTCAAGAAGGATACTTTATGGCAGTGGCTTTAATTGTTTTACTTGAAAACAGGGAATCGCTCGTTGTTGGCTTTGCACGGTGCTACTTTTATTGCCGCCATGTTGGAAATACCGATGTCGCATTCATTTTTTCACGACGCTTGGCGAATGTAGTAAAATGGCTGAGGAATTTTTTGGAGCTGTTTTATGTGGAGTATTATAGGTAGTGAGGATTTTTTCACGCACTTCATCAGGAGGATTCAGAAACTGACGTAGAGTGGCATTACAAGAAAATAACGTCTACCTGAGTGCCTTTTTTGCGACGCTAAACCGACGAAGATGTATTGTAATCGCGAAAAATTTCGAAAATGAGATATTATAACTTTTGGATATTATATGTTATGTAAATCACGAAAAACCATGTCACTTATTTCCGTTTGTCTGACTGTCGGCCTCTCTGTTTGTCGGTTTATCCTTGGACCGCATATAATTTGGAAAGCTTGTAGTTTATAAACATTGCATTTTTGGTACTCGATCCAATACGAGCTGGGTGCGATATAATCTGTTCAGGGTACTTCAAATTCGATCCTCACCACTGGGATCTCTAAAACGGTAAGAGATACGATAATCGCTTAAATAGAGGTAAAATGGCGTATTTACGAAACTAACTAAATGCCGCTTAGAGGGCTTTGAAATTCAAAGTACTTCCTGAGACAGACTTGAAAAACTGAACTTTCCCGAAATCGTTTTAATTTTGTCCTGACTTTATTTGTAGTTGCATTTCAAAACAATTTGCACATTAACACTGCAACTGTGTCTCCTCTACAAGATGACATAATAAGAATTTCTATACGAGGAATTTTCTCAAAATAGTTTAAATTGTTTCCTGATTTTATTTGTAGTGGGAGTAAAATAAATAAATTGCACATTAACATTGGCATTTTGTCCCCTCCACAATACTAATTAAAATTTCAATATGATGTTTCGTCTCTTGTCCTCCAGCGTCAACTTTATTTTTTTACATACGCCATACTAGATTTTTGCACAACAAGGCTGTTCCTTGATGAAGCTGGTAAGTTACAAAATTTTTAAACATTGCATATTTATATTTACAGGTATATACTTATCGCATTTTTTCAGATGTGGTTCGTTCTCACAGACTTTATGAGATGATGGATAAGAAACATTGTATCCGAAGTGCAACTGCATTGTCGATGTCCGATATGGCTGTTCACAAATCATTGTTAGACTTTGGATTGCATGGTGTCAGCCTACAAGTATGTATAACGTGTAAATGCTCTGAAATTGAATTTAAACATGCCCTGCCCTATCTGGTATTTTTTTATATTAGTGGGAACCTTAACCTAAAAATTTCAGACTATATCTAACTCTAAAAAATATCATTATAAAATTGTAGCCCACACAAGGGTGTAAAATTTTTAATGTTTCTTGAATCTATGCATCTTTTCTGCAGATATAAACCATCGTGATATTGCATACAAAACTCCATATCTATTTTGGAAAGATAAAGAGGCGAATGATCTTCCTAAGAATGGATTCATGCATCCAGGCACTTGAAAGCATGTTTGAACGAGCCAACCTTACTGGAATAGGTGAATTTGCTTTTTGTGACTGACATGTGTTACGCTGCAATTTGTAAATTAAAGTTAGGCACAAGCCTGTTTATTCTTAAAAGTTAAAAGCTATTGAGTTCAAGAAGAGCTTTGTTATGCCTGGGAAGGGGGTTCTCAAATGTCTAATGGTTAATGTTGCATGTGAGAGATAAAATGTCACACGAAACTCGATAAAGTGGCTTTTTGAATATTGTAATCAACATTTCTATTTGACAAAATCTCACAAAGGTGATGCCATAGGTTAAATAAGAATTCAGTGATCTATCAAAAATGTTGTATGAATACATATTTTAACACTTATGGTATTTTCAGATCTACTTGCATTGCTCAAACAACATCCAATCCGGATAAGCCCAGGGTACAAGATATTGTTCCAAGACAATGACTCCAGTGTAAGGAACGTTATTAGAGGGGAAAAATGTATTTAAATTGGATATTTCAGGAAGTTTGATACCTAGAGTTACTTAACTTTCTAAAATGATCTAATGTACCCCCAAACTAGAAAGCTTTCTTTGCAATTGATTAGCCCTGTTTCCATAGCTTGTAATTTAGAAAATAGCATATAATCTAGTTAACATCAAGGATTAAAAATTGATGAAATCTATATTTGTATATATTTTTGAACGAACCTATTGTATCTCTGTGGGTATACAATGCAGAATAAGTATTCTTTTATTTATATTCTGCAAGTACCAACTGGAAAATATGATACATGAAGTTGTTAAGGAATTCATAGATAGTATGTCAAAATACCTAAGTTTCAGTAATCAAATGAAGTCTTTATATCTAAAAGGTACCAACAATAAAAGGAAATATGAACAAATATATAATCAAAAAAACATATCCAAAATGAAAAACTACAATAGTGTATTACAATAACCTTTTTAATAAACTCAAATTTACTTACATAAAATAGGTATATAAGTTGTTTTCCAACTGAATGTCAATATTTAAGAGGGCGACTTTTGGTTCCATTTTAAGAAGAAAACTTCATATAATTGTATGTCCTAAACGTCTTTCTTGACTTTTGAGAAACAGAGTAGTAAGCTTTTTAAAAATCAATCATTTTTTTTGTTACGATCTGTAATATCACTCTAAATATTTTATTAAAATTCTGCATATATGTACTATCAAGAGGTATTTTTAATGTACGAATTTTCTTTTGACTTCCACCAGCGACGTTCGTACCGATTTCACTTGCTTATTTTGGCAGACAATGATAGTACGCAATTGATTTCTTTTAAAATAAAAACTTAATTGAAATCCCGTCATTTCTAGGCAAATTTGATTGCTAAATTTTTCTTCACTCCGATGCACGGTAATCGCTTACAAAAATAAAATAACGTTTCTTTGCATGATCCTAATATCGTTAGTATGACAGTGGGTGATATGCATAAAGGCGAGTGGCTACTTTTGACTCGCATTTTTAAAGTAGCCACTCCATTTGATATGCATAAAAATGTAAGTAGAAGCTCACACTCACACATAAGTTCCTACTCTTTCCGTGAGGCTGTACTCGCTCTTTGAGTGCCGACTTTAATTTTTATATGCATAAAAGCGAGCGTCCACTTCGACCGCTGAGTACATACTTAAAGAAATGCGAGATACCTTAGTAGTAGACTCAGCTTTATAAGAAGTGGACGTCTTCACGAAATGGCCGAATTTATCCCTATTTATCAGCCTACGAAGGTGTTTCAAGATCGTAGGGAATCAAGGGAAGTAGACTATCGGGCCTTATATCGGTTTAGAAAAGTTAAAATAAGTAAGTTAATTAAGTAACCAGTTTTTATGTTTTGAATCTTCTTCCAAATCTGCCCTTCATTATATTTAACTCTTAATTCGGCTTTACCTTTTCTTTTATTTCTTCAACCGCCTGACGTCGTTTATTTTTGATTTCCGGGATGTTTAATTATATTAACAAATACTGTTTGATTCTCAGATAAATGGCCTTCAGAATAGGTTGAAATCATGTAAATGAACAAATAATAATCGACCTAAACACCACCGACACAAACGTTTACCGGTATACAGTAGTAACTGCTCGCAATAGAGAAATTGCCAATTCGGCGAGACAACAAAATACAAGTCGGAACTCGAGTGCCTACTCAAGTATTTCATTAGAACTTGAGTAGCCTCTCCGTTTCTCGATAAATATTTTATGCATATCAAAACCGAGTAGGCTCTCCCTAACAGGAGTAGTTACTCGCTACAATATGGAGTCGCTACTTCTGAGAACCCACTCACCTTTATGCATATCACCCAGTGTCACTATGTCGAGAAATATATTGTATTTTTCAGGTGAAAACCGTGCGTCAGACTAAAAGAATTCAGTTTTTCATGTCCAACCCACTACTTCCACCCAAAAAATTCTGTGCATGGTGATATTGTCATGTTAACAATATTGTTATGATCGGTTTTATAAAAACCGTGCATCAGATTGAAAAAAAAATCATTGTCTATCAAAAGAGGCAGGTAAAATTAAAAGAATGCCTCTTGACACGTTTACATGTATGCCAAATTTCATTAAGTGGTAATACGTATATTCATAATCAATTTATTTCTTTGACCTTTTTTACCACCGTGTGTTTCAAAAGTTAAAACATTTAGGATATACGATCATTTGAAGATTTTATCTTAAAATGGATCAGAAACCACCCCCCCTAGATATGGACATTGAATTAGGAAACAAACTAAATTGCAGCTACCAATACTTCAAGAGATGAATGCAGACTTTTGGGCCAAAGATTTAATTTTTTTTTACTGTGACTATCATAACTAGCAAAATCTGCTCTTCATATGAGTGTTTCAAATATCGAACCTGTTCAGTTTATGATATTTCTTTCCCAAACAGTAAATGTTTTTCTTTCCTATGCCACAGTTTTAATAGATTTTTCCTTTTATGTTAAGATTACAAGTCAATGACAAATTGAAACTATATTCAGCTGTCCTCACTTTTTATTCATATACCACATTCTACAATATCAATATATGGTGCAACACATTTGATAAATACAAGATATTGTTCTTTGAGGCTCAGTGCATTGATCTCCTTGTTCTTGATGATGCCACTGAAGTATGCTCAGTAGCTGAAGGATTTATTATTGATAGCGATCTAAATCCAAAATTTATACCCAGCAGTTTAAATACAAATCAAATTCTGTACCTCAGAGCCAGGTTAGGTTAAGTTCATTTTTGCCTAAAATGAGTCTTACATGTTAAGTTTATGATAAAGTTGGGAGTTTTAACTTGATACTTGCAACATCTATCTACCTGTAATGATAAGTGAATTATGAATGCAATAAAATTATCTTAAAACTACCTATTAAGGCTTAACCCAGTCTGACTTTGAGGTAACTACAATTTTTAACATAATGGGTCTTTTCCGCTTATCTAGTTGTTTGAATTGTTTGGAGTTTGTTTAACAGGAATGTGATGAGTCACAATTTTCTTTTATTTTCCCATTCGTAATTAATTATAGAATTGTCATAAAGTTTTTCTGATTTCGCTTCATGCTGCAACTCTATTTTTCTGTTTACTCTCTTAACACTTCATTTTGGTAATCCTACATGGCCATGGCATTTTGAGCACCCTGAAATAGCGATGGTCAATAATAGTAATTATGATTTTCACATACACACATTATACATACTTGTGCCTGAAACTCTACACAATCTAGAGTCCCACAATGATTTCTGAAAAAGCATCTCTGACATCGACCATGCAAGAATTGCACTTGCCATACAATGTTTCTTATCCATGGAGGAACCATCTCATAAAGTCTGTGAGAATGAATCACACCTGAAAATAATGCGATAAGTATATAATATGGATATGCAATGATTTGTTTTGGTTGAGCTTACCTACCTTTATCAAGAGAACAGCTTCCTTGCAAGCTTCTGTACTGTATACATACAAATATAATATTATAATACAATATATCCATGTGCATTAATTTTCCTAGCCCAACAATTTTTTGAAGATACCATAGGTTGTGGAATTTGTTCAATCTAGCGAAATATTATTGACTGATCGATATTATTTGCGAGAAAATAATAAATTATTGTAGTTATGGTAATTTCTTAAACGTTAAAACAACAACATAACATCTAGCCAGAACTGTCAGTATGTCGGAAATCTAAAGCAGGACATACATGTACGTTAACGAGGAAGACGTAACATTATCGAAATCAAGGAGACCATAAACGCGCCCTACAATTGTAGGGACGACTGATGATAAGGGCCTAAATCACTGCCAATTCATAAAATATGTTTAAACTGTGCAGGCAATTCTCGTAACCCTCAGAATAGTTGATCTATGTTCATGAAGCACAATTTATATTTTATTTTCTATATTTATTTGTATATTGAATGCAGTTTTTATTTATTATTTGGAACGGATGCATTTGTATTTAACAAAGTGATTGATCCTGATTAATATTGAGGCTATTTACTTTACATCTTTCTGTGACAGAGAACTTATTGAAGTTAAAACCCCTAATTCTGAAAATTACAGATAACGACATCCAGCTTTTTATTACCAAGGTCTCACATTTCGACAACCAATACAAGTAATTTTCCATTTTTCAAGCAAACACGTTATTAGCACAATGTAAACAACAATCAAATTTCACTTACGAAATTGTATGGCCAGCAAATTATACCGTAAGGAAAAATTGATTATTATAACCATGTATCGCTTTCGTTTTAGCACATTCCTGCTCTTTTCCATGAGATCATTGTTCCGTAACTAATTTATTTACCGTTACCTTTTACCACCTTGTTATCTAGTCAGCTGTACCGTTTTTTCTCACATCATGAACATGCTCGTTAATTTGATTTCAATTAGCTAATATCTAAATTAGTTTCATTCAGATTGTTTCGATCGCAGTTTGTTACCAGCTCACCAATAGCAACATCAAAGCTGCGTTATTACTACTCAGCAGTAGTTTTTTACGTAGATCGGTAGACTGTTTAATGATGCAGAGGTGAAACTTGCCATAAAAAGTTCAATCTCAAAATTTCGGGCAAAAGTTGTGCTGTAATAAGTTTTAATGAGGCACCCCTGCCCTTACTTTTGACGTGTAGGTTATGCATTCGTCAGGTGTGAGGAAAATAACATTTTTTCTGTGATGGAAAAAAAGTTTGACATTTTATTTCTGTTGACAGGTAATAAGATGTCACTTCTGATGAAATTTCTTTTTTCCCGAGAAAAAATAAGTACTTTTGTCCCGGATATTGAATACACGGTTTCGCAAATTTTCCGCAATTTAGCCGGCAATAATTTTTGTTACGCTACCTTTTCTATTTCTACTAACTACGGTGGAGTCAAAGAAAACTCGGAAACAGACATTTTTTAGTTTATAGTATTAAAAATATCTTTTAAACAAGCACTAAGTTCACAATTTTTAAATAAAATCACAAAATATTAAATTGACAGCTATTTGATTACTTTAAAAGCTTTCTTAGCAACGTAGGTATAATTGTCGCTGTAGATACATACAACATAGCCTACTAATTTCAAAATTCAAATTTCACATCGATAATCTTATGACTTAAATATTGTAATATAGTTTTTCAATATTAAATCGTCGTTTTTATGTATACACGGGAAAAATTACTAGACTTTATTTAAATAACTATTATTCTCAGACTTTGACAATTTGATATGAAAGGAGGGAGCACAAACCTTACGGAAATCAGTCCCCGGTGAATCTCAGCTCAAACTATGGGAATAAGCTTCCCAGAGCATCCTGATGAGCTCTTGACAATCGTATGAAGCATTTTCCATGAAATAGGGTGTCACGTTCATGCGAGTACCGAGTATTGCCCCTAAAAACAAACTTATCAAAGAAAACTATTTACTGGTTGTTACACATGGTATTCGAGGTTACATTTTTAAAATACTCAAAATTACACAAGCTGACCCAATTTTGCCCCACATCAAAAATATTTGTTTCAAGTGGAAGATCCTGCTGTTTGTTACACACTCGGATAGGAAGAAGTTTGATATAACCTACTTATTATTATCAGTTATTGAGCTATTGGGTATTTTATCTAAAAAAAACACACCAAAGTTTGACAACCAGCATATCTGTTGTCGTGACAGTTTGCATTAGTGTAGGCATATAGGTTAATATGGGCATTGATGAAAGGAAAACATGCGTAGTTAAAATTTTGCAGATATGACCACGACCATAACCTTCAAGGTCATGTCAATGACAACTCACTACTTTTCGATGAGATACTCCCTTTTTTATTACAGAAATAAGAAGAACATTCCATATTGATCTACAATAGTCGAATATAATAATAGATCCTGACCATGACCATTAAAGTCAAATTAATTTTTTTGCTGACTCTTGAAACGATTAAAACGAGTCAATCAAGTTGACGAACTTCATAATGATTAACCTTGACCTCAACCTTCAATTAAGGTCAAGTCACTTGTTTTCACGAATATTTCACTTGACTATGTTGTGACCTTGAAGGTCATGGTCAAGATTTATTATTAGCAAGGGTCATGGCTCAATGTAGATATTTTAACGTGGAATGTTCCATTCTTTTCTTTATCGAAAAGAAGTATAGTTATAAGGGCAAATGTACTGGGAAATCTGAGGTGTGTAATGTGTATTGATAGGAACGTAAAGTTACAGCCGCCAACAAAATGATATGTACCTTCTCCCACCTCCTATAACCCCAACCCTCAATTTTCGACCCCTATAAGAAATTTTCTGAAAATGATTTTTATTTTTCCGTGTTTCTGCCCCTAGCTCCACCGCCACCGGGCCGATTTTCACGAACTAGAAAGCATTTTATCTTTAGCATCGCGGTGACCTTGCCTTTAAAATTTATCGAAAAAGAATGATAAAAAAATGATTTCGACAAGCGTTCCTGTGTCTGCTGCCTTCAACGGCTGCGGCCCGCGTGCCGGTGTTTGTATGTATCCAGCATGACTGGTGCTCTGTGGGAGCTCTGCCGTCTGTGACACATCATGCTTTCAGATATTGGGGAGAGTTGATGCGACGTTGCCAAAACGGTACTACGGTTAGGGCAGGGAAATAATATTATGGACTAATTGTACGGACTTGTTTGACGGACTTGATTTGTAAAATCTCTGTGTTACGCATGTTCGTAAATAACTTTGTTCTTTAAGGGTCTAAATGTAACATGCTTCAACCAATGATAGCCAACCACAGACAGCTGTTTCGAGCTTTTTTGACAAGTCATCAGCATGGTCAAGTCTTGGTCTCTGGCACAACGAACGAAAACATAGCAACTATCTTCTATCCAGGATATAATGTCTCATTCCGATAGGGACCCACTTGTGCTGAACATAATACTTTTGACCTGTATAGCACTCCAGTATCTTTTTGTCGTAAACTCTTTTAATCTCACCTTTTCCTCACTTAATAACGAATTATTAGAATTTTCTCTACGAAAACAATTGTATTATTAATAACGCCTCTATCTACAATTAATGTAATTATCTTACGATTTGATAAAACATGCTTGATCATTTCATGAAGCAACGCGCCTAGTTTCCCATACCGTTAGACAATTTTTTATCATTGATCAGGTCAACGCACATCATGATCTGGTCATTGCGACCATTCATGAATTGAACAATTTTACCATATGGCCACGAAATATCTAACTTGACTCAAGAGACAAACTAACCATCAGTGAGTGCAGACGAGTTCCACCGGTATTCAGCAAGATTAATGAATGAAGTTCGAAAGCAATCTCTTCTTCTAGAAACTACCATCCGAGTTGAGGGGCAATTAAATTCATTGCGGCCGATGGAATCAAGCTATTAAATTCAGCAGCAAACCGAAAACTGCCCCGAAAACTGCGAATCGGTTGATTATGGGGAGAGGCACTTTAGTTCTCGGAGAGAATTGAGTTTTTGTTGTAATTTCCCAGACCCCCAGCTTGCTATTCCATTGCTGAGAGTTTCACGAAGGCGAGGTAATTTTCCTTCTGCTTCAGATTGTTCAAGCAGCGGCGTGCGGGTCTTTGTAGTTTTCCGGATTCTCCTAGAAATCTTTTCTCCACACTATCTTCACTTTAAAATACTACTCACATATCTGGAGTGCTGGTTGCTCTGACTACACTGTCGACGTTGGATAATGCTTAGAGGAGAGCTGTCCGATTGGTCAATCACACTATTTTAACAGACGATATCACACCGACGACGATGAGCTGTCAGCTTTTACTGGTGGGCTAACGGCCATTGCACTTCTGAGCTGTATTCAATGATGCCACCACGCGTTAAGCCTGCCAAATAAACCTGCCCAAACTCCGTTGCACATTCTAATTCTGTCGAGCTGCGTACATCAATAACTGGCCGATACGATAGATCCTTTGTTTTTGTGTCGGGATTGTGGAACAGTCTACCCAACGATGTTATATAGGTTGACAAACAACAAATTTAGTTTTTGTGATACTTATAAGAAAATTTCACATATTATGGAAGCTTTGATTGACATAGTAAACCAATTTTTATTTGATTCAAAAAATGCCTTTATCAAAAAATGTTTCTTGCAAAAAATTAAAAATGTTCTATGGAATAAATGCAAGTTTATCATTATTTTGAGATAAAAACTAGAATTTTGAAAATAACGAAAGTGGAAGTCTACTATTTTTATCAATTTTATTTATTTTTTAATGTAATGTTTTCGTAAAAAAACTCAATATATCCACTGAGAAGATGAATTAAATAAACTGAATGAAATTCTAATTAAGCCAGTTGAAACAACTGATTAGCTTTGTAACAGCTAACACGTTTATTTAGCTTAGTTATACCACGATATCCAAAATAAATTAATTGAATCTATGAAATTAGTTAAATTAAATCAAATCGCAATAGCTTACTTAAATTTATTAAACTGCTTACTCCAACTGATTAAACCAATTTATCTAAAATTAATGAACTAACAAGTTATTGACCTTCACTCAAACTACCAACATCTATCAGAAATTTAATTATTTTCACCAATTATACTAGAGACTTTTTTATTTAAGGTTACCGAAAAGTCGTATTTTTTTATAAATGTTTTAACTTACACTAATCCCAAGAATTTATAACTTGAATTATAGAAAAATTGCCGTTGAAAATATGTAAAGGTGTACTTGGTTTTTAACGACCTTTTAGGAGAGCGTATTAAAGAAATTTGCTATAGATACTACTTCAAACGTAGGTCAAAAATTAATACCCTTACAAGATTTGTTTTATACAAAGTAAGACTAATAAGATACACGACCAAAATTTTGGATACATTTGTACAAAAGCATTTATTAATAATTTGCTTAAGATACTCCTTTACGTTCCGTTATTAACAATTACTTTTGCATCTACTTATTAGGCACGCCTTTATTGATTACTTCGGGAAACGCCCCTTACTTTTTATTTCACGTCTAGCGAACAGTGCGTTTTTGAGATTCGCCTTCACGTCACGGCTTGAAGCACGTTCAAATATGTGCATTGGCGTATCTATCCAATTTTCACCAAATTTCGAGATACGCCCTTACGTATTTTCAACGGCGAAATGTCAGGTCAAACAGAGCACGTGGAAAAGCCAGCTGATCTGTCGCAACAAACACGTAATCTGTAAGCTTCCTTTCATTGGTTTAATCAGGAGCGACAACGGCAGAAAGTCGAAACGTCGTCAAGTCTAGCCAAAGCGTTGCGGATGAACGTTGCGGAATAAACAGTGTCACGTTATACACCTTTGACTCTTTTTGTCGACCCCGTAGTAATTGACATAATAAACCAGAGATGATATGTACCTATCGGTAGTACTCCACCTACGTGCGTGATATAGACAACACACAACATCAATGGCAAGGAATTAACTTCCGAGGCGGAGATTCGAACCCGCCAGCCCTGAGCTGCTAGCTGAACCCGCTAACCACCGAGCTATAGAGGCTACCTAACGTCAGAGTTTATACATTGACAATATGGTGTTGAGCATCGGTACACTAAAACGTCCCCTCACTGAGATACAGGGTAGAAGCTGTAAGTTTGGAATCGGAAAATAATTATACCGTTATGAAAATTATTTTCTACCGCAATGACTTTTTTTAAACATATATTGCAATTCTGGTAATATTTAATTTTACATGAATTGCTTCTCTTGGGAATTTTCTGACAGGCTACTCCTTTTGGATAAAAATGGGTTTGAATATTAGAAAAGAAAATCCGTATGAAAAACCTCAATCCGTTCTATTTTGAAAACAGGCTGAAATCAGTGAATTTTGACATAAAAAATTATAGTTAGTGTATTATTAGCTATAGTAGTCACACCATAGCATTATTTGAACAGTCTTTCTATTCTGTCCTCAGTCGCTTCAGTACAGTAACGTCAAAATTTACTATAAATGTACTGTTACCCTAAAGGGAAAATTAGGGATCTATGTTCATAGGAACGTTTCTCCTTATTTTTGGATGTACTTTCTATTATATACATATTGTCACGTTTTTCTGAATCACGCTGTATAGGGATACCTACTGCAGAGCCTTATTAAAAAATCATCTGTACGCCCCTGCACTCAAGATCCAATATTTGTTATCGATTGATTGGGTGGCAGAAATAGCGAAAGATAGAGATAGAAAGAAAGAGAGGGAACGTTACACCTTGAAGGAGTGTAGGGTGAGAAATTCAATTTTCTACATCACTTGTAAATAAAATCAGAGCGAGAGCACTCCGTTCGTGCTATGCCACACCGTGCTGCCGGGAAAAAAGATTCCATCCCCTTATTTCGATCGATGCGAAGAACGGACATGGAAACGAACAGAGATGGAAAATCTGTTTCCTTGAATGTTTTTCTTACCTAGCTCGTCATACTACTTTATTTGAATAATTCTGTATCTGTAACATGAAGAAAAATGTTGTTAATCAAACATATGGGTCGTGTTATAAGAATAAAGTGGTAGAATAATGAACATCTGTGTCCTTGGTCCTGTTTCTCTTAGTTAACAACGTTTTTAATGAAGTTTTGGACCGGATCTAGTTAAAATTAGACAAAATGTGATAATTGGATGATTATTAGACCGATTTTCGGCTGCTGTTTTTACGTTCGCCGTTCGCAATTATAATTACTAAAAAAGCTATTCGTTTTGGCTCGTTGGAGTTCGTTCAGATGATATTTCGGAAGCTCCTTCTCATGTTCATGTTCAGGATTTGTTTGGAGTTAAAGGTTGGTGGTTGGAGGTAGATTGTAGAGAATGGGGGTTGATAATGTTGCACCATTGGTATTACTCAACGAATTCGGACTAGGTTGGAAAAAGCCAAGCCCATATGATGTTAAACGATTGTTTGTTAGCAACATCAACAGATTATTGTTTACACAAAATTTTACCTTGAAAGAAAATTGTATACTTTTCCCCAAGTAGACATCTGCTTTTATAGCGCTTAAACTGCTTTTTACATAACATGCAACACTTCATCATCTTCGAGAATAGTCCAAAATACTATATATTCCACTGAAATGTTTCAAAATCCTCAAAACTCTGTGGAAATATCCCGGAATACACACGTAAACATGACAACATGAACAAAACAAAGCTTCCCCTCAATTGCACAAAGCCGCAGCATAAAACACCAGAAATCAGCCCAGCTATTCTTTTTGCCACCACAGCGTTGCCACGTTAAGAATGCAAATATTAATTTTTCAGGAAATGTCACTGGGATATAACAATACATAGTTCTTAATTGCCTTCGGTGCTTATTTCAGATGTATTTTGAAATACTGAGTACGAAACCAAAATAAGAATAGCTCAAGACGTTTTCGGAAATCGCTGTGATGTTTTTTTTTTTGAAAAATTTTAATTTTTGCGAGTTCCGTCAAGTTGGTAGGTTTTGAAGCTATGATGACTGATCAGTTAGTAGAAACATTATAATATGAAATATATTAGGGTACTGAAACCAAAGACTTTCTTTTCGGTGCAGATGTTACAAATAATTTATAACTGTACATACACATAAGTTGTTCTATTTGAAAATACAACATATTGGAGATAAATTAATACTTTTTATTTAGTTTTCACCACGTATAACATTTTACAATTATTATTTTTTCACTGCTCAGTGCTATCATCAATCGATTGCGTGAAGGCAGTTGTTGATTTTGAACAAGATGTGGCAACACCGCAGAAAACTGGTAGCCGCTCGAGTTTATGTGTCGCTCGAGAATCTAGATGATTGATAAAAACAAATCCTTTGTTTACGTCTTCTACCCGTATTCGAATTCGTTGGTAGTAGTAGTAATATTATTAAAGGGCTTCTAATCATAGTGAATGGATATAATGATTACACATATTTTCCAAAGATTTGCCAATGAAACAGAAGTATAACAGAAGTCGTAACAGAGGCGTAGGAAGTATTGGCGAATACAACTTAGATGCCACCTTGCGGACAGCGATTGAACTAGAAAAAAGTTAGTGAACTCAAAATTTTACACGCCTGTGATTCAAATTTTATATGAATTTTCCCAAAAATGTGAGTTATAAATAATATTACCTGCATTTTCATAAGTAAGAGGCAATCAACTCCTTTTTGCTCGTCATCTTTTATTTGAGCAGTGTTTCTTGCCAATAGAGTCAATCTATTTGGTGCCATACATTTATTTAGTAAAATCAACCAAATCAAGAAATTGGAAGGAAATTCTGTTCAGGAAGTAATTCACAGTCACAAGAAACAACACCTAAGTGAGACTGCAGCACCACGAATCCCAAAATCCGGCATTTCAACAGGATTTGCAGCGTGTCGTCAAACACAATCGCATCTCACATAAACAGTACCATAAATATTTACTGCACGGTTGTCAATCGTAAATTGGGCAGGTGACAGGTGAGCCAAAATAAACCCCCGGGGGTGTCTTTGTGCCGAAACCGCAAACAGTATGCCGAGGACAGCTTGAAAGGGCTTAAGCCGTGCCTAATACCTAATAGGCTGTTTGGACCTTCCATTTGGCCCTTCTCAAAACAGCACTGGGTCAAGGATATGACGTTTGTGTTAGCTAATGAAGAAGGTTCTTGGAACAGGATGCTATTAGTAAGATCTTTAACAATGTTTGCCTAGCTGCACCAAATTTCCGTGTCACATTACACATAATCTTAACTCTGGGAGACCAATTCAATTTCGTTTATTTGAATCTAACTACAAACATACAGGGTGTTTCCTAACTACGGTACGAAACTTCATATGAACCTATTAACGAAATAAATGGTATTTATAAAACATCATAAATATCGGATTTGGTTGCAATTATTTGAAGTAATAAGGCGCGTATTTAGCTCTAACTAGTTTGAAATTATTACGTCCAGTGGCAGCTTAGTGGGTACCACCAGTCATATTATTGGTAAAAAACGTACGCCAATGACTTATTTGTAGTTTTTAAATTTTGCTGAAGCTAGGTATGAAGAAAAAACAAGTGTCCAAATAATTGTATTTTTAATTGTTTACCCTAAAAAATATAAAACTAAAGAATGTATTGGCGCACTTTTTTCTCAAAGAAACTTCATCTGCATCTGAGAAACGGAACAACTCCGGACTTATGTTCATAGGAACTGTTTTTAAAACGACCCAGTTTCGTACTGTAGTTAGGAAATATCCTGTATATGTCACAGGAATCCAATTGATCAAATTAGTCAAATAGGCGTTAAGATTCCGTTTGGCCGTTAAATTTTAAGTATTTAGCGTGGTTTTCGTATACAAAACTACCTCCCGCTCATTCAAAAAACTTGTGTGCTGATATACCCTTTCACAAAGGTCTGCCTCTTGCCGATAATTTACCCACCATCCCCCTTGGGAAGAATACCTAATGCGGGTGCTCATAAATAATGTTTTCCATGTGTTACACAGAAAAAAGCATTTCTTCAACTTGATTTTTGGGCAATCAGGTAGCTTTACATCAAGAATGAAACGATAACATTCTTTCTCGATAATAGATGTCTGGTTATGGCACACATGTTCGATGGGATTTAAATCCAGTGAACGGGGTGGTAACGGCAAAACATTTGTGTCTGCTTCTTGAAGAAGGTCCGTACTACGACGAGCAATATGGGGACCTGTGTTGTCTTGCTGAAAAGGGACATGTGGACGGCCCTCTAGATACGGCAGTAAAGTGGTTTGTAGGACCTCGTCAACAAAACGCGCAGCAGACATATTGCCTTGAACAAAGGAAATGGGTGATAGGCTAACATGGGCACTATTACTCCAACAGTCCTGTGTACATGCCTCTCAACAGCAAATCCGATAACACGTCGTCTCCACGGCGGCGTCTTACCCTTCTACGACCATCGTGCGTACCCAGACAGAATTGCGATTCGTCGCTGAAGATGACATTTTGCCATTCTGCCTCCCAATTTTGCCGTTCACTGCTTCAGTCCAAATGTTGACCACAGTGATCCGCAGTCAGAGGAAGCACTAACCGTGAACGATATGAAAAGAGTCCAACGGCTCACAAGCGGCGATACCGTGTACGCTTAGTAGCAGGTCTACCTTCTTCTACAAACCACTGTTGTAGTTGTCTGAAGCGCCTATCTTGACGCTCTGTGGTACGCCTCGGTGGACCAGTTGGCCTTCTCCGTGTTCCTACACTTTCTTCTATCTACACACAACACACACGCATAATCTTCATTGCAGTACAATTAATAACAGCAGCCGATTTCGCGTACAAACCAACATCTCAATAGGCAATAATTCTACGCTTGTCAAAGTCGTTTTCGAACTCTCGGATTTTTGTTATGCTTAACACTAGTAAATGAAAGGGCAATAACTAATAATATCTGTACTACTCAGCTCGCAGAAACTCATTTCTTCACAAAAACTAAGAGATAACATTTAAACAAGGGTAAACAAAAACAAAGATAAAACATTGACATTGTTGCCACATCATGCTTTAAATATAGTCATTATGTTGCCAAAAAAAAAAAATAAGTCGAAGAAATTACTCTAATATTATTGTAATGTCACAGAGTATACGAGTATTTCAGTAGATCTACTGAATCCGCATCACTGATCCACTGTGGTCTCCTTGAAGATTGTTTCAAAACAATTAGTCTTGCACAAACAAGAAACCTTAATTGACAAAAGGAATATTCCATTGAAACATTTTCAGGTCATCGAAATTTCCAAGAATAAAAAGAGATTGAAATTATTTTTGAGAAGACACATGATGCCAGTTACCACAGTTAACATACCAAGAACAATTCCGATGCGAATTTATTTTTTCTAGAGCATTTTGCATAAGAAAAATCAATCATAAGCAAGAAGATGCTGTATCACATTCCGCCAATTTATCGGTATTACACACTCTTACGCAGATATAATCGCTATGAAATGCGAATCAACCAATCAGCGATTGAAAAATCTTGTTAACGTTTTTCCAACATTCAGCTTCGCGAATCAACGGAACGGGATCGATTTTCGGATCGAAATGGGATCTTCGATTTTAAAATCGCTCACAGCATTGAATGCTAGACTACAAATAACGCTCATTGAATATTTTTCGGTTTAGTCAAATGAGAAAAAATCGCGTCACGTAGGTTGATTCTGCACTTCCCACGCAACGCTGTCATTGGTTCATAAAGGATTATGTTTGGCTCTGAGCAAAAAGTTAGCTACAAACATATCATTAGTCTATAGTCCCCACTACTTTGACAACGTTGCGACTTAGACGTTTGTCCGTTAACCTAGCGACAGTATCAACCATCGGGCAACGTTGCCGTGACTAGCTTCGCCAATCGCCACCCACGGCAGCCACACGTCAGTCAGACCACGACGCAGGCATATCCAGAGGCGCATGTTTTGAAAATATTTCTCGACCAATCTAAGTTTCAAGGGCAAAAGTATGCGGAAATCTGTGATGTGTGAAATATGTCTGATAGGTGTACAAAATTACCGGGATTGTGAGCGTATAAATACAGTAACGCGAAAATATTAAGTCGCTCAAATAACGGCAAAGTTGCGTATTTAAAAAATCAACAGTGCCGCTTAGAAAGTTTCGAAATCCGAAGTACTTCTGGGGAGAGACGGAAAAACAGAATTATCCCAAAGTAGTTTTATTTTTTCCTGATTTTATGCATAGTGGGATATCAAAACTTTATTTTTTCTTATAGACCCCATATGGAATGTTATAGATAATTCTGATTTCAAAAATGTGTAATATGCCATACATTGACATTGCTAAACCTTAGTTATTCCAGGAAAAATTTCGTATGCCAGACCAGACCTCAAATTGAACATAGCAACAGAGTTTGGAGCACTGAAGAAGAGAAATAAATCGATCAGTGAACAATGTACAGACAAGAGTCAGGCTTTACCTACAAAGTAAGAAGCAACATTTTTTATTACCATCAATAAAATTTTCATTTTGCGATCAGGTTTCACAATACCTCTTTATTCCTTGTAATTTTCATCCAATAACAAATTCATGGCCAACTAAGAAAATACATTACTGAATTTTGGACTGAAATGTTCATTTCATACATTTCCAATATAGCGTCCATATGAAACAACAAAGTTGGTGATGCAAGGCGAAAGAAGAAACGTCGAATTGAAAATTTGACTACACCATCTTGTAGAGGAGAAAAAGTTACAATGACATCATATAATTTATTTTGAAATCCCATCTCGAATAAAGTCAGGAAAAAATAAAAATGATTTTTTTTTAAAAACTAAGGTTTGGAAATATCAGTGTATGACATAATATATATTTTTTGAATCATAATCAAAAACTCCGATCATAGGTGCAAAAATCCAATATGGCGTCCATAAGAAAAATAAATTTGATGCTGGAGGACAAATGACGAAACGTCATATTGGAATTCATATTATGCTTTCTTGTACAGCAGAGGAAGTGGCAATGTTGATGTGCAATTTATTTTTAAATCCTACTACAACTAAAGTTAGGAAAAAATTGGAACAATTTTGGGAAAATTCCATTTTTTCCGTCTCTCTCCGGAAGGACTTTGAATTTCCAAACTTTCTGAGCGGCATTTTGTTGATTACCTTAATACGCAACTTTGCCCCCATTTAAGCGACTTCGTATGTCTTAAAAGTTTCAGAGATCCCAATGGTGAGGGTAGAATTTGAACACCCTGTATATACTGTTTGAATGTTTCACTGGCTTGCTTCTTTTGTAATAGGTAGCATGAAAAAATAAACCGAAAACAAATGTTCCAAAAATGAATTGTCGAGATATGGTTTCAATTTTAACTTCTATTTATAGGTACTGAATTCTACAGTGAAAGGTATGTTATACCTTGCTCTTGTAAGACTCTCAAATATAAATGTAATCTTAGTGTCACTAAAACAGTAGATGAAATAACTTAGAGCCAATCACTGCACCGAGTAACCCTGTACTCGGCTTTTTGAAAAAAGTAGTGCCTACTCGGTGCCTATCTAATGTTTACATATAATTTCAAAGGTTTTGTTTAATTACTAGGACTCTCCGTGTTCTGCTGAAATATATTATATATTCTACGTTAGACTGTGAATGTAACTAAGTTTCTCAGAAAATGCAAACGGCGGAACCATTCGGCATGCATCTCACACCTTGACGCATCGTCGATTCGAAATGCATCCAACTGCCGTCACCGTGAACGAAAGGAATCTATTAAAGCAGTTTCGTCACGCGTCAGGAAAGTCTGAAAATCACCACGGCTACCTGTCAAAATACGACAAAATATTTAGTTTTCCGAACAATAGGGGATTTTAGGCCGCCGCTGGTATTTACCTGCCGTTTGTAAAGATGTGTGTAAGAAGCGGAAACCATATCGAATATCGAATATACGAGAGCTAGACGCACCGAGACCTTCTTTAGAATGGGCTGGGTGAAATGTGCATAATGAGAAAAAAGTGATTAAAATGTTGACGAGAAAACAATCTCGAAATTTTTCAATTTTAACATGTGCGAGCTCTATACAGGTATATCAAGATCGTTACAACTACTCCTATGTCACCAAGGAATTCGGACTATGTAGAAGAAGCAAGCATGCCATTTCTTCTTACAAAATACAAAATTACGTAGTCAGTAGTCGGGATGCAAATACATACATACATATTGCAAACGTAATGTAAAAGCCCTAAAAAACGTCAAAAAAAAACGACAAAATGTCATCTTGCAGACTAGGTAGTGTTCAAATAGCTATGACAGCTGTCAGCGCCATCAAAACCGCTTAACTATGGAGGAGTGATTCAGCGACTCGGCATGCATTGTTGGTTGCAGAAGGCCGAGTAGCCTATAGTGTTTATCTCTGAGAAGATGTGAAAGAAAGAAGGTTGGTTGAGTAGCAAGATCGCATCTGGATGATTACATATGTGTGACTCGAAATAAAAAATAATATACTTAGTACTTTCACTTTCATAAATATTCCTGTCTGTAGCATATTTTCTCACCTGTTACCTCACCTACCAGGGATTTTCTTCTTTTATGTTACATCTCGCAGATTTGCATATGCAACTTCCAGAATGAATAAGAAAAAAACAGATGCGCAATTAATTTCTAGCTATGAATAGATATATCTCAAGTAAGTGTACATATTTGAGACAAGAAATTAATGGAATTATCATCAGCACAAATACTCACCATGCATCTATGCACTGTCGTTTCCTACCAGCTACAGTATACAACTTACTGCTTAGACTTACAATAATGCCACCTCTGAAGCAAACGTTACATCATATCAGAGCCAAACATTGACAGCTGAAGCATCGTGACGTTTCGGTATTACGTACAGCTACAAAACGAGTACACAGCAAGAGTACAACACTAGTGCTAGGTCGACATCTTGTAGAAAAGCCCAAGTAATGTCACAAAAAAACCTAAATAATGTCAATAAAAAAACGACATAATGTCACTTTTCAAGATAGGTAATACCCGTGCCGGTGAGTGTATTGTTTTATTATTAGAAATAAAAGTACAATTTTGGTACACATGATCAAGTGACCTTATTCAGTTTCAGGCAGTGATTTCCCTATTTTCTGAATTTCGAACAAAGAATTGTGAATGGTGATAGACGATTTTTCAGTTGAATAATTAGTAAGACTTGATTCCATTAATAATAAGTTGACAATCAATGAAAATAAAATATATCGAATTTTGTTACGATTACAAAATTCGGTAGTTTTGTTTTATTCGAAAATATCATCAACTACCAATATCAGGTTTTTCATATTTATTGTTGACTTAGATTTGTCAGGTCACAGTTACTTATAATATAGCATCATTCAGTAAAATGCAATTTTTTCTTTTAATTTCCGAATATTATCCAAATATGTATACCTACCTTTAAATCTAAATAAAATGATTCATTAGAACTAGTCAATTTTTTACCTATACTAATTAAAGAAATTTAATAAATATAAGTAATTCAAATCTTAGAGTAGGTAACCTCATTTTAATAGTTCATCAATTTTAAATAAACTGTTGTATTCAATCTAAGTAAACGGCTCAGTAAATTTAATTAAACGAATGCGTTTTGACCTAACTAAACTAGTTTCATAGATAGTTATCTCATCCTTATCTTCGACACACTTGTAGGTATATCATGATATATCTATATAAAATAAAACCCTTTTAAGTGATTTTGTTTCTTATCACACTCTGCGAAGCATTATAGTGAACGAGTGAACGCCTGCAAGGCGTTCCTATGATGCCTAAGAGACGTCTATATGACGCCTACAGGACGTCACTGACACTTACGAGATGTCCCTAAGACGCATCCGAGACGTCCATGTTATGTCTTGAACGACTGTTTAAGAACAACAATAGACCAAAACAAGACGTTTTAAGTTGTTCTGATCAGTAACAACCGGCCTCTAAAAGACGTCGTTCAGACGTCTGTTAAACTTTTGCAGACCTCTGTAAGGACGTCCTAAATACATCTTCGAGACGTCTTTGTGCGATTTGGGGTTTCAGCCTTAAATAGCATGTTTCGATGACGCTGTTAGCATGGATGTGAAAACGAAGGTCTTTGTCTATGAGTAGACTCCAACTTTTGCATAGGTACATGATTAAATTTCATATCTGTGTTTATTTTCAGGTTCTGGCTTGCATTCAGATGTAGGTATCCGTTTTTCTTTCTTGCAAGATAATACAACATTCGATTTTTGAGGATTGAGTTTCAAGTTTTAATAGCAGAATAGTCATAAATACTTTCAAGATCAATATTAATTTTAGCCTCAGCCATTTTGAAATCATTAGGTGGAAAGCTTAACAATAATTGATTATCATCGACATATCAAGTTACATTCGAGTTTTTAATTTTGACGACCAAATCATATATTAAGAAGAAAAGTGGCCCCTAAGACTGAACCTTGTGGTGCCCCTGAAAAAACAGTCCGTAAATTTGAAGATGGGCGCCCATTGGGAGGGGGGGCATATTCCCCCCTCTGGATTATACTGCAGAGTGAAATACTCTTAATAAGATATCCAATCCTTGGGTAAGAAGAGGCGTGTGAGAACAACCCAACATAGAAGATATTATTTCTGATACCATTGTGAATAGTTGCCCCCCCCCCCTCCGGTCTTCAATTGTCACCAACGGGTTGCATTTTTGATCCTGCACAACCTGTAAACCAAACATGCCCCCCCTCGATTTTGCTATACCTATGGGCGGTCATGAATTTGGAATACTTGTTTCGAGAACCACCTGTTGCTGTGTGTCTGAAATATGATACTAGGAAACATGTTGCTGGTTTATCAAATGGCTAGAAGTTAGTAGATAATGGCTTAAGGTGTCGAATGCCTTACTAAAATCGAGAGAGACAAGAACTGTTGCTAGGTTGTTATCCAAATTGGAGATTAGGTATGTCATTAACTGTAACAGATAGTGCAGAAACACTGCTACGTCCGTTCGAAAGTCAAACTGCTCCTCAGGCAGTATATTTTTCGTGCAAGTAAACTCTAAAATTTGTTGGTAGATTTTGTTTGCATTCTATTATTTTGTTTATATTTTTTTCATATGAATCATATTATGGTATCACCCTCGTATATTTAGTAAACATTATTCCTGAATATTCCCGGTATTTACTTTTTTTATGAACTCTTGATGAGCTCTTGTTAATTATGATGTCAATGATAGTGTATATATACTTTCTTATGCTTATTGATAAGTCAATGTTCTTGTGTATTTTCCCATCATACCAAATTCCTTCAAGATACCGATTTATTTAAAATATTCATTTTGTTAGAGATAATATTATTCTATACTTTGCTGTACAGCCTTTAAGATCTCAATACATAATTTTCGTATACCTATACATATAGGTACTCGTATTATTCTAGACTTTTAAAATGTACTACCACGTTTCTCTCTTTTCTCTTTTTTTAAAATTATTTTTGTCTCTCATATTGACGTTTGTTTATGCGCTATGTATATGGGTAGATATATATATTATTCTAGACTTTTTTTATTAAATTTACTACCACGTTTCTCACTTTTCTCTCTTTTTTTAAACTTACCTACTTACATGTTGTTCATAGTGATTCTTGTAGACCTATGGTTGATGGATGTATCCATTTGCATAATGTTTCTAATAATTTCAAGGGATGACGGAAGAGCACTGATAGTGAACTCCCCCTTGTGGTTCAGTAATTTATTTTTTTTCTCGTTAATACTCATGTCTCTTTTGGATATTTTTTGTGAACTATTTGAAAATAAAGCCATTTATTATTATCTCTAATACTTTGAAAAGAACTGATAAAAGGCTAATAGGTCTTAAATCACTAACTTGTTCTGGATTGTTGGCTTTAGGAAGTGACATAATTGGCGACACTTGCCATAGTTGGGAAAAATATCCTGCCTCTATGCAGCAATTTAGAACATGAACCAACTACCACTAGAAATGGCTGGGAGGCATAATTTTATAATTTCATCAGATAAGCCATCCACGCCTCAAGCATTGGATTTTATATTATTAATAGCAAAAAAACATCATGTGTATTGATAGTTATTAATCTAAAACTTGTTTGATTAGTGGGTTTTCAATTTGAATAGAGCTTAATTTCATCTTCACATGCTAAGTCATCATTTGAGTTAAAAACAGATTCAAAATAATCATTGATAAGATTCACACAAAACGGAATGTCCAGCAAAAAGACTGAAAGACGATGAGAAATAGTTCCAACTCAGTTTGATCCATAACTGAATGACTTTCATGTATCTGATAGGTACTTATCCTGTGATTTTCATTATGGTAAGTCTCCATGTTTTGCTGGTCAGCTGGTGCTTACGTCACACGTGACTCGACCGTATCAAGAACTCCTACTCTCAGGTGTTTTATCTTTCATTTAACCTGGCCAGAAAATATCAAAAAAAAGTCAATGACTATCATTCGTGGCATAGGTACCATCCAACAACCATGAAATATGGACACGTATGCAATGAGCATTGGTTTTCATTTTAGCATGTACAGTCAGCGAAAAACAAAAGTACCTAAGTTCTAAGCCTTTTGTTAGAATACACCAATCTAGGTTAAAATATGATTTAAAGAAATTCCGCTTGAAATAAGTACTCCTCGAGGTGTTGTAGTTAGGACGTTTGAACTTTGATCCATCAAGCTAAACAGATTTCTTAATCCATATTCACTCAAAAATGGTAGACTTGGACATCTAGGGGGGGCGCGTCACCTTCCAAGTCCGCCAATGATGCAGTATGGAACGTTTGCTTTTTTCTATGTGCGTACATCTACAATTTACATTTAACTATGGTGATTGTTAGTTACAACGTCGCACGGTTATCTACAAAATTCAGTCCACTTGACTATATACATCCAATTAGGCCGCTTCAATCCGCAATCCGTCAATGATCACCCATCAACTCAAGATTGATAAAACCATTAAAGAGAACCCACTTATTAATAAAAGAATCCGTTATCATCATATGGAATGACTACTACCACACTACACACGTAGAGCAGTGACACGCCCATCGGCCGGCAAAAACTAACAGGCTTACGTCTCAATCTCCCTTGCGGCATCCCCACCAGCGCCGCGTGATGGCCAATGACGAGAGGCCGCGCCCACTTGAGGACAGTGAGTGAGACATGGAAGTGCTGTCGTACTGATTGGAACGGTACAGAGAGAGATGGAAGAGCCGAGGTCCCTTAATCGATATTCCTACCGGGGTGACCAGACAAGTTTAGGGAGTATAATTCCTTGGACATTATTTCACCGTTGAACTAAACGGCAAATGAAAAAGCTGGATTTTGAATTGCGTCAAAATAGGTACTTACTTTTTTCTTCGTTATTTACCACCTTTTTCCAGTACCCCTCTGAAAATCAAATAATAAAAATAAATTAAAATAGCGTTAACCATGGGATAATTTAGTCAGTTTACCAGTAGTCTTCACTTGGCTGTCAGATTTGATAGTTTATTGAGAGAATCATGCGAACTGTCAAATCTATTCCACGGCCACTGCTATTCAACATAGAAGGAATCGGCGGTTTATTACTTTTCGATTCATACGGATATCCTAATTAATTCGTTTAGAGTAATGTTTTGTCTCACTTATGTCCTAATTTATGTGTGTAAGTTGGCTGAATAAATCGTTTAATCGCTGAAACTCTAATGCTCTTTGGTAGGGTACAACTTATATCATACACGGTTATTAATTTTTAATAAATTCATAGTTGTTATACATTTCGTTTGGTTAAGGGGTTGTATGGCAGAATCTAAATCTTGCCTCCTGTCATATTATTACAAATAAAAAGATTTTATTATTATCGTTATTAAGTTAAAAACAAACCGCGAGTTTAACGAAGCGATACAATAAATTGTAGATATATATATATGACAATATTATTTCAAAAAGCTTATTTTTCCGAACTCCCAACGTTCACATTAGCTTAAAGTTATGCATTTGGATAGAAACATGTTAAATTACTTTCTTTAATTTCTATTCAAATCAAAGTAGCCATTAACTTTAACTTTACGCTATAAAGAAACAGACGTATTACTACGGAAACGAAAGAAGAACCCCAATGCCAGAACTAGTTATATAAGGAATTTCAGTAACGATTTAGACTAAGTTATCCACCTGCTATGAATATTTTAAAATGCTGCATCGTCCAATGGAAAAAGTTATGGACACTCAAACCTCAAACTGAAAATAATATTATTGAGAACGATAAAGTGTTTGTCATTCTGTAGCAAGATCTGTGTCAAGATTTGGACCTCCAAATGTCATTCACCTGCTAACCGTAGTTCGGCTTTGGGTCTAAGCACTTTGGTCCTCCAGCAATCCTTTGCAAAGTATTTATAAATAGACTTTGACACTTGATAGATTCTTGTATTTATTAACCAATATTCTTAATTCTGTTACAGGCAAAGATCCATATTTCCGAACATCCCCCTGTACATGATGGCCACCCATATCGCCTGCCGCTGTCTCTTTTCCTCCATCACTATCTCTCTCTTTCTATCCCAAGCAAGCGCGCACGCACGGCGTGGTAGGCGTGTCCCTCTCTCCAGCTGCCTAATAAAGATCACTATTTTGAAATCTCACTCAGTGCCGCTGTGACAGCGTTTGCTATCGGCCTGTTACCTTACCTGATCTCTGCTAACCACTTGATTCGGGAACCAGTAGTGGTGTCAGTGCCAAAGTGCTAGTGTTAGTGCGCTGATCCATCTGTCTGTCGACTCTGATGATGGCATTCGAGGACCGGTCCAGTCCCAGTGCGGCGAGTGCCGGTCAGCTGCATCCCAATTCGCCGGAATCCTCCAGGACCTCTCCATACACTTGCACCACCATCGAAGAGTCCAGGACCTACCAAGAGGCTTACAGGAGGTCAGTGTGCTGTATATTTATTTTTATAGAATATCTACAGGCCAATAAAATCAGCGATGGTATCTGGTGACATTTCTTACATCCTCTAGTCTTTAAGATCTCCTTGGAGGCTTAGAAGAAGTCATTCGCTATTAGAGCTCATCTACTGTTATTCAGATATTTTCTAATGGACACATTCATTGAACAGACCCAGTAACTTACAAGGGAGGCAACAAATATTCGTAGGAGCCATAATTATGCATTGAAGCCCCACTTACGTACCAAGATGTTTATTATAGATCATTGTTACTTATGTCTAAATAGAAAGCACATTCATTATACAGATCAAGAAAGGCCCTGAGACAGTATCTACCTACTGACTTTCGCGTCGCACATACTTTCATTGGGGATCTATAGTATGTCTAATACTTATGCGACGCATCTTCAGTTACTTGTTTTCCCGTAGGAACAAACCCCATCTTGTATACTAATAACATGTAAGAAACGTATTACGTGGTGAGGTATATCAGAAAAAAGGCTTACAGGAGGTCAGTGAACCATGTTCACCTGTTTTTCAATAGGAATGAGCAGTGATCACACAAATTTAGGAGTTATTAAAATAATGATCTGACCCAAAATAATTTATTTTGTATGTGTTGTTCGGTAGATTTTATGTATTATTATTTACTAGACGAAAAAGGCACTGAAGTTTTACACGTTTCTCAAGAATCTTTCGACAAGTTATACGGTAGATCATTCACTTATTCAAAGACACTAATGTAGTAATATATCATTTAAATTATTTTGGTTTATTGTTATTTATTTTTGTGTAAAAAATTAAAGAATGAGATTAATCGAATATTCTCCCCAACTCTGCCGTTATTCTGTTTATTCTGCTTCAGAACCTGTCAGCAAATTAGTTCCTATTCAGTAAAGCCACAAGCAATTTATACACGAATCCTTTATACTCAGGGATGATGGGCACAGGATAGAACCCCGGGGCACTCCATAATATTCACCAGTTGGAAAGTCCCGATTGCGCTTCCTTTATTTCAGTAGAAGCATCTCAAATTCTGTGGAAGAATGGACCTTACTGAATGATGGGCCATAGAAAAGTTGAAGGTTTTCCATTGATCTCAAAGATCCTTGATTTTTGGCAGTGTAGTTTATTGCAAAATATACTAAGCTAGCACTAAATAGAAAATAATTATGAATTCCATGGACGACTCTGGGGTCAGTCTCACGAATAACATTAACAAATAATGTGCGCCATGTATCTTGGAAGCCAAACTTTTCAGGAGACATTTTTATATCAACTATTCTACTTGAATATGGTTTAGAATGCGCTACTGTATTTACAGCATATCATTAAGTAACACCCTGGCATATGTATCCTTTCGGGCTTTAGAAAACACGAGTTTTGTCCTTGAAGTAATTCCGAGTGATAAAAATCAACGTGGATCTCGGTGGGCAAGAGTTGTAGTTGAGTTTTAGGAGACGAAAATATAAAGTCTTAAATGCGTCTTGTCATAGTCTACTGATAAATTTGAAACAATATTCATCTCTGTCTAAATCAACCCTTTCTTTTACAGGATGGAACAACAAGAGCGAAGCTTCTTCAGAATAACTTCTTTCGCCCTGCCTAGTCCAAAAACAGAAAGTGAACGTTCCTCCTCACCAACAGAGAGTGTTTCCTCAGTTGTCTCATCAGTCCAAAATGAACCTCCTGCAACAATCCAGCCTCTGAAATACTCGATCACAAACATCCTCAAACCCGACTTTGGCCGCTCAGCGGTCCAAAAGACGAAAACAACACCAAAGATCTCCTTCCGACCCTATGAAAACAAAGATGTGGAGGTCAAGCCCTTCAGTATAGCTCCCTTGGGCAGCTTGTGCCAGACTGTGTCACAGATCGGGGCTACGACGTTGAAGAAGAGCCCTGAACCCATACCAAGGTAAGCATGGAAACAATATTTTGACAGATTAAAAAGATCCCGCCTAATGGAGTCAAAGTAGATCTTGTAGATCGTGGTTTAGTCCTTGGATGTTATAAAAACATTATTTTTTAATTTCCAGACCAAAGAGTCCAGCGAAAAATGCACTGGTTGGTGCAGAAGAAACCAAAAAGGAGGGAGAGGGCAATGTGCCTCAGTTGTGGCCTGCGTGGGTTTACTGCACGAGATATTCGGACCGACCAAGTTCAGGTGAGTTACGTGTTACTGATTCTATTATATACAGTTAGAATAGTCGATAAATATCGAAAAGGACATTCTGATAGCAGTGGGAAAATAAAATGTTCATCTTACATCGTACTTCGTTATTTTGGAAAAACTGGCAGAAGTATTTTCTCATATTTAAAAGCATTTAAGCTCAATATTATGTAAATTATGTGAATGTCTGATTCAACACTTTTATTTTCAACATCTTTTTACTTCAGGCAATTGTAATCCCGAAAAATTTAGAAAATGAGACATTAAGTTTTTTAGACGTCTGTCTGTCCGCTAATCGCAGATCCCGCTATATACGTAATTTGGGAACTATTGCTCGAATTTGGATGAAATTTTTACATAAGGTTACTACCCAAGTAGAACAGGACATTGGCTGAACATTGTTTTTATGTTGAATCAATATTCATATATTGGCATTGGCGTTCCAAACAAACACCAATATCTGTCCTATATTGGGTAAACTTTGGAAAATATATTTTATTTGGTTTGGTTTGTCTTTTAGCAGATATTGGCACAACATGTTATTTTTCGATATTGATTGTAGGATATTGGCGAAACATTGTAATTGTCTTCTTAAACATAATATTACAGGTAGATGTTGGCTAAATATTGTTTGACAGTGGAAGTACAATATTTTTAAAACATATATGGGCCAAACATTGTTTCTTCCTATATAACACTAATATTGTCGACCAATATCACTCCAATGTTGTTTGTTGATCGTTCAGCCAATATTTCCTGTATAATCCTATACTTGTCCTATATTGGCTGAACTTTGGAAAACACAACGCTGTGTTTTCTCTCTTATGCTTTATTGTATCAGTATGTTATTTTGCGACATTGGTTGTAGAATGTTGGCACAATATTGTGATTACGTTCGTAAATATACTAAATGACATATAAATCCGAACACCCAGTTTAAATGGCTTTATTTTAATAAAATTTTGTATAAGTACTTAATGAAGCATAATAAGTAAATGATAAAAATTTCAAAATGATTGCACTGCTTTAAAGCCCTTTGACCTTTGAATAATGTGTGGATGCACCCTGATGTGCTACGTATCCTCCAACGCGCCTAGGCATGCTTCTGATCAGGTGGTCAATGTCCTCCTGTGGTATCTCATTCCAGGCAACCACCAACTCCTTCTAGAGACTGAGGAGGACGTTGCAAATTGAGCAATCTCCTACCCATCATATCCCACACGTGCTCAATTGGGGATAAGTCGGGAGATCTTGGTGGCCATGATAACAATGTGACATCATTATGTTGGAAGAAGTCTATTGTGACTCTTGCAACATGTGGTCGGGCATTATCTTGTTGGAAAGTTGGATCTGCCAGGGTGTCAAGATAGGGTAAAAGATGGGGTTCCAGAACTTCGTGGATATAACGCTGCGCGTTCATGTTACCTCTGATGAAGATTAAAGGTGACCTGGAACCATAAGCTATAGCACCCCAAACCATAACTCCAACAGTGTGATGAACATGTCTTTCAACAAAAAACTGTGGATTCCTCCTTTCACCACGTCGCCTTCTAACCCTGGCACGACCATCGTGCATGCCTAAACAAAATCGAGACTTGTCACTAAAGACAATACTGTTCCATTCCTGATCCCAGAGTGACCGTTGTCTGCACCACTCAAGGCGATTACGTCGGTGTTCTCGAGTTAAAGGGAGGACCCAGTGTGGCCGGTATGAAAACAAGCCAAAACTTCTCATTCGTCGGTAAACACTTCGCATGCCAATAGGTCTTCCGTGTTCTGCAAACCATTCATTTGCAATGGACCTGGTAGTGGAGAAATGGTCCCTTAAGGCCATAAATCTTAGGTGGCGATCTTCACGATCTGTTGTTCTACGGCGGCGTCCAGTGCCCCTTGCTCTTTGCGTACGGCCTTCTCGAAGCCATGCCTGACAACACCTAACCACAGTGTCTACACTTCTTTGCACTCTAACTGCAATTGCCCGAAAAGAAAGTCCAGCTTCCCGTCCCAATATACGGCCCTATCAAACTCACTAAGTTGACGAAATCGTACAGGTCTCCGTACTCTAGGCATCGTAACCGATCGTAAAGGATAACAAGAACCAAAATCCGCCAACGTTGATTCTTTACTGCGGCTGAAATATTCATTTTTAGAGCGTTAGTGAATTAAAAAAAAGCAGTATAAAAACCGGAATGTCCAACTGATAAGGCTGAAAATTTTTTCACTTGTTATTTACAGTAAGATAAATATATTCACCAACTTTTATTAAAATAAAACCATTTAAACTGGGTGTTCGGATTTATATGTCACTTAGTATACAATATAGCGGATAAAAGTTGGCAAGATATTGTATTCATAGCGGAAGTACAATATTGTTAAAATGTATATTGGCCTTATATTCTCGCTGCCCATACAGGAAAACATCCTTGAATACGCTCGCAAGCAGGATCTTTGAAGACAGGGAAGACACCGTAACTACCGGCCCGTCCGTTCTTGCTTAAGGAGTGTGAAATTTTCATTTTTTTCAAATCCAATTTGTAAACAAACAGTTCTGTTCACTTTATGACGGGTTCCGTACTTGCGGGCACCACATGTTTTCATATAATCGTTTGCTGGAAGTAGGATCGCATTTAATATCGTATATCATTTAAAAGTATGATATCTGTTATCTTAATTAAGACTTTGACGTATATTTGCTAGAAAAAATTGCTTGTTTTTACACCGTGTAATGGAAAATCGTAATTTTAATGCCACCCTGTAGAATTTGCAACCGTTACAATTTCGTGATGAATAGAATCCTGGACTGCAGGAGGCGTCGGGGCATATTTTTGCCATACAATAAGCTTCAGTGATTGGCCTAAATGAAACAACTTTGTCACCCCGCGTTCAACTGTTATCGCCTGTACGCGCGCGAAAGAGGAAAATCGTCCAAACGGTGACTCATCGCCGTACCGCCAGATGGCAGCACCGGTTCGTTGTGGTTCCACTCGCATCGTCGCGTCGCAGACCACACAAGTCGATTCTCTCGCTGCTGCTTGCAGTGAATTCCACCGCTTGTAACGATTTGGTGAAATGCTTTGATTTATTACATATCAACTATGCTTTGCCTGCCTGCTTGATGCCTCTGCGCTCAACCGGTGATGGGATATTCTTGCGGATGTTGTGAAACGCATTTGCGTAGAGTGCAGATACATGATTATTACATTGCGTACCGTGAGAGTGGATTTTTATCACGTATGGTGGAGCATTATTTATTGTAAGATGAGTACGCAATTCCAATTTTGTACTTCGTGAAGTTTGTTACAACCGTCGATTGCTCATATGTACTATATTTGGACTTTCACTTAGTTTAGTCGATAACTCCCTCTTGTGGACGCTGGGGACCTCCGAGGGTGAAAGCGTTAAAGACGCAGTGGATAATCATTGCCCCCCGCTTTTCAATGTTCTATGGCCGAACCCCCCTTCCCGAGTTGATACGCACATTTTCCTGAACAATTTTTTGGGTGGCGCTAGAAAATAATGATATTGATAAATAATTGTGCAGTAGACAAATAAGTTTGATAACCTCTGACGTATGCGCTGTTCTCATCAAAAGCATCCCGACGACAACTCGACCTCAGCTCGATTTCGACAGTTTAATACAACATATATTATTGAAAACTGAAAGTTCTCCCTACCTTCTGGAGACAATTCGCATTTATAGATCAAAACAATAAAATCTGCATATTCTTCCCACAATGAATCACTGAAACGCTTATTTTAGAAGGATGCGTTAGCATCCCAAATGATACGGCACGATTTAGACCTCAGCAATGTTTACGCCAGAACCTAATAATACTTATCAATTATTTATTATAAAGAGTATCAGACATTTTAGTCTTTTTGTAACATCAATTTACTGTAAAAGTTTGTAATTTTTCGATGATTCATCCAGAACTCGTAGCTTTGTTGTTGAGGTACGTAATGGCATGTAAAATAGATAGAATATATTGGAACACCTTTTACTTCTTTTAGTTGAAATTGAGATTTTTTCCAAAATTTTTACTACTGATTTTGGTTATAATAATTTACGTGAGTATAGTTGTAGTCACCGTTCTTGGCGGGTCTAAGTAAGACTACCAGCATTCCTTTATATATCTCCATTTCCTTCATACATACACATGCAACCTACCCCTGTGTGTGAACGTTTGTTCGGTAAGCTCAATGGCAGACGTTTTTTAGTTGTGTGTCTCGGTCTCGAAAACTTTGTCGTTACGCAAGAGTGCCCTTCAATCATATTTGTCAGAGTGACAACTTACTTGACATCGGCGTGCAATTTGAATTGTTCTGTTATCAATCTCCAATATAAAACTGTCTAAGGTTTTAGTCTGCGCAGAATAAAATCAGAAAATAAGAAATTTTTGCACATAGTACCTAACACCTGGGGAAACTCACAAAATCAAAAGATCCAAGACCGATGATATAACTGACGCCCATGTTTATTTACTAGATAAGAAGATTTCTAAGAATTACGATTAGTAAATAATTTTGAATCGGTTTCCCTCAATTAAGATCCGCCCATGGTACGGAGACTCGATCTGTTAACTTATTTCATATGACGTTGCTGACGTAACCGCCAAGAACGGTGACTACAACCACTAGGTGACACTACCACATAATATGAGAGGCAGCCCAATCCGGACGTCGGTAAAGTAGAAAAGTAGAAACCCCATATGTTCGTGGGCGCCTGCAGGGAGCCTGCCCCTTGTGATAATTCTGTTGGACCTTAAAATTTGCATATTTGGCATGAGTTTTTGTATAATTTTGGCGGCTATTAGGATCTAAACACCCTCCTCCAACCCTGAGAAAATTTGCTACCTCGTTTTCCGGTCAACCAAACGGAAAGCAAACATCATAGTTATTCAGTCTATGTTTAGTGCAGATGTTCCCAATCCTTTTCGATTTGCGGCTCCCTGAATAATCGGATTTTAGATAAGATTTTTTTACTTTCTGCATACACGATGGTTGGTGCAAAAATTCGAGAATTGGAAATTCCAAGAAAATTGCCGAATTGCTTAAGTGATTTCGCGACGCCCTTACGACGGCACCGCAGCGCCCCGGGGAGCCGCGGCGCGACGCACACTTTGGGAATCACTGGTTTAGTGTATGCAACTTTGGCGAACACTCGGAATTTCACTTTTTGTTTTCTTTCCGTTGCCTGCCTCCAAGGCTAAACTAGAAGATTGAAACATCGTTGTATATGGTTGGTCATGATCACAGAGTCGGAAATCAAACATCCTATCCAGCCATCACAATGTGCATTCAAAGTAGCTGGATTTTTGATACGGAGGCTCCCATATCTCCCAAGATATATTTAAAAACCTCTTACAACCCTCGCTGAGAGTGTTACATAGATCTATCAAGCTTTATCTAAACTTATTTTTAATGCGGATATAAGTAACACTCTAGGGTAGTGTTGAAAAATCAATACATACATATGTATTTCGTAACTGTCGGGAAATTTTATGGTGGTACCAAATCTGACTAAAAATAAACATCGAATGTGACACTGAAAGTAGCCGTTGAATTATGAATGTGGGTGAATTTAAAGCGCCTCGCATATCAAACACATGTCTCTAAATTACTAGCACAACTTATCCATGATAAACATCAATATATCTGATTTCTTGAGTTATCACAATAAAGCAGGAAAGATGGTGTAATTTGAGTATTATCAACGCTTTCAGAAAGAGCTAGTTCCATCATTTCAATTTGCATAATAAACAACAATTTTATTGTTCAGAATTTGCATAATACCACCTTACCTCGCATCTGGTAGCACCAATCAATTTATCATCATTATAAACAGGATTGTTTCATACATGAGGTATAAACATATCAGTAAAATGAAAATACAGCAATGTTATTATGAAAAGTACTCAAAATGTATCTACTTATAATAATGCATTTATACGAATCCTTGAAATGGATATTACATATAATCGTTTTGTTTTATACCTTTTAACACAGTTTTTTATAATTGTTTTTACTTCCCACGTCGACTGGCAAGGAAGTATTGTGATCGCGAAAAATTTAGAAAATGAAGTATATCTATATTTTAGATGTTATATGACATGTACATCAAAAACAACCATGTCACTCAATTCCGTCGGTCTGTCTGTCGGTCTGCCTGTCGATCTGTCTATCTGGGGTCTGTCTGTAAGTCTGGATGTGGGTTGGTCTGTCTGTCTCTCTGTCGGCTTATCCTTGATCAAAACGGAGTAATATAAAAATCGCTCAAACGTCGTTCCAGAGGCTTCTGATCATGTTGCTAAAGCTTTTTGAAGTGGTTTAAAATTTTGGGTTAGGGGTTGCCGAGGGTGGAGGAAGGTATATACCCTCAAAACTTAGAAATAGACAGCAGTGGCCTCCGTGCTGTTGGGGGCTGTAAGCTGTAGTATAGTCATCCACACGGGATTATTCATAGGGAGGAGGAGAGTCCTTTGATTTTTTGCTATACATGTACGTAGCTAACTTTTTTCTCATACATAATCCTGTAGGATCTGATGACAGCGTTACTTGACGCTATTTTTTATTGAGTTGCTTTATACCATAATTTAAACACTGTAGGTATGTATACTAATTTCATATCAATATAGAGAACTGAAAGGGCAGGTGACTGAATCTTGAATAATTGAATATATACCATCCATCAACTATGCTAAATGGACAAATTGGTCGATGAAAATAATGTCCGACTAAATTATGCATTAATTTTCTACGTAATTTAATTACAAAAGAGGAAAATATAGCGTGCAGGCGTAATACAGACTGCCGTAGAATTATGAAAGTAATTGGCGCTTATTCATATTTGGCTTTAATGCATGTATCATTGCTAACCAGAAGTATGATTACATTAACTACAATGGTATTTATATGTAATCATACATAACACACACTTATTTCGTCCAATTGTAATTCATCATCATTATTTAATTTGTCCTATATGATCTGAGTACACGAGGGGTTTCGAAAAAGTGTGTTAATGACAAATATTTCTTCGTCCTTTTTTATTTTATCTGGTATTAGAATGGAACAGATGTTGACCGAGCCGGGTTAACGCTACATTGGTTGATTCTGCGGATGTTTATGGTCCATTGTCTGGAAAATGCAAGTATACCATTCTATACCAAACATGACACCGATATTATCCAGGATCAACAGCTGATCACATATCCATAAAAATACATCTAGTTTTGAAAATAGTTATTTTGAATACTACATTTTTGACGTGATTGTAGAAAAATCTTATCAACTCAAGCAAAACGCTGTACTCCTGTCAAAAAATTGGGATTCCACTCGCCTCATCTCATCTCAATCGGTATATTCCTTTATCGCTGTTTACTCATCCTCCAAATCATTCTGAAATGGTCCATTCGGAAATATATTATGATTCGGTTTTATTGCATAATATTTATCAAAAATGACTAAAGGAACCATTTCAACCAATATTCCTATATCTGGTGTTAAAATTTGTATGAACATTTCTTATACAAATTCAAGAAATTGCATCATTGGCTCTATTTTTTTTGTTTTTGGATCTGTCCGAACAAAAAAGCTTTTCATGACCTTATCTTCAAAGTTGATAGCTTTCGAGATATGAGCGATTTAGTATTTGAAAAAGTTTGAAATATACCTACCATTTTCAAATCCGAAAAACAGTACTATGAAAAAAAGCAATTTTTATGTAACCAAAAATTATAAATATTCTTTAAACATTTTTCAATAAAATCTCGGAGTATTTTAGTGGGTATTATTATTGAAAATCTGTTTTTAATTGTTAATTAAGCACGTTCACCTATTGAGCGCGCGCCTGATCAATTTAATACCAAAGGTGAGATAAAAAAAATAACCTCTGCCTTCCTGCTCTTCTTAATGGATCTTTATTAGGTTTGGCAATATTACAATTTTCGTTTTTCATATCATATCTCAAACACTATTCATTTTAGAAAGTTTATAAGCACCTGTTTTGTTTAGAATGCTCCAAAAATCTGTCTAAAGGAACATTTTTTTAATTTGTTCAAGAAAATGTTTAACCAAATGATGGTGCAATCTTGGGACTGGCAGCATTAAGCTCCGTTAAAATAGGAGGTTACTTTTGAATAACATTATACAAAAAAACCGAATCATTATATTTTTCTGATCGAGGTAAAATTAAATCGTACCATAGAGCACTTTCATCTACCTTTTACAGTAATTCTAAGAATCTCCCAGTATCTAAAACCCTTTAAAATGCTCGACACCGGCGGCTTATCTGCCCTCCTGCATCATTGATTCGGTCCGTCAACAATGGTGTTATTTTTTACGCTAATGACAAGAATCAATCACCGGGCTTCTATTGTTTCTCGTCTGACGTTTTGTCAATTAGCCTGGCATAGCTCCCGGTCTTCGTCGAAAGAAAAGGGCATCTGATAAGGCGGGCTTTTTAAGTGACGAGAGCCTTCGTGTCGATCTGAACTTGAGATGCGCATCTATTTGTTAGATAAACGTTGACTTAATTTATTACAGGGCAAAATTTTGTCTTTGTTCCGCTGCATGATGTTACCTTAGGAACTCGTTCAGTAATGGTTGATACTTTAGATTTTGCTAGTTTTCCATAGGATGATAAGACGTAGAGAATTAGCGCATAAGCTGTTCCATCAAGTTGAAAAGCCCCATATAGGGTGTCGTAGGATAATGCATATAAAACAAAAAAATATGCCACATGTTTCGATAAACGATATCCTGTTTTTGTTCCACTGCCACCAATTGCGTTAGAGACAGCGTTGGTGTCTGAAATGTTTCCCAGTTTGCTTTCTTCTATACCACTACACCTTCTTTGGCCTATTTTTTAACTTTGTTAATACTATTTTTTATTCTAACATGAAACCGTCCATGCTTCAAACATCACAGTTATTGCGTTATAGATCGTTCCTCGTCAGGAGTCGCTGGAATTCAAAAAGGGTGACAAATACTCCGCCAAAAATTATCGTCCACTAAGTCTCGTTCCTATCGCCGCCAAAACAGTTGAACATCGATAATCAACAACCTTCTCCGCTGTCTCAACGATTAGACACAGTCTCTGGCCACGAATACTCCAGTCGTCATAATATCACTAGATTTCTCCATGGCTTTCTATCGCGTCCCGCATAGAAAACTTCTTTTCAAGCGGTAGCGTGTTGGAATTAGAGGCGACCTGCTACAGTGGATCGATGCCTTTTCCACTCCGAGACCTTTCTGGGCGCGTCAGTGACAGCCACTTTTCTCTCCATCGTATGGCAAGCGGAGTTCCTCAAGGTTCAGTCGTGGGTCCGGTGATTTTCCTTTTGTACACAAGTGACCTGCTCGCCTAGCTATCCTCGACATGTCCTACTTGTGCCGATGGATTTACAACACCATTTAAAACTCTGCTCAGAGAGATCGTGACATTGTTCGTCAATGGCCTCACAGTTGGCCGGACCTTAAACCTATTGAGAGAAAACCAATCCGCGGCTCGTATACAAGATCTGCAATCCTATCATCTAAGCCGTTTCCAGTCATTCTGATCTTGTTGTAGTCAACGATCGTTTAACCTGGTCAGAGCATATACACCTCGTTACAACAAGCTTTTATACATGCTGGATAGGTTCTTTAAAGGATCTGACGTCAACATTTGCGCATTCATTTAGAAGACATTTGTAAGGCCGATTCATGGAGTTGCTGACCCTGTATGGAAAATCGTTGGAAATCTCCTCGGAACAGTAGTACGTCGAGCAACTCGAATCTCATTTGGAACTTGCAAACCCAACTATGAAGAGCGTCTCGAGTTATTCCACTTGACCACACCCTCCGCACGAATAATTCGAGGCGATTTCATAGTTATCTTCAGATTGGCACTAACATGAAGCACCTATACCAACTGACGCGCAGTTATCTCCGCGATCACAGCTTTAAGCTGCAAAAGAAGCCGTTTAGAATGACAGTCTGTCAATGGTTTCTACCCAGTCGTTTCTTCAGTGAATAGCTTCAAAGTGTATTATGATAGGTGGAACAGCGAACAAACCTTCTAGCTATGAACTCTTTATTTTTACTTGATGTATTTTACGTTACGTGTCCGTAGACTACGTTTTCCTTTTGTGCATATGCTTATTGTATTGTACTCTGCCAAGCCTACATGTTTACATTTGTCGCCAATATTGCGTAGTTTTAATGCGTACTTTTAACTCAATTGTCTACCATTGCCTACCAAATTGCGTTCTATCAAAATAATAATAATAATACTTACATCTACCTTCATTAGGCTTGTGCCGCTCCTTGCAAATTATGTAAGAAGTACCATGACTTGAAATCTTCTAACACAACAGTTATCTGCGAACACTCGCTTTTTTGAAAATTAACATTAAGGGCCGTATCGTCAGTCGTTATTACAATTATTGTAGGATGCCCTTATGGCCTCCTTGATTTTCATAGTTTTCTACTCTTCCGTGTCAGCTCTCTATTTTGAGGTTATGTTACAAATATCTATTTGCATCAAACTGTTCATGATTTTGATTTATATCATCTATTATATAGCTTGAAATGTCTTACAATTCAAGAAGAAAACATAGCCTGGAAGCCTGGAAATATATGAGAGCGCTGTCGCTGACACGGAATAGTAGAAATCTAGAAATATCCCAGCCTTTCTGAAGACCATAAAAATCAAGGAGGCCATAAAGGCGTCCTACAATTGTAGGAACTACGAAGAACTGTCAAAACTTGACTGATGTCAAGTGCACTTTGATCCCTAACCTGATTATGAGAATAAGGGAACAAAAAACCCTTGATGGGCTTTTTCTACCCAGTTTGAATTCATTGGTCAGAACCAATCCAGCTGTACTTCTCATATCCTTGCTAACCTGACATCCCCTAGACGGTTCCTTTATTAATAGTTACCTACCGAATGTTTGACTCGAATACAAGCTATAATCTCTTTCTCCTTGTTCCAGGTCCTCGATCTCGAAGGATAAAGAAACAAAGCAAGAGCAGCCCAGAGGACAAAAGACCTCGCACAGCCTTTTCCAGCGCTCAGTTGCAACGACTCAAACACGAATTCAACGAAAACCGGTACCTGACGGAGAAACGAAGGCAACAGCTCAGTGCTGAGCTCGGCCTCAACGAAGCCCAAATCAAGATCTGGTTCCAGAACAAGCGGGCTAAGATCAAGAAGTCTAGTGGTCAGAAAAATGCCTTGGCATTGCAATTGATGGCTCAAGGGTTGTACAACCACAGTACGGTACCTTGTGATGAGGATGATATGCCATTAACGACGTAGGTGGAGTTAAATTATTTGTAGGAAATTGTGATGCCAGTATATAATAGAGCTAATTTTTAATAACAATGAAGTTGTGAACAGCAAAACTGTTACGCTTTTGCGTCTAATCATTGACTAAGATATTCCAACCCAACTAGACGTGCCTACGTACGTTTATAAATATACCTGGCGACCACCGTCTTTAGCCGTCAGCACTGCCAGCTCTGAAATTGTTGCCGCAGACTATCGGATTTGCTTCTCTGTCGATTAGAGATTCTGAGCATCAATCTCTTATGAGTGCACTAAAAAAAAAGCTTAATTAAACTACTTAAAATTTTAATTAGAGCAATTAAAAAATTTAAATTAACTATATGACAACTAAGACGCTTAATTCGTCTAGTTGCACTCTGGTTTATAAAACAGTTTACTTGAATCTGTGAAACTAGCTTATTTAAACCAAAAACGCAATTGTTTAATAAAATCTATTAAATCGCTTACATAGACTGAGTACACCAAATAAAATTAATGACTATTAAAATGAGTTTTCTTTGCTAAAAATAAAACAATTTATTACATTCATTAAATTTGTTTAATTAGTTTAGGTAAAAGTATTTGCCGAGTTTTAATGGATTATTTTATTTAGACCTAAGAGGATATTTGGATATTATTTGGAATTTAAAAGAACACATTGCATTTTACTGAATGGTGGGTATTAGGACTGCTCTGACAAATCTCAGATATAAAAAAATTTGGTAAACTTAATATATTTATAGTTGATGTTTTTGAATCAAAATAAAAACGTCCGAATTTTGTAACCCTAACAGAATTGTGAATGTATCCAGCATTAACTAGAAGCAATTCTTTATTTTAAATTCATATAGGGATACCTGAAACTGAATGAGGCCACTTGATCATGTGTATAGAAATTGCTAATAATAAAACAATATCGCACTCACCCGCATTCAACGCAAAGAAAAGCACATTAAGCCTCTGTTACGCACTTCATTTTACCTAAACCGAATAATTTAGTTACTTAGAATAATTGAAACATTTATTACGGTTAACGAAAATTTTCCAGAACAACTGTTGGAGTGACCACGTTTCCGCGGTGTGATCTTTCAAAGGAAGGTTGCTATAATGTTTAAGAATAAACAATGTCCTTCAACGGGAAAATGTAGTTGTCTGTTTTTAATTCTTCTAAGAGCATTTCTACGATCTTTCTTGGCAATATGGGTGTGACGATGGAAGCTGTAAGTGAACGTCAAAATACAGTATATGGTTCCGAATCTTGGTAAATCCGTGAATCAATGGTTTAACTTATATAAAAGTTATTCAGTGGAGATTATTGATCTTGTTAAGTCTTCATGGTTCCACCTACCATTTTAAAGATTTAGCGATTTCTCAAAATTTTGATGTATCTGAAGCTACAGATACCGGTCATATAGATAAGTATTTGAATGACGTGAGACTTTTTAAAACTTGAAAACAGTTTCATAGCTAAAATATTTGTAACTGTATTATAAGCTAGTTCATTGTCGTGTATTAGTCAAGACCGGATTAAAAATAAATTTCCAATAAGAAATGCACTGTCGACAAGTTTTATTGAATTGAATTCATTTAAGAAGGCTCTGTAAATGAATTTATGAATAAGTAGTCTTCATCAACAAGATTACACCTTGTTCAGAAATAGAGTGAGCATAACGAGTTTTTCTTCTTCTGATTAAATATGTTCTATAATGTATTAATTAAAAACTGGGATACATGTTCTCTTCGTTTTTTTTTTCTTAATTTGTTAGGTTTCTGATGCAACTCGACTTAATTATCATGTTGATGAAATCGCTTCAGAAAAAATGTTAATAAAGAAGAAAGAGGTGCTTCAGACTGACATGAACATATGTTTATAACATAAATCAAAAAGACCCAGCTTAAACCGCTGCAACTTGTAGTGTTCCTCTGATATATTTGCCACAAAATTATTGATTTCACTCAAGTTTATCTATTTTACACATATTTAAAAATGTAACTTTTGTTAATTTAAAGAAGGAAAGAATGATATCCTAGATTGTATTTCTCATTATTAAGAAAGAGTTTATTTATTGTAAATATATTAGTAATTATACGGCGTTATGAAAGATCTCAGTATTTATTTGTACAAATTATTTTTTATTTTATTTTCTTTTTCTGTAAATAGTGTACAGTGTAAAAAATCATCTATATTGGCATATCACTATATACGTATACATGTTGTATAAATATAACTATTAAGCTAATATTGGCAAACAGTTACATCAAACTTGTATATTTTTTACGGTATTTTTCCAGAATTTTGAACAGAAAATTGGTGTCAACTGTGATTCAAACGTTTTTATTTCTTTTTCCAAATATACAAGTTTGCATGAACCCTCTGATGTGTAATGATGATACTACTTCGATAACTTATCATGGCTTTTTAAAAGTATATCTTTGTAAAGCAAATAATATGTGTAAAGTCCTCTTTGTACACAATGACTCAGAAGATGCTTCGCCGTCATTGTCTTCAATGCTTCGGTGCATATATAAGTATTTGTTAATTTCAATTGTGCCAGGTAGAAGAATTCAAGGCGCACTTTATTTTGAGACAGTGTGTACAAGGTACGAGTTGCGTGTATTCAATAGTAATTAATTATTACAGCTATTCATAGTAACGCCTTCAAGATAGACTGATCGATAGTTTTAGTATCATGTGCAATGTTTATGTGTAAATAGTGTTATATTAATACGAATAATAAAAACCGTTCTTCTCTTATACGTTGTTTTCTTTAACATATAGTATAACAAAAAACTTAAATGTATCAATTCAAGCAGGCACATATAATTTGTCAAAACCCGGACATATTTTCATATAAACATTTCCTCATAAAATTATTTGAGGAATCAGACCTTGCCGCCATGTTGAAAATATAGGATTCATGCATCACCCCAAATGTTAGCTTGGTAACTCGACCTGTTCAAGAAATAAAACAGTAGTGAGCATGATTCTTCTCAGGATTTTTACCAGCGTATTTGCCATTTCCTGTAGTGCTTTATGTATCTAACAACCTGTCTGCCGCTACTTTTAATAAGAAACCTAATCAAATTTTGCATTCTTTCTGTTCCATTACCTTGTCAAAATATGATGGTTCTTGTATAGGAGCTGAACTAACCTTGAATATAGCAGAGTTAACACGTTTATCTACGCTTCAGACGATTGCATTATTATCCTGTTTTGCTGACTTCGTCTAGAAAATACAGGGAGCTCTCACTGCTGGGACTCTTATACACAGTTCTTGTAAAAATAACCAATTCTTCCAGTAATACATATACCAACTGCCATTGGCGGAATTACATAAAGTTTGCTTATAGCAAGCTTACTAATACGAGCAATTAAACTTATTCGGCGATTGAAAATTGAGGAGCAGGGGGGTGGTGGATTCAGGCTGAAGCAGTAAGTACCATAACGATAAAGCGTCGGCACGATCCATGTCTAGCAAGCTAATGTTTGAAAAAATGGCAGGATCGGGCACCTAGGGGGTCGCCAATGCAAGATTTGAGCGTGTAAATGATGTCCTGCCTTCTTTGCCAAGCGTCGTGTATGTGTGTGTGTGGTTTACAAATCGGAATTGAAAAAACTGAACCCTCTCCAACAGTAACTAATTTGCCAATATGATGTTAGTTTACGACGAATATTTCCAAGATACTGCTGATTCTTTCCGAGTGCATTCACGTCGTTTTCCTGGTATTTTCCATCTCAGGTTGCGCTGGTTTTTTCAACCCGTACAAAAAGTTCAAGTTCAATCACAGGCCGTTTGCATGAATATCAGGGTGGGTATAGTGGAAGATCGAAGCAACCCCAACCAATAGGATTAACTTTGAATCTCTGCATCTTTTAAACTAACCAAGAACTCTTGACTTAGGGATATTTTTGTGTTGAAATGTTGTGAATCCTTATGACTTTTTTTCTACAAGCTTCCGACTTGATAGCGGTAGATGGAACTGCACTAAATTGGACTCCTTCCCTAAACCGGACCCTCGGCAGTACATTATCAGCATACTATACTCTATTATTTCCAATTATTGTGAAAGGTAGCTTAGACATCTACCCCCGCATTGGAGCTCATAAGGGGGGGACGGGGGGTACAAGTAATTATCCCCCACCAACGACTTGAGCTGTTTTTGATAAAATGTAGGTATACATCATAAATATTTAAGTTTGAGAAGAGGTATTGGAAACACTGGCGGCACGTTGGTGTGCGTCTGTGACTAACTACCCTTTCACCATAAGCGTGCTTGTCGGATAAGCATAGCTTCCATATTCTGGATTGATCATGGTCATTCCTGATTTATTTATCGTCTAGTTTCATTATTATCTCGCTCACTATGCTTTTCAGTATCAGTCACAATTATAATCAAGCACCATCAAGAGTCAAACTTTAGTAGGTACTAGTTATGGCTCAAACATGTGAGAAGCAAAGTGGTTGGTTTCAATGCATTATTATAGGTGTAGATTGTCTTTTTGCTTTCGTCGCATAAACCGAGAAAAGTATTGTGATCGCTATCGCGCTAATTATTTATTGAATTTGAAGTACCTATCTTAAAATGTCTTGAAATCTCTGAATGACAAAAATGATTATATCGGAAATACTCGTAGCCAACTAAATTCGATCGTATCGTGAAATCGTCAACGTTTTACAATTTGGTTAACCACAATTGATCAAGTCGCAAAAACGGGTGTCCATAGAATACTTAATAAAAATGTAGTGACAAACTCGTTCACTTTTCTTCCAGTTAGACAATCATTTTGATTACTAGTAAGTTTAGGAAATTAAAATTAAACATTCTGGAATTACACAATTTTATCGGATATCTCAAATTAAGTTATTGAAGTTTTAGTCACCGTTCTTGGCGGTTATATCATCTACGCCATATGAAGTAAGTATATAGTTCGAGTCTCCGTACCATGGGTGCAACACTGCGCAAACTAATCTTCAGCGCATCTGCTACTCTCTCCAGTACGCATGAAGTAGGTAACAGGGGACCGCTGTTTTCATTCTCTTCCTGGAAATACTTTAATAAATTTAGCACGAGCTGTCGGCCTCCTCCATTGATCATATCTCCGGGCATTGTACAATTTTATATAGAAGATTGATAACAGGACAACTCGAATTGCACGCCGATGTCAAGTAAGTTGTGACTCTGACAAATATGATTAAAGGGCGCTCATACGTAACGACAAAGTTTTCGAGACGGAGACAACTAAAAAACGTTTGTCTTTGAGCTTAGCGAACAAACGTTCACACACAAGGGTAGGTTGCATGTGTATGTATGAGGGAGATGGAGATATGTAAAGGGATACTGGTAGTCCTACTTTGTCCCGCCAAGAACGGTGACTACAACTATACCTCGCATGGTCATCCTATTCTGCTTTATTTGAGGTATAACCTAAACATGAAATAAAAATTAGACTGAGTTTTACATAGTAGTTCAATAGACAAAAATCCAATTTAAGCGAATAACCAAAATTTCTGTGTTATGTACCGCGGTTATAATATGGTTGATAACATCTGTTACTCGAATCGCTTGGACGCATTGGTTTTAACCGCGGTTGTGATGCAAGTTGTTTATTTTAGAAAATCGCGTATATAATTTCTGATTGTTTTTATTATTACTTAATAATCGGAGCTTTTTCGTCTACAACACTGTATAGAAAGTTTGAAAAAGAAACCATTTTAAAATTAATGGCAGAAATGCTTTCTTTCAGAAAAAAAATGTTTAATGATGGAATCATGGCTTTGTAGCTATGATAACCTTCAATTCCCTAAACTTTTCCGCATGTTTCAAAAACATTTATTGATTTAGCAGAAAAGAAAAAAGATATTAGCAAAACCGTATATCTAAGGTGGTCATTATACAGTGAGTGTACATGGCCATGTTTTAATATTCTTGTGGTATGTGGTTACACAGGATTCCTTGTTAAGCATAAGAACTAGATTTAAAGTGTCCCCAACAACAGTGATGAGTATAACTAATAAGCTGCTCTACTTTATGCTAAAACTGAAGTCAGCCTGTATCAAATTTCCCAAAAATGAAGCTAAAGTATACAACAAGAATGTCCAAAACTCGCCAGAATTCTAACTTGTCACATTTCAAATAATAAACAGTTATATAAAACAACTCCTGAATTGGGTAAATACCACAATTTTGCGGTGATAACTATAACATATAACATCTGATTCATGACGTCACGGATCTTATAACCAAACTGATAACCACACTCGCTTGAACGGATTGGTAAATACCAATCCAAAATGGTAAATACCATTTTATGGAGAAAATTGAATTTAAGCATTTTTAATTAGGACTTTTTACTTTATTGACATTTTAAATATTTAGTTTAATTAGTTTGTTATTATCTTGTTTTTGCAACAAAGTAATCACAAAATGAAAGAATCACTCCTTAAGGTTAGTTTAATGCAAAGAAAAACAATTTTCAAAAAAACGTTACATGACATCTTTGTCTTCAATTTAAGAGTGAAACATGTTTTGATCTGTATTGCGTGCCCCGCATAGTACTCGTGACTTCGAGTAATTTTATATCGCAAAGTATTTTAATCTATCTAACTTTTTTTGTCATTTGGTAACGAGTTATTAATAGATAATGTTACATTTGGTCGCATTTTTACGATATGACCTCGACATTTTTGGAAATATTTGGTAGCGGAGTTATGACCATAAAACGAAATAAAAAGGCGGCAAAACGTTCCCAAACTTCATTATTCGTCTTTTGCCTGATACTTTTTGGGCATAGTGATTTTTTTAAGTAAAAACCAAGCCTTATTTTCATACGTTTCTCAGTTAAACAATAGATGGGTTCTTAAAATTTGTGAAACGGATTGTTTTGCTTGTAATACTTGTAAACAGAAGAACATAATAGTAACATAAATATATCTAAATTTATTTTTAACGCATATATTGCCCTACATCATCAAATATCTTAGATACAATTCAACCTATGTGTAAGCATATCAAAGGTCCCAGGGAGCAATCCAAAGCTGGTTCTATGGCTAAACATTTATGTCGGACCCGATTTTTTTAACTATTGTATTTTCTCAAAACCAATACCATATAAGTCAAATACTAAAAGGATTTTACGTAAAAGAAGAATTGAATTTTGATTGCGCTCTTTTTAGTTTTAAAACTAAAAATTTATTCGTTAATATCTTCGAAATTTTATCAGATAAACAAGATTTCCACTTTTTGAAACCCCTTTCCATGTTCGTAAATGATAATGGGAAAATCTAATTTTTATTAGAAATCGAATTCTAGAATTGCCTTTTGGGATAAGATGGGATGGAAGAAGGCATTGAACAGAAAAACAAGTATATGCCATTTTTGTCGCTAAACAATTAATTATGATGCCTCTGTTTTAAATATATTATTATTCTCTATCGTCAGTTAAAGATAAAATGTTAAATGATCATTGGCAATTTTTGCTAGGCGTTATATGAGGTGTTTCGCAATTATTTTTTTTTTTCATAATAATTTTCAGCTACAATTTAGGAACATGCAAAGAAAATGATGCTTAACCTTACAAGGTAAACGGTTTTACTCTTTTCAAACATAGGTACTACACTATTTTTCATATTTTTACTTTCCACACCTCCTGGCTGAAAAGTATTGTAATTGCGAAAATTTTCGTAAATGAGATATTGTTTTTTGGATGCTATATGGCATTGTATATTACGAAAAACCATGTCACTCATTTCCGTCGGTCTGCCAGTCTGCCTGTCTGTCGGCCTGTCCAAAGCTCTGTAGTCTTTTAAAAGCGTCCAGGGATGGCAGAGAAAAAGTTCATAAACGAACAAAAGTGAAAATCGCGCAAACTTCATTTTTTGACGTTCCAGAGGATCCTGATAATTTTTGAAAAATATGTTGTGGTCAGAAACTTGGCGGTGGGGGTTTTAGCTGGGTGGGAAGGGTTTACAGCAATTTTGATGTTAGTACATTTATGCGCTCCCGACCTCCCTCCCAATTCTACACACCTATTAGACATCTCATACATCCTACATTTTTTCGTATAGGTATTAAAAATATTCTCAGCAAAGGGATCACGTACCTACCGGACGCGGCTGCTGTTATGGGCGGCACGCTGCCGGCTTTTGTGAGTTGTGTTGTTCTAGTACGGTGTAACATGCTATGTTGAAATAATGTTTATGGACTAATTGCATGGACCTGTTTGATATATTTTTTTCTCACAGGGTCCAGTTTGTGTTGGGCAAAATCCTTTATGAACTGCTAGCTGCATTACGTGGGAAGTACAGAGTTAACTTACTTGACGTTATTTTTTTTAAAGCAATGGCTATACGGGGGTCCGATTTTCCTCTAATGCTGTATATTGACTATTTCTGTCGGTCTATGATAATTGCTTGTGTGTTGTATTTAATGATTTTCATTGAACTATTCAGATTTATAGTGACACCAACATCATTATCTGGAAATAAACCAGTGACACAGTTTTCAACCATTATTACACCGTATAAATCCAATGAGATAGTTATCATAGTTAATTATTTATAATTAGCTGATACACTGGCACTTGTGCTGTTAAATGGACCAACATTTATTAGCAGACTTGTAATTAATTAACATATTTATTCTAGGTATGTTTGTTTATATGCCGCATACAGGGTTTTCAATGTTCATTTTATTCCGTTCGAGAGCGGCTATACTATCAGATTATTCGGATAAGGTCAATTAAGCTCCTCTTAATTACTCTATCTCAGACTAAGTGGCATAGACGTAGAACAGTTTCGTTAGTGTTCAAGGCACAATTCTCAGCAAAAGCAACTCGATGGCAGCTCGACTCGAACTCGATTTCGACTTCGATTGCGTTGCTCTTGCGCTCAAATTGGAGCAACTGCCAACCAGCTGGAGGCCTCGTTTCGAGATTGAACAATAGATTTACAGGCATATCAGTTTATTTGACACAGAGCCTGAAATTGTAAACGTTTCCAACCTATCCAATAAAACTTTGCAGAATAATATTCATGATATAAAAATTAGATGGTAGCTCAAAATCCCAGTGCTAAATTCTGTTTTTAACTTGTTTCCTAATTAAATGTTAATTTTTAAGGGGGCGATTTTTGAGTCTGTTTTGAAAAGAAAGCTTTGTATGAACGAGTCATAAACGGTAATACAGGGTGGTAAGATTTTCAATAGAGAAAATCAGTGGCGCGCCAGTAGCTTTTCTTAATGAAATTTGTATTCATATGAACAGATTGGATCCATTGCATCACTCACAATTTTCACTTAAGTAAAAACTATAACGCTTCATGGTGATATTATCATATTAACGATATTATTATGATAACGCGGAATAACAAGCGAAAACGAAAAAGAAGATCAAGCAATCAAATTTGCTTTCGATCGAGGATTTTAAGGATCATGTTTATTTTGAGACAAATCAGTAGCGTACCGTGAACGCCTGTTAAAATACGCAGGTCAAATTTTGTACGTACATTGACAAATAAAAAATGTACATTGAATGATGCCTATTGATACATTCATACCCAAGTCAAATAAAATACCTGAAGTGGTACTTACAGATAAGTTTTAGAATCCTGTATCTCAAAGTTAGGTCGTTTAGGGCATATATTCATATGAAGCTTACTTCTTAAATTGGACTCAATAATCGCCCCCTTAAATATTGATATTTAATTAGATAACACTCTGTATTTTGTTATGCCTTGAATCTTTATACTATATATTTATATACTCAGTGACATTAGAAGTATTACACCCAGAAAAAAATTTCTTGCAATTGATTTTTTGGCAATGTGGTAGTCTTACATCAAGGATGAAACGATAACATTCTCACGAGATCTTATTGACGCGCAATAAGAAAATAAATTGATAATGTGTTGAACCACCCGCAGCTGAATTCACTCCTGTATACGTCAAGGTATCAAAAAGATGAGATGATCGAGGTCTGTTTGTGGCACCTCATTCCAAGCAACTCGATACTTCGTGGATTAGCTGTGGCAGAATCTGTGGCGGATGGTGCAAACTGGATAGTCTCCTTCCCATCGCATAACACACATGTTCGATGGGACTTAAATAGGGTGAACGGGGTGGTCACGGCAAAACATTAACGCCTGCTTCTTGAAGAAAGTCCGTAGTACGATGAAAAATATGGGGATGTGCGTTATCTTGTTGAAAAAGGACGTGTGGTCGGCCCTCTAGATATAGCAGAAAGGTGGTTTGTAGGATATGATCAACATAACACGCAACAGCCTTGAACAAACAGAAGGGGTGATCGGCTACCATAGGCAATAACCCTAAGAACCATAATGCCAACAGTCCTTTTTTACATGCCTCTCAACAGCAAATCCAATATCACGCCGTTCTTCACGGCAGCGTCTTACCCTTCTACGATCATCGTGCGTACCTGGACAGAATTGCGATTAATTATGTCATGCTGCCCCACAATGTTGCCGTTTTCTGCTCCAGTTCAAATGTTGACAACACTGTCCGCAGTCAGAGGAAGCACTAAACGTGGGCGATATCAAAAAAGTCCAAAGGCTCGAATGCAGCGATGGAGTGTACGCATAGTAACAGATGTACCTTCTTCTCCAAACAATTGGTCAGCGATCTGACGCGTAGAAGCAAAACGACCTCGTATGGCTAATTGTCTGAAGCGCCTATCTTCACGCTCCGTGGTACGCCTCGGTGAACCAGCTGGCCTTCTTTGTGTTCATCTACTTTCTTCCATCCATACACGAGACACACGCATTACCGTCATTGCAGTACAATTAACATGACGGCCAATTTCGCAATAGGACAAAGAAACATTTCGATAGGCAATAATTCTACCTCAGTCAAAGTCGCTAACATGGTGATAATTTGAACTTTTTCGATCTCGAAGCACTTTGTTATGCTTGACACTAGTAAATGAAAGGACAATAACTAAGAGTATCTGCAGTACTCAGCTCTCAGAAACAGCTTTCTTCACAAAAACTAAGAGATAACGTTTTAACAAAGGTAAACGAAAACAAAGATAAAACGTTTGCCACAGCATGCTTTAAATATAGTCATTATGTTACAAAAAAAAAACAAGTTGAAGAAATTATTTCGACTGGGTGAAACACTTCTAATGTCACTGAGTATAGGTCTTTCACAGAGAAAGTAAGTATCGTACATAGAAGTCAAAATTGAGTTAATGTAATTCACTTGATTGTCATTTTGCTTGGATTTTGCCTTTCAGACAAATTTAGAATATTTATGATTCATTCTCCCAAATAATATCTGCAGTATAAGTTCTAGGGTATTGAAACTAATAAAAAGGAAAGGAATTAGAAAAATGGAATCCCCGGTTTGAATTTTGAATTACAAGTTGATTTGTAGTTTAATTCTAAGCCCTGTTTTGTGTAATTTTGTTTGAATCAGGCTAGTTGCTGATTGAAATTTTTAGTATTGTCTCACAAAAGCTGATATGAATTAACTATGAATGAATTAAAATACTTAACTAATACACCAAAAGAGGTGCACGCAGTCTATTTCGCTCATTAATAAGTATCATCCATTAACTTCAGCATTCAGCTTAAAATGTGTACACCAAGCTTATTTAACCTTCCGACTGACTAGTTTCAGGTAACTGATGGGACTTTCATCTAAATTGAGTAGGGCCTAGATACTAATGTGATAACAAAAACCTGGTACGTTTTGATAAATCATGCTGTATGCCCTTAAAAGATGAGTTTAGAATTTTTGTTTTCAGATAAAATGAAAGCGCCTCGGTCAATGACATACTACAGAATATTGCGTCAAGTAGGTTGACTCTGCACCTCCTACATAACGCTATCATTAGTTCATAAGGGATTATGTTCGCCACACGTAACAAAGAAATTGAACAGATCGAGTTAGTCAAACATGCCTGTACAATTAGTCCACGTAAAATTTTGTCTGTTCTACCAACGGTACCTACGTCAACCATCTGGCCAGTTGATATGTTTCACCTTGCCGTCCGCAGCAGGCAATCAGTCGCAACAGGGCAGAGTTGCTATATTGGGGGATTGTCTTCCAAATCTGGGAGATTTTTTCTTCCCTTGATGAAGTTTTGGGGTAAGTATAAAATGTTCTGGTGGATTTTTTAGGAAAAAATAAACACAAAACTATATACCTAACAATTTTATCTTTCTGCAGATTCTTGTTTCGTAATGGTCGCACTTGCACCTATCTCCACAAAATACCTACAATGTCAATTGTGAGTTGGTAGACCTGTATCCATAGTCATAGAACAGCACGGCTACAGGATAGTAAGATATGAATAGGCCGATTGAACTAGCTATTCTTCTTCGTCTCCTTCCGCGATGTTGAACCGATTTGCTCGTCTTGCTCACAATCACGGCACAAAAAACATAACTACTTTAATGCCGTGTTTTCAAAGTATTTGTATTAAAAAAAAATGAATTAGAAACTGATAATTCCCCAGAAGCAAATCAGCTATGCAGTGTGATTTGGGGGATTTATTTGAAAGGGTTGAGGGACGCAGGTGACACAGGCGACGCAGGGCAGTGCAGTGCAGGTTTCTGTATTCAGTAAAATTTAAATGGACCCGCGAAAATTGGAACGCAGAGTAGGGTAGCACAGATCGGTGTTTAAATAAACCTGCCTAGAGCAGTCCACCAAACACAGTTTACTGTGCTACGTGCATTGCAGTTTTTGGTTAGCGGAACCTTCTTGTGGTTATATTCGAAATGGATGAACAATTAATTGAATTGGGGAGAAGACATACAATTCTTTATGATACCAATGATCCCATTTATTTAAAAGGAAGATTAAAGAATGAGGTATGGAAAGATGTAGGAAAAAACTTAATTTAAAAAGCGATAAGCTAAACAAATATGTCATATTAATTAAAGTTAGACAGTGGCCGACAAAGTTTGGCTATAAAATGATAACTTCGTATATTAAAACAATACATTTTTACGTCAGAGTAATATTAAAATTTTCCTTGTAAAACACCTGCTTCTTGCCAAGGTACTTGCCCTTCTGCATTAAAATATTGAGTAAATGTTTGTCTTAGAAAAGCATTTGATATACTTCGGGTATTACTGTTTCGCAATGAAAGTAGCTGATTTGTAGGCATATCAGCACCGGTTCCGTCTAAGTTGCTACAGGCTTCTGTACACCCTCTTAAATAATTGTGCAGGACGCAAGCTGCTTTTGTAACATTCACAACGCTTTGAACTTTAATTTCAAAAGGTCTTCTGAACACACGAAATCGAGAAGCGAGAATAGCGAAGGCACATTCAATACACTGACAGCCTATAGTTAAAAATTTTATTTTCATGACTACCAGCAACACTTCGCCTCGGATAGGGTCGCATCATATTTTCTGCTAGCGGAAAGGCTTCATCACCCACAAAAACGTATGGTAAAGGCACGTCAGCTGTATCAAATAAAGTCGGTGGTGGAAGAGCCAAAGTTTCTATGATCAGTTTCTTCCCAAGTGGGCTGCTTGAGAAAATGTTACCAACGCTGAATCTCCCCATCGACCCCACATCAATGGTAGTAAATTTATAATTGAAATCAACGGTAGCCATCAAAACAATGGAGCAATTTTGTTTGTAATTGTAGTATGAAGAGCCAGTTTTTGGTGTTTTTTTTAATCACTATATGTTTTCGGTCGACAGCTCCCGCGCAATGAGGAAAATGCAATTTCTTCTCAAAATCTAATGAAATGGCTTGCCACATATCAATAGTTGATTTTGGCATATACATTGGTTGCATATTGGTCCATATTGCATAAGATACCTCATTTACTATTTTAGCAACTGTTCGATCCTCCATTCTATAGATGTACGCTATGCTTCTGTAGCTCTCTCAATACCTACAAAAAACTGAATGTAACTTCTTCACAAACGTACCTGCCACATGATTTTTTATTTTCAAGTTTATGTTAATTTCTTATTGAATATATTATAACCAGTACCCAAAATCTCGTTAAATTTGATTGTTAACTTTTTTTAGTAAAAGCGCAGGCCGTTTCTACTAGCTGAGAATGCCTAATAACTGCTCAAATATTAAACTTTTTTACAGGAAATGTGGCAGAAATACTAAAGCTACGTAATTGCTACCACGATGCACTGCGAAGACAGGGAAAGTTTCAAAAAAGCGGAGCTCCTGCTGTCGCTATAAAACAATGGAAATATCAAAAACAAATGCAATTTTTGGTTCGATATATGACAACCAAGGCATGTGAACGTAACATAGAAGGAGATAGTGAAGATGAAGAAACACAACTTGATCCAGAAACTGAAACTTTTAAAAGTGAAGGAGTAATTAGCGAGAATCGACAGTATTGCAAGGAAACTGAAAATGTGAATTACGCGGTTAACGAGCCGTCTACGTCTGGTACTGGTATACAGAAAAATAAGGAAAGAGGATTTTCCAAACGAAAGATATCTGTAACTGAATACCGATCAATCACATCCCCACCTGTTTCTAAGAATAAAAAAAACGACGATCTACAGGAAACAATAAAGCAGTCAATGATTCAACGTCAAAAAAGAGCAGAAGAAAGACAAATTGAAAGAAGAACACTCTTTGGATTATGATTTTTATCATGTTTATATGTCTATGTATCAGATAACAAAAAAATGCCTTCTAAGTTGCAGCATCTCGTGAGAAATAATGTGTATCAAGCTATAGCACAAGTAGAAGCTGTATATCTAGGGCTTCAGAATACGACTCAACAAAACTATTATCATACAAAGACCTATTCCAGATACATATTTTAACACGCATACTCCGCAGACCAATTCCTCTTATTCGACAACATCAACGCCTCTTTCATCACCAACCCCAGTTCTTGCAGTATCCAGCAAATTGAACATCAGAATTATAATAACCCTCCACCTTCTCTTACGACCACCTCCTATTTGACCCTTTGAACATCTCTTCCTTCATCCTCGAGTAACTATGACTTAAAACCTAGCAGCCATTCACCCGCTAATAATACCAGTGAGGCTCGATATTTTTTTGGAAATTTTTCAGAATAGAATGTTGATTATTTAAATAAACTTCTTTAATTTTCTTATCAAAACGTTAAAATGAATAAACATGTTACCTTAAACAAATAGCTAGTTTTTCTTTAGTTCCTATTGGTTTTTGGGCGACAACCATCTGGATAAATACAGTCTTCTAACATATTATGTACTTATCAAATTGCCCTCTGTTTAACTTGAAATAATTTGAAAACAGAGGCTCCAAAAATTCGGATGATAGTGCAAATTCTCCGTGAGTATTTATTATTTTCATATATTTGCTTTTCCAAAATGATTTATTCCTTTTCGACATGTTGTACAATATGTTTCTTGAAACTCCGCGTCCGATTCTGGCTCGGAACTGTCCGAAAACAACGCCATGCTAAAAAAAAACACCTTTTCTATGTACAACTAATATTATTTACTATTCGCAATCGCCCGCCAATATTTTATAGCAAGAACTGCCGAGGACTGCTTTCAAATATGCGCTCATACTACGTGTCACGTATTTTTCCGAACTCCAGCGTCCCAATGTGCGGCCGGCCTTATTGGAGATACCGTAGCGCAGCGCAGAGGTAGCAAAAAACCAGAGACGTGTATTTTTCTCCCCATTCTCAGTTTTGAGGGTAGATATATGGAGAAAGGTTATACTGTGTGAAATATGTCCTGGTGCGTAGAACTACCGTAGTTGGAAGCGTATAAATATACTAACGCCAGAAAATTATATACTCGCCTCCACCTCTGCAGCTACCAACCCTGAGATTTAACACTTACATTTTTTTCCGTAATTGATTCAGTGGCCTCTAAAAATCAAAAAAAAACAAAGCTTTAGAGATTCTTGTTCTTTCATTATTCTTTGCTTTCATCTCTGCAATCTTCAAAACCTACAAAGCTTTTTCGCACAGACAGAGCCGACAGAAATTTGTGACAGGTTTTCGTGACCTACCTACATGTCATATAACATCCAAAAAGCATATATCATTTTCAAAATTTTTCGCGATTACAATACTTCCTCGTCAGTGACATAGTAAGTCCTACACTATTGAGTGAACATGTCAGTTGACATAGGTATCCATCCTGTATTAACAGCAGGAACTCCTCGAAGACTAAACGTGTAAAACAGAAACTTCCGGAGAGTGAAATATGGTAACTTGACATGCTTCTTACTGACTGCATAAGGCTCCATTAACTTTCGGGAACTAAATTTGCTGACAGTTTTATTGAGAAAATCTGACGCAGGCGAAACTAACAACCTTCTTGAGGGATATTTTGGTTGCTAATGAGATGCTCTGGTTGTACTCCAAACATTCATTTGATTGCGTATTTCGTTGAACATATCTATACAATTTATTTTATCAATTTGTCTTGTAAATCTGTTATTAAATATTACCGGTCATCGGCAAACTTATGAACAGGTTTGAAAATTACCGAGATCAAGTAAAGTTGTGTTCCAATTTATTATTGACGTTTTTTTTACATACGCCACCTAGAAAGCTCGCTCAGCATAAAAAAGGATCAAGTTTATTGGCTTGCCGAATTCCGTTCATGTACACAAATCTAAGAATTATGATTATAGAAAAATTAGGTATAAAGAAATTTTAGTGGCATAAGTAATGATTTGCAATTTGAAAGATGAAAGCTGAGTGTTTCTAAATTCTTAGCCTTTTGATAAACTTGTTGACTTCATTGAGTTAAAATATGTAGATGAACTAAGCTAGATATATTTTTGGATAGTTCTCAAAAAATTTGTTTGTCTAGCCAGATTTTCATTTGTTTTTCACACATAACTCTGTCACATACAACGCTTCTTCGATCCTGGTATCATAGTAATTGAATTTATTTTTCATGATGGACAAGTCATATAACGTTGATAAGACATACGCCAAATTCCTGTTGATTTGAAACTGAGGACAGTATTACACGTTTCCCATTAATATTCTTTACTCTTTAGCCATATACTTTTGTTATATGTCTACTTAATTAGAAAACATATAAACAACTCGAAATCCATATCATTCCCATTTTCTCTTCACCCATCTCGTTAACCAATGGCCATAAATTCTCCAACCCCCCTTATAAACACAATTATTCGATAATTAATGTGGTCCACCCCTGAAAGGGCAAGCAAGGGCAGGGTGAGTGCATATTAGCGATATATTCAGAGTTGCACCATTTACAAAATAGCGCCATAATAAGGGTAAGTCGTATTTTAAAGGAGGCTCGCTGGATGTCACCCTAATGACACCAGTAACTGCACCACAATTGCTCTAATTGGGAGCCAAATGTCGACCTCTTGGGAGAACAGGCGTCGGGACAGACTACAGGGGGTTACTTTGGAAAGATGCATTGTCGTGGGAATGCATGGTAGTTTATTACTGTTTTTAATACATAGTTCAACGAAATTTTAACTGCATGACAGTCAACTAGAACTTGACAGTGTACACAAAAAGTAATTATCTCTTTAAGTTAAATGTTAGGCGATCAGTATTTACTGTGATCCGTCAATATTTATCGTGGAATGTGATATTCATATTTAGCATGATTTTGTACAGAATCCTGGGGTTTGTAGGATTGCCTCCACCCTGAGAAAATTTACTGTCCCTACTCTTCAAAGAGTTAGTAGGTACACAACATCAAAAAAAAATATTTCTTTCAGATAATTCATGACCCCCCCCCCCCCCCCCCGAGAGAAATTCCTGCGGGCGGCTCATGGTGATATTTATTGACAGTGTAGTCTGGATCAGGACGACAGTATTAATTTATTGATCTTTTCACCGGGAGCGAAGTGGTAGTGAGGGATACCGAACCACAGGGGTATTACATACATATATTGAAAAGTGACATTATTTTTTGACATTCTATAGGTTTTTGGCATTAGATAGATTTTTCTACAAGATGTCAACGTAGAACTAGCCGTTTTTCACTTCATGTGCACTCGTTCTGTAGCTGTACGGGTTGCCTAAACATTATGACGCTTCAGATATCAATTTTTGGCTTTGATGTGTTGTAACATGTGATGATAATTTCCTTCGTTTCTCGTATTAAATACGCTTACTTGAGATGCATATATGCAGCTTCATCATGGAAATTTGCTGAATTTGATAAATGAGAGAGAAAAAAGAAAATCCTGGTTGGTTAAGTATATTACAACTAACTGGTGAGAAAATAGGCTACAGACAGGAATATTTATGTGTATGTGCTACGCCACTGGCAAAATGGGTTTCGACCATCTCCCGCAGGAGCGCGCCACCATCCAGCGCGCAGCCTACCACTGCCGACCGGAAGACCGTTGAATTTTGAACGGTCCAATGGGATGCCTTCCTCTCGGAGCGACCAGGAGTGAGGCCGGAAGAAGCTACCATTTTTGACGATAACCAGAAAATCTGTTCGGTATAGACAATTTTTCAATTACGACAGTTTCTCATGCAATGTACATACAATACATTGAACAAAAACATAAATGTAATCAATAAAAATACAGTCCACTATACATTATGAAACGTGCAAATGTTGTTATATTTTATATTATTTCTTATTTCCAGCTATTTAAATTGTACCTATAGAAATTTATCATGCGGTGCCAAGTAGAAAATACAAATCACTGCCTAGATGTGAGGTACTGCGAAAATGTTTTGTGTGTGATACGTCATTCCTATTCATCTGTGATGTGACTTAATTACACACCACGCAAGCGCGGTCGTGATTTCACGTAATACTTCTCAAAGTTTTTAAAAACGCAAAAAACCGGGTAAAACTGTAATTTATAACTTAGCATAACCTTGCTTCCGAAAGGACAACACAGATAACCCGTCTAGTACAGCTAATATACTTCGCAGACAGCACTTTCAGTAATAATTTTCTCAAATATTAAATATCACTCATCTTATACGGATGTAGACCAATAGACACAACCACCACACAATCATCGAGATGCAATCTTGCTATTCAACTAATTTTTTTTCTTTGACATCTTCTCAGAGATACATATTCTGCTGACTATCTTGGCATTCTGCAACCAACAAAGCATGCTGGCCTCCATAGATGACGCTATTGTGACGTTCACAGCACGCATAGCGACCAATAGCTATTCGTGTACTAGCAGCTATCCAGTCAGAAAGTTGACATTTTATCTTTTTTTTTGTGGCATTATATAGGTTTTCCGTAATAATCCTGCCGTTCGCCGCACGCGCGTTGGACTCAAATAGCAACATCATCGGACTGAATATAGGTGTGGTCTCTATAGTGAAATCTGTGTCATGTGGGGTCAACTGATGCTTAGCAGTGGTGCAAACGTCTCGCTGCCATCATTTGTCAGATCATAAGAGAATGGGGTATTTTCCAAATTAGTGATATTGTCATATTGACGGCTGAAATAGATTGTTTACAATCATTTATCATATATTATACACTTTACTTGTGCTTTTTGGACTCATTTGCTGAAAAAAAAAATACATTTGAAGTCCATACCACCATAGTGGGATCATTTAAACCTCTTGTATATCCCCCCAAAGAAATCAGTCAATAGGAATCAATTTTTTTGAAGGTTATCAATAGAATGTGACAATGTCTTTATCAAGGATCATATTCAGCACTGTAGCCATGTACTAAGGAATTTCATGAAAGTTCACGATTTAGCAGCGCTTCTTTATTCCGATTAACAGAGTTGTCTAATGGTGTACCTATATATATAACTTGAGACGTGGTCATTGTCGTCTAGACCAGTTAGGTGAAAAATTAAAGCTTCCGCCTTTTGTTGGGTACTTCGACAAAATTTAAGCAAAGAGGACTCTTTATACTTTTTTAATTCTCTCTAGCTTTCAATGGACTTTGCCATCATCATCAGGAGCTGCAATTACAATGATAACAGCAGCAACAATAGTGTAAAATGAATTTAAATCGACTCAACTTACAGTAGTATGTGAGGATGTTGCTAATTGTTGTTTACGTATAGGATGAGGGAAACGTCCAGTAACATGGTGAGAGCTGGATAGATGGTACAATGGTCAAAATTATATCTATAAAATATGACAAGAACAAGTTAAAAACAGATTAAAAATTATTTGAAAACATTGAAGCATTACATCGTGAAGCCACTTGATGATTGCACAAAATGGTGGTCATGGAATAATGAGTGAGATGAACCTTTTGACAGACATTGACAACCTTCGGCCTTCTGTCAAAAGGTTCATCTCACTCATTATTCCATGACCACCATTTTGTGCAATCATCAAGAGGCTTCACGATGTAATGCTTTAATGTTTTTAAATAATTTTTAATCTGTTTTTAACTTGTTCCTGTCATATTTTATATAATTTTGACCATTGTACCATCTATCCAGCTCTCACCATGTTACTGGACGTTTCCCTCATCCCATACGTAAACAACAATTAGCAACATCCTCACATACTACTGTAAGTTGAGTCAATTTCAATTCATTTTACACTATTGTTGCTACTGTTATCATTGTAATTGCAGCTCCTGATGATGATGGCAAAGTCCATTGAAAGCTAGAGAGAATTAAAAAAGTATAAAGAGTCCTCTTTGCTTAAATTTTGTCGAAGTACCCAACAAAAGGCGGAAGCTTTAATTTTTCACCTATATATATATATATATATATATATATATATATACAGTGTGATTCAACAAGGGTCAGACCGTTGACTTTCGACAGTGACAGAGTGGTGTCGCCTGTTTCTGTTTCGTGCTTTGTGGTGTTGATTTTGTCTTATGCGTTTTGTAACCTCACTTATAACCTTTATATTTCAGTAAATTCGAAGAATCGGCGTTTCATTCCATATTTTTATTGTGTAGTTAAAAAGCTTAGTTCCAAATCAGTCACTGCACCCCGCTGGACAAGCAAAATCACAACACCAAAGCCTCAACAACAACGCCACAGTGCATCATAACCTCATTATCATCTGTCAAAAAAGCAAAGACACAGAACGCAAATAGCTACGGATCATTTTGTAAAACAAAATGGGAATATCTCCTGCCCTTGTCATACTGTAATCGTCGGACAAATGTAGAGTCACATTCTTTGAAGGCGGCGGAGAAAATATTACTACGTCACGCCAGATATTATTACGTCTCACAGTTGGCGGCAAATTTTATTTTTAAAGTTTGAAGCGAAGTTTTTGTAACTTCATGTTCAAAGAAAAAAGTAAAATGACTCAATATATATTTTTAGATATAGAACTTCAATTTGGAACCAAATATTTTTTTTGAAAATACCCCATTGCCAGCTTGGAATTTATATTGTTCCTAACCTCAAATCGATTATTAATATCTTCAAGAAAAAAGGTTTCAGTCGAATACCCACTATCATTGCGTACCTACCCGGTGAATATGGTTACGTAGAAATCCGCTGTAGGTAGTGGAATCATCAGTAAATACAGATTATGGACGAACTAGTCCCTTCAAGGTTGCGTAGGCACCACGACACCAGTAAAATATAGGAATAATCTAATAATAATAAATCTAATTATAGAATGCTTATTCTATAACAAATGGCTCCGTGAGACACCTATATGTTTAGACTTAGCCCTAGTTCTATGGCCAATATCCACTTATTCCACAAGGAAATATTGCTATAAGTTACAAACAGCACACCATCAGGCAGCAGGCAGTTCAATCTGAAAGGAAACGGCAAACAGCAAACGGGTTGCCGCGACGCTCTGCGCGTCGCCTCGTAATGTGTTTAATGGTCTTTATTCAAATGAGGATCGGTGGTGAGGTGATAAATCAAAGGAGCCGTGGACCACCCGCGCGACGCCACTGTTTCAGAGCCACCTGATACGCCGCCACCACCGAAAATGTTAACAAGACAACGGCGGATATCTCGTGCGATATCTACCACTGATGTACGGAGGCGGACCACCGACACAAGCTGGACAGGAAGAAAAAAATTGGCGTCAAGTAGACTGACTCCATACTTCTCACGCATCAGAAACAACTTCTGGTACAATTTCCCATGTAGACGGATAACATCAAAAAGACATAGGGTTTTTCAGAAATATTAGTGCATTATTTGGACTTTTCATAAAAACAAAATCTTCAGAATGTCATAAAGACCATGTCCGTACACAGTAGCCTCATTTCTTTGTAGCTCTGGCTCTGGTGTAAAACTCTTTGTCAAAGATGGATGATAACTGATTATACTCGTAATAGCTCTTAATTATAAATACCTCATTGAATAATATTACCTCTCGAAATCAAGTAACATTAAATTAAACTGCAAGTATAATGCTCGTTTATACAGGATGACTTTGATGTTGAGTCATTAATTTTCAGATAATGACTGTAGAAGGAAGATAAACCATAATATGAGTGTAAAAATAAAAAAAAATTAAAAAGAAAATGGTACCTTGTTTTATAAAGTATCCTCCCAACAAGTATTTCAGAGCGGACCTGTATTTGATCGTGCGGTCTTGGAGCACCGGCATGCCCTCCCCTGTGAGGTCTTAAGTTATCTGATTCACGAGCCCTTTGTACTACATTAACAAAGGCACGAGGGGTTGGTTGCACTCTATTAGGAAACCGATCCGCATAAATCCGTGATGCCGCGGCAGCATTTTGTAAAGACTCCCCCCTCCGCCGTAAATGAGAATCATGTCCACAAGTTCAACATTTTCGTAAACATGTGACATTTTTTATTTCGTTTTAGCCACGCAACAAACACCACTATTCACTCTCGCGTTACCGACTGACACATTGACTGAATACAACTGAATAAAATTGTAGTAAAAACATCGTGATAAGCGTTTCAAATTCTTTCGCTTTTTTGTTTCCGATGCGATGAACCGATAAGGCGGATTATATCCGTTGTTGCCAAACATGAGCACATAATATTATAATATTATTATTGAGACAGGGCGGTACTCAAACTTCTTAAGGGCTATAACTTTGTTACTTTAATTTTACCAGAAAAATGTTAATGGAAAAAACATTTCTTTTGATCAGATCTACTCACTGTTAAAATAAATGACTCAACTTCGAAGTCACCCTGTATATAGTTAGTATCGCGCCCACCCCGTATCTGAAAGTTCCTCAGATTCTCTACCAAAGTTGCTATATATACGATCCCGTGGGCTGGAAATATTTTAAGGGCAAATGTAGGGGGAAATGTATGTTTGAAATATCTCTAATATGTGCATATAATTGTCAGGACTGTCAGTGCATTAAGCGATCTTTTTTCATTTTTGGCATTTTGCTTCGCCGCCACTGGACCAATTTTTAAAAAATACAAACCTATTTCATAGTAACTTTGTGTGGAAATTTAATGAAAATCCGAGCTGTACTTCTCAACTTATAGGCGGTTATAAAATTAGCGGACAGACCGACAGACAGACAGTCCTAGAACATCCAAAAATCATAATATCTCATTTTTCACGATTACAATACTCAGCCGCCAGTTCGCGTGGGAAGTAAAAATGGCGTCATGTAAGTTGAGTCTGCACTACCTTCACAATGCTGTCACTAGTTCATAAAGGATTATGTTCGTAGTTCAAGTTGGTCCCTCTAAGGGAATATGTATATAATCAAACCGAGCGCATCAGGTCAGTTAAAGAGGCCCATACAATATCATGGTTCCCAGTCATTTGACAACTTTGCGATCTAGACATTTCTCCCTTGCCCTACCAGTAATACCGCCTCTTTGGCACCGACTAGTAAGACCGCGATACAGGTATACCCAGAGATGCGTGTGTTAAATATTTATTTAAATGTGCGTAGAACTACCGAGGTTGTAAGTGTATAAATATACTAACCAATTTTTAGAACCTACATTTTTTGGTTGAAAACTACTACTTATGTCACTAAGTTCAATCAAGGAGACTGGTGAATCTTGGAGATACATGGAGTTGGAAGCTATGTTAGATATTTTTTCCTTGCTCAAAAACATACCATAGAAAAAAAGAAATTGCGTAATTTACTAGATTGTGAAACACTATCTGGCTAAAATTGAAAAGCTGCTATGTTTTGGCTGGTTTGAAAAATTCGCTGCTCTGTCGGATAGTGCCTTAACCCGTAACCACAGAAGGCCAATAAATTGAACATTGCCACAGACGTGGCGTCAAAATGACTCCTATAATGAAAGCCATGGAAAACATATTTGAAAAATAAAAACAAGTTTACCTCTATCTTATATTACTTAAATAGGGTCTATTTTAATATCGTTTTTAATAAAAGAATTCCTTCAGTAAAAAGCAAGTTTAAAAGAAATATATTTATTGCACACAATTTTCGTGAATATTTACAATAACATTTTTTGTAACTTTTTAACATTAAAAAAATGAACTTGTAGAGTACTTTTCATACAAAACTCTTTAAAAAACATAAAACAGAATACTTATGACGATTAGAAATTAACGTGAAAGTAATATCCTGGAAACGTGCAGTAGGTTTTCCCAAGTAATTTTATTCATTTTGCACAGTCCACGCAAACCATTTGAAACGGTTTTTTCCATAAAAATAGTTTCCTGTAGAAACGCCGTTCTTCAGTAGAAAGTCTTTCACAATTTCTGTCCATTCTTGTTCCGAATGCTCTCATGATCACTGTAAATGAATTAGGCATCTAAATCAATATCACTGTCGTTTTCATTTTTCTCATCCACCTCAGCAAAGTTTCTTCGTAGTCCGAATCGCCATATCAAACTTTTTTTGAGGGACCAGCTTTGCTATCAAAATCCATCATAAAAACCTAAGCTAAGACGAGCATGTTCATGAAATACAGAAACAAGAATATAACATTATCACAGACCTGTAGTTTTTTTGACTCCGTAGGAAATTCAAGTCGTAATGAAATGTAAATGACGTACACAATCAACGCAACTGTCTCGCTGCTAGTTCAATATGACTCGATGAACAGGTAACTCTACGCCTGGTCAGATAGACTGAGGAGAAAACGGGAAATTCCCCATCACGTACTAGCAAGGTGTCAAATTGACTCTACGTCTGAGGTTACGGGTTAAAAGTCTCTATGCGGAGCGGAATTCTGTAACTTTAACGGCAGTTTAGAATCAGCACTGCACAAAACACGAATGTTATTTGAGAATCATGATACTACATCTTGGGTGAAAAATGGAATTAGAGATGATTGACGATGGATTTCTCCAGTTTTTGATGGGTTTTAGGCTTATGAGACAAAACTGCTCATTAAAGCACTCGAAATGAAATGTACATAAAAAAGTAAAACAAAGGCAAAAAAAAAGAAAAATGTATTAGAGTAATACACCCTCAAAAAGTTATTCCTTGTTCAAAAAAGTTATGGTAATTCAAATATTAAAATCATGATCAGTGTAATGGAGTAAGCTCAACAGAAGGTTCAAATATAGGCACTGCTTCATATTTGAACACGAAAAATGCCAGACAAAATCAAGTACACTCCAAGAATTTCAGTCAAGAATAATCAATATACATATATTTATAAAAGAGTTAATTAAAATAATGTTTTATTATCCATTATATTTTATTTATTTTATTTTTCTCAAGAGAAAGGGGTGGCTCCTAGCAATATCAGCTACAATCGGCTACAAAACAGCTGCAAAGCTGGAGGAGTATGAAATGGTGGTATTTCTCAACGCGTTCCTTCTAAAAGGAAGCAGATATTGTAAAAAAACTTCTTCTGGAGATGCATAAATGCACGTGATCAGATGATAAAGGGTAGGTATATCAATAAGAACGCAATATTTGAATTTAGCGCCATTTTGGCACTCTTAATGTCATAATTATTATGACATGACAGATCAATAGTAGACAGGCGGGAGCTTATGAAAATGAATCATTACACAATAGAACAGCGTATCCTAATTGTTAAAAATTATGGCTGAACTATACTTTAGCGCATATCGCAAACATTACATTTCTTATTTTAAAACGAAAGATTAGGATGTAACTTGCACGAAAATATCATTTTTTCTTTAAGGAACCCTCGGCTTGCTATTTTAAAGAACTTCAAAGTTGCATTTTGGATGCTAATACTGTGGTATAGATGTTTTCTTCTTGTTTATACAAAATATTGTTCAAAATTATATGAATATAACATACACTGTAAGTTAATGTGATACTGTTCATCGCGATAATGCTATTTTGCATTATTGCGATGAATGATGAAAATAGTTCATTGTTAAGTAGTCATTTCTTTTATTTCAGGTAATTATTCCCATCACTACACCACAGTCACTGTCATGTTCTCTCCATCATACCTTAATTTGGTTTGTCAAATTCTTACTTATATACTAGCGCAAAAATGTGCAATCGGCACAGGATTGTCATGAAAATGCGATTTGGAGGTGTGGCCGGCAGGTTTTACTCTGCTAAATCCACCTTGTGCCCTACGATAGCGTTAGCTAAAGATACTTTTTTGAAGAATGCCTTACGCCCTTCACAAAAGTACTTCGGTTATTGTTTTTCCTATATTATAGTTATAATCTATTTACTTGTTGTATGTATGTACTTGAAGAATTATTTGAAGTGAAGCTGATGTTACAAAATGTACCTAATTAAATGTGATAACTGAAAAAGAAGCTGTTGCATATCAATAAATAATGAAAACGTCACAAAGAACATTGCAAGTTTTTTGATGATTTGATGAAATGATCGTTAATCTTTATTTATGTTGGACGATATGTTGGGTGGACCTGGCGAGGTGGTCCAAATCGACGAATCGACGTTGGATATTTTTATATGCAATAACCGCTGGTGCCTTTTGTATTTTTATGTCACGCGAGCCGCTGGTGCATTTTCCACTGTTTAGACACATACTGTTCAAAATTTCATCTAGTTTTCGGTAAATATTGGGACAACTTTTCATAAAACAAGCCATTTACAATAAATTAAGACTTTTATTTTGCAAATAACCTCATTTCTAATTACTTATTTCTCCCAAAAAAGGGACAACTTGACAACAATGGACATCATTTATCTTATCTGTCAAGAAATGAGCGCTACAAAACGCCTATTGAAAATTGTTTGTACTTACTAATATTTCTTATAAACGCAAAAATTTCGATCTCATTGAAAATACGCGAAAAAAATGGTTAAGGAATTTCAAGAAGACATTGAAAAATCACAAAACAACACCTCTACACAGTTTACCAAGTAAATACCATCATTTACGTATGTAATTTGATCTGTTATTTAAGTTAATAAGCTAATGTGTAATAACACGTATGGTTTTGAGCCTTTCTTTGTAAAAACAACGATTTTTTACAGTTTCACATCTATTTTCCTCAGTACTATAGAGTGTATATTATATTCTTATAATTTAGACCATCCTTTTATACAAAAAGCAAAAAAAGCAGCATATAAAACAGTATTCTATTCTAGAGTATTACCACCAAAAATGCAACTTCCAAGTTCTATAAAGTAGCAAGCAGAGGGTTGCTTAAAGAAAAAATTATATTTTCGTAAAAGTTCCATCCTAATCTTTCATTTTAAAGTAAGAAATGAAGTATTTGCGATATACGCTAAAGTGTCTCACCAAAATTATGACCAAAGTGGTGAAAGTTTAATTGTCTCGATTCGAAACGTGCAGCTAATATTCGGTCGGAATAATGTTCCTACAAAATCCACTGTGAAAAGAATAATCCAAAAATTTGAAAGTACTAGTTCTGTTAATGATGTGAAACATACGAGACGAGCTCACAGCGGTCGCTCAGAAGAAAATGTCAGAGCAGTTCGCGAAAATGTAGCCGAGAGTCCAAGGACGTCGATTCGTCATCACGCTCAATAACTGGACATTAAAACAGCCACTCTCCAGCGTATTCTAACAAAAGATTTACACCTGCATGCCTACAAAGTCCAATTGACTCAACAGCTTATGCCAACAGACCATGCACAGCTGAGTTTAGCAGTTGGATCCTTGGCCAACAGTATGCGAATTATGATTTTGTAGACAAAATCATTTTTAGCGATGAGGAACATTTTCATTTCGATGGCTTCGCCAACAGACAAAACTGCCGCATTTGGGGTACAGAGAATCCAAGAGTAATTCATGAAAAAGTTGTGCATCTAAAACGTGTCACTATTTTGTGTGCACTACGGACTGGAAGTCATGGCTCGTAATGACATATGGTTTCAGCAGGATGGTTCCACCAGCCATGCTGCTTATGAAACATTGGCAGTTTCGCACGAGTTTGCTGCTGGTCGAGTCATCTCCCGATTTGGTGTCCAGAATTGGACGCCACGCTATTGCGATTTAACACCTTTGGACTTTTGGCTTTGGGGTTATCTGAAGTCACAAGTTTATGCAAACAAGCCTGCAACCACCGAAGCATTGAAAGATGAAATCAGACGCTGTATCAATGAGATACCACGACATGTGTTCAAAAATGTTACGACAAATTTTATTAAAAGAAGGCGCATGTGCCACCGGAGCCGTGGCAGTCATTTTAGCTGATGTGTTGTTTCATACATAATTCCAAATAAATAATTCAGTTGTTTGTTACGAAATACCATGTTTAATAGAATCTTGAAATATTGCGTCCTTATTGAAACACCCTTTATAAAAAAGAACTTACCGCTGCTGAGGAGGTTAAAATCTCATAAAAATGGAGGTAGAGTATCACCAAAGAATAACCAAAACGTTAAACTAAAGGTAAGATAGATACGAAAAAGGGTACTCCATAAACTGGTGATTGGGGCCCAAAATCCCAAAATTTGGAAACCAAATAAAGGGCCGACACATCTTCCCCACCAAGGTTTCAGCAGGAAAATGATCGACAGTCAGTTGACTGTCAATCGCTGGTTGCCCATGGGCGGACCTTAGAAAATCAACTTTACCAGGGACCAACGATACTTTGTGAGGAAATTTCTGAGATAAAACGAGTAAGTCATTAATCAAATATCACAGCATTAGTGTCCAAAAAATTTCAACCCAATACTGAGTCGCTAAGAAAGAAATTCATGATACTATTTTTAAGCTACTGTCATCCATATTTTTACGGAACTGGCTTTCTCTGTCCCCACGTGTACTGATTAACGTTTTCCGTGCAAAGCTGCTTAACATTAACCGCCTTATCAGTAATTGAGTTTTAATGGATGGTGTGAACTTAAACATAACTCTAGGAAATGTATCTAGATTTTGCGAAGAAAATAACACCGCACTGCAACATGAAAATTACTTTATATCGTGAGAATTGTATCTGCTTCCATGATTATCTTGTTTCCCAAAACAAATTACTATTTTGTTATACATATGCTTTCCTCCAGATACTGATAGATGTGGAGATGTTTTGGTAACTCCAAATGAAGAAATGATACCCAACAAGCAGCTTACTCAGACGATGTAAGATTAGGTTTTTGAAATCCATCAAGCTTTCCAAAAATATCAGCTGTGAGTCATCATTGCGCAAAGTGAATCCAAGGCCTTTTATGGTTTTTGGTGGGTCACAGTACCGTTATCAGTTTCATTCATCCATCTTCCTCAAACACACATACGAAATTTGTCTCTGCTGACATAAATACGACCTTGAGTTTCGTACTCCTTATCTATGATTGTTACTGACTGTGTGACATTTGCAATTTAAATTCGGCAGTCTATATCGTTCGGCTTTCTCACGAAGTATTTTCACCAATGTTTAATAAATTTTACAGGAGAGCAAGAAAACGAAATCAGCGTGTTGTTGAATGAGGATTTTATGTAAGGTATAAATATTTACAAATTGAAAATTTCAGTATATCAGCCCATATTGATTGTCGATCATATGTTCTTTCAATATTTGCGGTAGCTTATCAAGTTATTTTGAAAAAAAATGGAAAACGCACTTAGGTCACTTCGTGAGAATTTTCAGAAGCTTTTTGTCAGATAGAGCTAAAATATGTTTTCATTAAAGTTCTTGTTATTACACTTTTTCAAGATATACAGAATTTATTTCACTCACTTATAAGCAAATAATCATATTTCCAGCCAAGGGAGCGATTATCTCAGAAAATTTGTTGATTGTTTGATTTTTTAAGTAATCGTTGGTCTGCTGACAGCAGAGTTTTGTAAAAAGGTTCAGATCGACTTTTGAATTTTGGTTACCTCCTACAAAATTTTCCTCAATGTCCATGTCTAAAATTGATGTAGATTATGACACAAATATTAGGTAATGAGATGAAGAAAACAACTCGAAACGTCAAAGCAATTTTTATTGAAATAAAAACTAAAAGAAAAGCAACTAGCTCAAACATTATCTTTTGACATATTACCAGCTAATGTTGATGTATTATGATACACAAAAAAACAAAAGCAAAATTATTAATAATTCATTCCGTTTCATGGGGCAAATTTCTAAAACAAAAGAGTTTTGGAATTCTGGTAAGCGTAGAACGGGTGTTGGATTTTCACATAGCGAAATTAATTCGGAGTACTTCTTTTCTGTTATGTTTACTGGTTCCTTATTAAGTTGTTCTGTTTAATATCATTTATATTATTACTATCTCTCATCAGTCTTTTTAACTCAATAATGTCATAACTACTATCGTGGTGGCTAGACTTGGAAAATATTTTGATGGGCATATCTTTTCTTACCATAAACTCCATAACACCTGTCCATTTAATATTCTGCCCTTTCTCAGTTTGCCGTGTGGACAACATTCTTAAATCTTTTGTAGTCAAAAAATTCATTGTTATTATTAAATAAGGTTGACGTCTTCTGACCAATCGAAAAACTGGATAGAGTTGTGAGGGTTCAAAAAGATCTCCAGCTCCCTATATCCCAGTATAAATTGCACTGTGGGCAGTCTTCCTCACTTTGGCCATGGTTTGACCACCAAGGTGCGTATACTAACAAGGATTATTGCACGCTAAGAGACCTATCTTCATTTAGATCTTTTCGTGGGAATTATATATTTACCTTTGCAGATAAGACATCCCGGGGTTAATGGTATGTTGCTTACACTATTAGATATAGTTATGCCTCTTCGTCAGATTAACCAGCATGGAATAACACCTAGAGGGTTATGTCAATTTTTGGTATTTTGACCGTTACGACACTTCTTGAGAAAGGCGAAGATATGATTAGGACCGTTTGTAATTTTACTAATGTGTTTTTCTTAACTAATTGTAGGAAGATAAACGAGAAAAAACGAATTTACAGAAAAAGGTTTGCGTTTAACCGACATACAAAATAACAAGGTATCTCTCCTTATCATGCCGCACCCAAGTAAATCCCCAAAATCCCATATTGGCACCTCCTCCATGCATATTAATTTTTTTTGAGTTCCATATTCTGTAGCACTGTATATAATTTACGTATACGAGGGATGTCTTTTAAGTTTTGCACATGGAACTAAAACAACACGGTAGGTAATTTTAAATGACTTTATAGTTTTTCGAAGTATTCTCCACGAAGATTAATACACATCTGCATTCGCGCGAACCAACTTTCGAAGCACTTATTCCACTTGTTTGCTGGCAGATCCAAAACGGCATTTTTGAATGCGTCAACTGCTTCTTCTGGTGACTGACACCTTTGACCACGCAGTCTGTTTTTCATTTTCGGGAAAGTAAAGAAATCGTTAGGACTTAGATCGGGACTATATGGAGGATGGTCCAATAATTCCACGTTTTCTTCCGTTAAATACTGCCTTGTTTTTTGGGCTGTGTGCGAGCTTGCATTGTCTTGGTTGAGGATGATTCTTCCTTCGGGGTTGATTTTTCGAAGCTCGGTGATGACTTTTGGCAAACAAATGGTGGTATACTAATCCGCAGTAACAGTTCTCGACTCATTAAGAGGAATTGTTGCAATATGACCCGCTTTTGACACAAATGTCGCGACCATCTTTTTCGAAACACTTCGAGAACGGATGACTTTTGTTGGCTTTTCTTCACCTTGGAACACCCAAATAGCCGACTGTCGTTTATTTTCTGGTCCATAACAGTAAATCCTCGATTCATCACTACCAACAATGCTGTATACATTTTTTGAGTTTCCGGAATTGCAACGGTCAAGCGTTTTTTGACACCAATTAACCCTGGCTGCTTTCTGCTCTTCAGTCAACAGGTTTGGTATCCAACGAGAAACTAATTTTCTTACTCCTAATTCTTAATGTAAAATTTTTTGAATTGAGGTCTTTGAGATCTTCAAGGACGCCACGGCATCGATGTTTTCCTGGGTGACTGCCGTTTTTGGTGCACCCACCCTGGGATCGTCGCTAAGACCCACCCGTCCACGTTTGAATTCCTCATACCAACGGGAAAAAATATCGACTGATGTGGCGCTTCGTTGCCGAAAACAGACAGTAACTCAGCAAGGCATTCTTGTTGCGATAATTGTCTCTGAAAGTTGTAATAAATTATAGCGCGAAAATGTTCTCGGTTGAGTTCCATTTTTCTAATGACTTGGTGACACTTAAAAATTCACTGTAGTGAGAACACTGCACGTATTGTTGTGAAACTTTGAATTTAAGTTTACTAAAGAGTGTTAAGATTCAGTACTGACGTTCGATCCGTGTGGCCTACTATGTTTCTATATTCAAAACTTAAAAGACATCCCTCGTATTAACATAACCTCAGAGCTATTTATCTTCCAGAAAATCTATTTCCTAGCTAAGTACTCACTCTTAAAGGAGGGACATTGACACAAAGCCAATCGAATCGTCAAACAATAGATGTCGAGATCCATTAAAACATTAGCCGGTAGATGAAGAAACACCAGTAGAAGCAGCAGGTCGGTTATTTCCACAAACACCTATTAAACTAATTATCGTACAAGTTAGACTTCTCAAACAATGCATCTATTGTCTTCTAACAAGTTAACTAAACAATTTTAGTGCTACCGGTATTTACTCACCCACTGACCGAAGTGCAACGAAAACAGTGACGGCGACATTCGTAACTTTTAATGGAAGTTGGTGCTATTTTTTTCTACTTGCGTTTCTATTATAAGGGTTGACCCACTTTTCAGATGTCAAACACGTAATTCATACCACAGCTTAGATAACAATCAGCTATGAGACTCTCTTGTTTGCGTTAAGAAACGCCCGCCATTTCCGATGAGCTAATGCAAATTGCCGTCGAAAATTCCCTTAAGAACTAAATGGGAAAATGATGGAAAAAAGTTTTAGTGCTACGCGTCCAACAATCCCCGCCAGTGTTGCTGCCTGCCATGCTGTCGGCGACAGCAATTTTTTTCATTATTGACAGTCGTTAAATTTATAACATTCAGATATGATCTGGTGTTTTTTTTTGTGGGAGTCAATAATAGAGTATATGTGTTTAAAATAAAGCATCGGATCATAATTATTTATAAAAAAGCTTCACAACAAACATGCTAAGAATAATAGAAATATTTTACTATATCCACAATGAACGTAAAATATTTACTTTTGCAGTTAATTGTTTGCTGCTTCCAGATTTCGAATTCATTGCAGGTTTGATGCCTACTAAAGTGACAGCGTTGTATCAACATAATAATAATGCTTACCTTCATTAAGCTTGTGCTGCTCTTAGTCTAATCATTTTACCAAATTTCCCCAAAATAATTGTAAAGTCTGGTTTTATTGGTGCAAGTTGTTCAAGAGGGTATTTAAAACATGGACGCATAAAATGGTTACACCAATTTTTGTGGAATAACGTTTTATTTGACAACAATGAATGAGAAAACGTGTCTTTTGGGATTCAATCGAATGTGTTGACAGGAATCCCAAAAAACACGTTTTCTCATTCGTTGTTGTCGAATAAAAAGTTTTCTCACTAAAATTGGTGTACCCATTTTATACGTCCATGGTTTGAATAGCCTCTTGAACAACTTGCACCAATAAAATCAGACTTTACAACTATTTCGCAGAGGTATTTTCGTCTAATATGATTAGACTATCTGTGCAAATTATGTAACAAATAGCACGTCTTGAAGTCGTCTAGCACCACACTTCTGAAATATGATACTGAAACTACGTTTTTCATGACAGAACTGTCAAAAAAATGACTTAAGTGCACTTTGACCCTCACTACAGACTATGAGAAGAAGGAGACAAACTAATCCTTGACTGGCTCCTTCTACCTAGTCTGAATTAGTTGCTGGTGACTGACACTGGACTTTCCAACGGTGCCGTGTCAGTTATCACTGATGGACCCTACATACATAAGTATAGTGAAAATCACGAAAGATGACTATTTCGTCATACCATAAATTGTACTGAAGTAATCAATGGACGTAGGTCGATGATAAAATCACGAGTCAGAAACATAATGACAACAAATTTATATTATGATTTTGCGAAGTTGGGTTATTTTCACTGATTATTTTTATTTTCATTTTATTTCATGGTTTTGAGTGATACCTTAATAATAATTTTAGTGGGGAGTTTTTGTTTTGAAAAAACAGTTATGAGTAAAATACCTTAAGATAGGAACACCCAAGACCAAAGTATTATTCGAAAACAACATAACCTGCTTTCACATAACCTAACTATTCATCTTTCAAATATGATCGATCATGCAACATGAAAACATCGTCTATCTTTGTCGGATACATGCAAATTAGCAACACAGTTTGTTTAGACAATGAAATTCTGTTTGTCTCTGTCTAACATATCAGAAACTTCATTAGATATATTCACAAATCGCTGTCGTTTGTCTTTACTACAGACTAAAATGATTACCTAATCGTCATCTTTCTTGATTTCGACTATACTACCTTGTTCTTTAGCGCTGTCAATCATGCGTTTTGTGTTCAATCACATAAGGTTTGCCTGACGCTGAAAGCATCGAATTGAATAAAATATTTATATTCTTATACATTTTATTAAATAAAGCTTAAACACATTTTTTGGTCTTTTATAAAAAGCCCGTTCACGTTCAATGTGTTAAGGACAGCAACGTTGACTGAATCACCATAATTTGCGAATCTTTATCGCGAAAAAAACGGAAGCAATCCACGAGCAAAGTGAGAACCAACATAACCTGACATCCCTAACAGCGACTTCTCAAATAGGGGCGGGGAGGCAGGCCCGTAATGTAAACTTTTTGTGCAAATTTTAGAGGTGTTTCTTTTTTAATATTCATGTAGAAGAATCCTCAGCGGATGCATGCACTTAAAATATTGTAGGACGCCTTTATGGCCTCCTTGAGTTTCATAGTTTTCTGCTGTTCCGTGTCAGCGCTCTATTTTTGGGTTATGTCACAAATATCTATTTGCATCAAATCGTTCATGCTTTTGATTTATATCATCTGTTTTATTAACCTGAAATTTTCTTCAATTTAAAAAGAAAACATAACGATAGGAGAGCGCTGACGCTAACATGGAAAAGTAGAAATCTAGAAATCCCCAGCCTTTCGGAATTAGTGAAATAACTATGAAAATCAAAAACACAATATTTCAGACGTAGAGGCAGCGTTGCCAGTCCAACGGTAACGTGTTAGTTAACCAGAGATTGAAAAACGAATTTACAGACATCTAATTGTTAACGCACAAGTTGTAGTTACCAAACATGAAAGTTAACCAGCGTTTTAAAAACTGGACCTAAGTGTGCCAGAATTTCATAACATCAAAACGGCGGATTTTGTTCTCAAACTTTGAAATTTCTATTTCATGAGCTACACTCCCAACGGCCTGATAGATTTTAACATTTGACATGTCCTTATATTCGCCATGACAGCATAAGTATAAATGGATTTTTTGAGTTACTAACGTCGGACTTTTCGTATTTTTACCTCGTTCGCCAAAGGGTGAGAAGTATTGTAACGCGAAAATGAGATATTATGTTTTTTGGGTGTTATATGAAATGTACATGACGAAAAACCATATCAGTCACTTTCGTCGGTCTGTCCGTCGCTCTGTCGGCCTGTCGGTCTGTCCCCTAATCTTATAACCGCCTATAACTTGAGAAGTAATCCTCGTGCTTTATAGTTTTTGAAAACCGGTCCAGTGGCGGCGGAGAAAAAGGCCAAAAACGAAAAAAGTTAAAATTGGCGTTTAATCATTTTCAGGAAAAGAAATTGTAGGGGTTGAAATTTGGAGGGTTGTAGGGTTGCAGGAGGGTATATGAAATGAAATTTTATGCACTTACTAGCCATATTTCACACATAGATTTACCCTTATTTTTAATTTAAAACTTAGAATGATAGAGAAATGTTTCCGATCCGTGTACTCTTTCTTGCTCATACATGTATCCGTACTGAAGCGCAGCAAAACATACAGACCTTGCATGAAACGACAGATAACTTACGAAAGGGACATCGTCGCCACATGGTCGGTAACTAGCAGTAGGGCAGGGAAATGGACTAACTGTATGGGCCTGTTTGACTGACTCAATAGGTTTAACTTCTCTGTTGTACATTTCCGTAACTCAAGGTTTTCTCAGAAATTCAAATTGCGTTGAACTTAATTATGAACTGATGACGGCGATGCGTAGGAAATGCAGAGTCAACCCACTTGACGTCATTGTGTAAAATGTACTTGTTCGGCACAATGAAGATATTGATAGGATACCTTTCCCTTCATTAGCATGTCTATTGTGGACCTTTCTCTCAATAAATTTCCATCAGTACTCCGTTGATTCTTTTTGGACAAATCTCTTCTTTAATATTGTTGCACACAAAATACACTAGACCTTACCGAAATATATTAGTTTCATTACACAAAAAGAACAGCTGCTTCTGCTAGCATGGCATGCGGCATTACTGGCAGGGGTTTTTGGGCTCTAAAACTTCTTTCATTGTTCTTTCCATTTAGTCTACGAGTGGGTTATTTCATTTTCTCATCGTAGATGAACGCCACTTTTTGACATCGACAGGAGAATTTAATAGCTGATTGTTATCTAAGTGGTGTCCGTACCAGAAGCGAAGTTCATAGTGAGTGGGGTGGGGGATCTAAATCAATTGCTGCGCACACGGTGGACAAAAAGAAAAGTATTGATCTTTTGGTAAAAAATGAGTCAAGGGAGAGCAGCCGCAAATATTTCTCAACTAATATTTGTCAGATCAGAATAGCATAGTCATTTTGATTTTTAAATTGTTCCCAACCAAATCGTCTAAATGTCTATTTATTTAGTTGATATCCGTTTATTTTTATATTGGACGTGCCAAATGCAGATATTTTTACCCAGCTTTTATTAGTGTCCCCTCTATTTCTTGAACGGGTCAAGTCAGCAAGTTAAAATTCGAGATGATAAAATTGATGCGTAAATACTGGATTTTAACCAAAAAGAAACAGCAATTTCAAGGTCATGAGACCGTCAAAATGATAATATATAGGCGGCTATATCAATTTTCTTCTTTTAGAGGGGTAAGGTTAGGTTCTTGTGAGTGCATCAATAACGATCCTCCACTGCGACTCTTTGTGGCCCACATATTCACATTTCTACGTCTCCAAGTATGTTGACAATACATGCCTGACCGTTTCATCTACCGCCATGCATAGTCTGCACTCAGCGTCTTCCGCCATGCCCAGACGGCTCTGGTGGAGACGCAATTTGCAATGACCAGTGTACAGTCCTACTAGAGCTTTAAGGCTATTCCTGTTCAGCCGCAGCAAAGAGTCTGTGACATTCTTTGTCAAGATTGGTATAGTTGCCTTAGCAAGGGTTAACCCTGCTTATCCCTCCAAGTATTGATGAATCTTTCTGTCCATCTCTGCAGAGATTATTTGTATGGGATTCCAATCGCGGTCTCAGGCCCTATGAAGGGTGTGCTAGCCCCACTCTTGGCCAGAGGTCAGCTGTCTCGTTTCCCTCTAGACCTGTGTGTCCTGGTATCCATATGAGACTGACTTCATTTTCCTCCCCTATGCCACCGAGAGCTTCTTTGCAATTCCAGACTAATTTCGACGTCGAGTAGCTGCAGTCAAGTGAAGTGCTGCTTGACTATCTGAAAAAATAATTATAGTTCTGTGTTTCAGTTGTCGCTCTGCGATCATTCTGGCACCCAGGTTCCTATGCTGACAGAATGTTTAATCTTTAGCTTCGGCACGAAGATACCAGCTCCAATACCTACCTCGGTCTTGGAGCCATCTGTGTATGCACAGATGTCTTTCCTTATCAGGTTAACTTGCTGTTCCCACTCATTCCTGTGTGGAATTGTCACAGAGTAGGGTTTAGCATCTATTTTTATCATTGGCATTACATCAGAAAGCATTATATATATATATATATATATATATATATAGGTGAAAAATTAAAGCTTCCGCTTTTTGTTGGGTACTTCGACAAGATTTAAGCAAAGAGGACTCTTTATACTTTTTTAATTCTCTCTAGCTTTCAATGGACTTTGCCATCATCATCAGGAGAGTAGTATGTGAGAATGTTGCTAATTGTTGTTTACGCATATGATGAGGGAAACGTCCAGTAACATGGTGAGAGCTGAATAGGTTGCACAATAGTCAAAATTTATACAAAACATGACAAGAACACGTTAAAACAGATTAAAAATTATTCTAATTTGTGAAATCATCAGGTGGTTTTCACGATGTAATGTTCTAATTTTTAAAATAATTTTTAATCTGTTTTAACGTGTTCTTGTCATGTTTTGTATAAATTTTGACTATTGTGCAACCTATTCAGCCCTCACCATGTTACTGGACGTTTCCCTCATCATATGCGTAAACAACAATTAGCAACATTCTCACATACTACTCTCCTGATGATGATGGCAAAGTCCATTGAAAGCTAGAGAGAATTAAAAAAGTATAAAGAGTCCTCTTTGCTTAAATCTTGTCGAAGTACCCAACAAAAAGCGGAAGCTTTAATTTTTCACCTAACTGGACTAGACGACAATGACCACGTCTCAAGTTATATATATATATATATATATATATATATATATATATATATATATATATATTGTCCATTAGAGGGGTCTATCCAAATATGCCACAAAATGTGGAACATTTCATTTTTCAGAACAGTATCATTTTTAACCTCACGCCTCAGCTCCTCAGTTTTTTCGCCGCTCATGGAACCTTTAATAGCGAAGTGTCCGAAAAACGTTGACCGAGGACAAAAGAAGCCGAGTGTGCAAATAGACTTTAAAAGTCGGCTGCGAGCAGTAGCAGTCGGCTAGTGAGGGCGCTAAAAGTGACGGTTCTTGTTTTTGAAACGTCGTCGGAAGGCCTGTGAGAGGCGGTTTGAAGCGTCGGCGTTGCGGCGTCTCCTCATTAGCACGCCGCTTGGAAGATGCATGGCCCACCGCGCTCTATTAGACCTCTAATAAATTTAATTAGTCTTTGAGGCGGTAGCCCGGCCGCGGCGTTTAGGCTGCTTAGTAGGAGATTTATACGCAAAGTATGATTTATTGGGCAGCGCCTGATGCTCAGAATGTATTTTTACGTAGCGCGGATGCTCGTATGCGAAAAATTCGCATGAGAATGGCCATTATAGGCCAGGATATTCAGAATACTCAGTTTTCTCGCTCTTTCGCTCACCTTGATGGGCGCCGGCAGAGAGGAAGGGGCAGGGGCTAATGGCATAAACAACTAGGCCAGTACAGTTCATTATGGGCACCGAAGTCGCTGAGGAGAGCTATTCCTGAAAAGGGATAGTTGCTATTCAAGAAGTAAATTTTATCAGCGAGGTAGTCAAGTAGTTTGTCTCAAATACAGTCCAAGAGTGAACGATAGAGGCAGCAAACAAGGTTGGGAATTTGTTTGGAATTGATTCGAAGCACCAGAATATCCTACCGGCCTTAATCCAAAGAGACGATAGAAGGAGAGACTGCTACAAAAAATGACGTCAAGTAGGTTGACTTCCCACGCAACCTGGTATCACTTCATAAAGGATTATGTTCGGCACAAGTTAGACCCTATCGAAATAAGTCAGCGCCATACATTTGCTTTCGTTCGTTGTCCCAGGCCACGCCGATGAGTTACCAAAAAGCATATTTAAGTTAAACTATCTAAAAAGAATTAGTTACGAAGATGTATATCAGAGGAATTAAAAGGAACAAGTCCGTCAAACAGGTCCGTACAATCAGTCCATCCAATATCCTTGCCCAGCCTGTCCCTTTGGCAACGTCGCGTTGCCTCTTCCTAATATTTAAAAGCATGATGCGTCATACACGGCATGCAGGACCCATTCGACCACCGGCACGCCGGCAGCGGCCGTTGAAGTCAGCAGTCGCAGGGACGCTTGTCGAAACATTTTTATATATCGTTAAGTTTTACGAGCAAATGAACGTGAAAGTCTATGATGTATGAAATCTATTTAATAGGTGAGTAGAATTATCGGGGTTGCAAGTGTATAAATAAACTTACATAAAAAAATTGAGATATACTCTCCCCCACCCCCTACAACCCCCAACAATGAATGTTTGACCCATACAAAAATGTTTCTGCGGATGATCACGCGCCACTGAAAGGTCAAAGATTGAGGTTTAAACGATTTCTTTCCAAGTTATAGGTGATTAAAAAATTAGCGAACAGACCGACAACAAATGAGTCGCATGGTTTTTTTTGTGATCTGCATGCCATATAACATCCAAAAAGCATTATATTTCATTTTTGGAATTTTTTGCGATTACAATATTTCTTCGCCAGTGTGGCGTGAAAAGTAAAAGTCACAACTCCGTCGTTCTTTATCAAATCGGGATAAACGTAGTTCGGGCAGAATCAGAGATTTTGGTATTCACCAAGAAAATCACTATTGTGCTAAATTCATGTATCGCCAGCCAGTGATAAGCTCAATGTTTTGAAAAGAAAGGAAATCACTACCCATGGGTTCCACAACCTCACCCCCCCCTCTCAATACTGTTGACCCCGTAAAATTTGTGTATTCAGCATGGTTTTGTGTACAGTATAGAAACTTTTATGTTTTGCATGACAGTTTATACATATTAATTTTGAGAACTCCAGAAACTGTTTGATATTAATCTAATATAAATTTTTCTAAACGTTGCTATTTTAACCAGACTATAATATATTTTGGGGCAGCCGGACGCTATTTCTGCTGCCAGCAAGGCAAGGCGTGAATATAATAGACGCGATAATGGGCGTACAGACCGAGCGGAGCGGCGGCAGAATTACGCCGCCTCGCGTCATTTCGTCGAACTAATTTTAAACGGTTTTCCAGTTGAGGTATGGCCGACGTGCATGCAACTCCGCTAATGAGAGGCCGGATTTTTGTGTTTGCACAACACCAAGTGGATTGTATGGCTAACTTTATAAGAGATAATTACGTAATAATCTTGGAGGCCTCCAGTAGAAATCCAGAAATATCCTAGCCTTTCTGAAAGAGAGAAAATACAATGAAAATCAAGGAGGCCATAAAGGCATCCTGCAGTTGAAGGGCTTGAGGCAACAAGGTCCCTAAGCCACATTGACCTTATTTCGTGAAATTTGACATTGTAAGTTGTATGTAAATCCTAAAATCACGTTTTTTGATTTATTTCACCAGTATCAAAACATTTCACTCACAACTGTGGAAACTAAGATTCGTTGACGACCGCGCAGAAAAAAGTGACACATTCCGGTAAAACAAATTTATTTTTAAAAATTGTGTGGTTTAGTACCTTGTTACAAAAAAAGTTTAATGGTGTTATTCCACGTTCTTTGCATTACTCAATATAGCAATCCTTGAAAAGAGTCGATATGTTGAGGTCGTGGTTTAGGAAAACTCTATTTGGATTGACGTTCTGACAATAGTGACTTACATACTTTGGAATAGCTTGAATGTGATCGTGAGTATACTGAACTCTTTCTGCAGTAGTTTTGTTGGGACTGTTATGGTGTTTGCCTATACTGTCCCCTTTTTGGAGTTGTTCTACCTTCGAAAATTTCCTGAGCGATAATTTTTATTCGCTTACTACTGCTTTGAAGTCCATGGACAGATAAAAAATTCAGTTTTACAATATTGAACATCAACTCCATTTAGCTTGACGAAATATTGGTTTGTTACCCATCGAGCCGATACCGGGCATTCAGTTTTCTTTTTGTAGCTTATTTTGTTTGGTATAACCTTTATAACAGAAAACAAATATGAATTCTGTTTGTCATACGAGTCCAAGTTCCAAAATGAATTAAATATAGTGGATTCAGTTGTCTGCAGTACTTTTTGCACTGGCATGGTGGACCTAATAATTTATTTAGTCTCCCGTTGTCGACCCTTAGAATCAAACATCGTTTGACACATGATTAATGCTTCTTTCAGTTGAACATAACAGCTTATGGAATTTATTAATATTGGAGGTAACTGTTCAATAATAACTAATTTTTAGTAGCAGTATTTCTCAATCCTACTTCAAAAAAGTTATCGCTGTTCTGGAATACTGAAAAATGTCACAAGCCACACATGCCATCTTATTTGGTGAAGATGGACATTAGCCACTCATACAATATTTACATATTTTTAGCACGTATTGAAGTTACTCGCGGCCTGCGTTATCATTCATAAATTAGGATTACGATATATTCTGCTAACGACTTAGTCTAAAATCATTATCTAAGGGCATCGCGAAACTAATATAAAAAATCGTTTTCCTACGTGAAAAAAATATAAGCCACATATGTAATGACAATAAGCTCATAAGCCACAAACTTATTCATTTACCCGAGTTTTTCGTTCTGAGTCACTGTTACTATTGCTACCACTCGGACCATAGTCTCCGTCCTTCACATTATCATCTGAAGTAAATCCAGAAACATTTTCGCTCTCTGAATCACCTAAACATCTATTGTTTTCAACAGCGAACAATTTTCGTTTGGCGTCCATCTTGAAATCTATGTGGCTTATGTCCTTATGTACTTGCTCGAAAATCGAGTTTTCGAAATTTTTTGATATCTCAGATTTGTCAGAGCACAGTTATACACCATTCAGTAAAACGCAATATGTTTTTCTAAATACCAAATATACTTTTAAGTATAAATAAAATAACTCGTTAAGACTTGGCAAATACTTTTAGCTGAACCAATTAAACCAATTCAATAAGTATAATTAATTTGTTTTACTTACTTTAATAAATTTAATCAACCGTTTTTTTATTTAATTAAGCCACTTTCATAGATTCAAACTGTTTTAGAAATGAAGTTTAATTAAATTAAATAAACTGAATAAAATCTTAATTGGTTTAATGGAGTTCTTCTCAGTGTACTTAAAGCTGTGAAAGATACCTATCTGATCGGATTTTCAACTTTTTTTTATAACGAAGCAGCCGCGCGGGCAGAAGCCTAAATGCCGGGACACCGCGGCTGCTGTGATGATCCCAAAGAATCCCAAAGAAATTTTGTTAATCCGATTTTTGAGCTGCCTAAGGTTAGTAGCACTGGGAAAAGCTTCCTCTTGTAGATTGTTCCACAATCTCGATACCCTCGGGACAAAGGAGCGATCGTATCGGCCAGTTCTGGAAGTACGAAGTCCGACACGGTCAGGATAGGAAGCCAAAGTCAGACAGCCCTCCTCTGGACAGTATCGAGCATAAATAATGTAGTCGGGGCTGCAGCATACCAAACATGTGAGCAATCCTCGAGGCTAGGCCTTATCTGGGCCTTGTAGCATAGTAGAACTGGACCCCCCAGATAAATTGTTCCACGACCTTGACACTTCAAAAACAAAGGATATATCGTACAGGCCAGTTCTCACAGTATGTAGTTCGACAAAGTTAGAATGGGCAAAGGTAGTCTGGAGGCCTGAAACGTGGCGCCATCACTAAAGAACGCTCAAAAGAGCAAAGTAGGTTAGCATATGGATAGAAGAGAGACAAATCACCGACCGACCGTTGGGTTGGTGTGAAAGGGGATTAAGCCTGTCTATTAGAAAAGTGTCACCAATCAGTTTCATTTATTTTGAGTTGGGGAAATAAATAGAATAAACATTGTTCCTCACTGGTAAATGTTAAGGGTTGGCCTTTTTTGTTAATTTAAGCTACCTGCCTACTATCAAAAAGTTGCCCAGCTATGGGATAACCCTTTATGAGGACCCAAAACTGAATCCACCTGCAAATGAATATACACCATTTTAAAGGACGTTAATTGTCGTATAATCGTGTTTAAAAGGGTCCAAAATTTATTATTGGCTAACTAGACTCTGCGACAGAGGAATAAACGGGGACGATGAATATCCTGGCCTGTAAATTTATGTAGCAGGCCTCTTCTGGGAAGATTTACTTAGGTGTAAATTAGTGATGTATTTCAAGTTTATGGGGATGTTGCAAACGGCACGATTAGCGGCCATTCCTCGGTCGGTATTACAGAGAACAACACTGCTAACTGCCCATGTTGTTCGCTACTGCTGACGATAAATCTCTCTTTCTCACCGCTTTGCTAGACCTTTTCGTTGCTTGTTTGGTTAGTTTGTTAGTTGAAATGGTTAAAAGCAGCGTTTGTAGCACTTAGCTTGATTCATGTACTTGGTAGATGCATAACTGCTTCAGAATATGTGGATACAAAATAATGTAGAATCTTCCTGTACAAAAATATCCTACGGCTTTCTCTGTGAAGATGACGGTCTCAATTATTCCGTATTCTGTATGGGAGAAAGGGTAATCAGCCAACATGACAGCACACAAGTCCCACTGGACTTCTTGTAAATCCTGACTACGGATCACTCGGGGCTTATCAGTCATCCTAAACTATTGAAAATGGTAGTGACGCCACTCAGCATTTCATTAGTGAGCCTTAGAAGGCCAACGTTCTTCCAGAATGGAATCTCAGATTAATTAGACAGTTGGGCAGTCACAACACCTTTGCGTAATCATCTCATCTTCCAATGTTCTGATCCCTCACATAACGTTGCTTGAAGTTTCAGTGCCGTTTGAGGAATGATGTCTTCTTGAATGTTAAACAAACAATAGAAGAATGTAACAGTTATGGGCTGTTATCGATTGCTGGTCGTACCTATCATATTTATCATTTTTTGGACGGTTTCTACTTCCTATGCCAAAACCTGCGAGGAAGTGTTGTAATCGCCAACAACTTCGAAATTGATTTAATATGTTTTTTGGATATTATATGACATGTACATCACGAAAAACCATGTCACTCATCTCTGTCGGTTTGTCTGTCGGTCTGTCCGCTAATTTTATAACTGCCTATAGCTTGAGAAGTCCCGCTCGGATTTCGATGAAATTTTTACACAAGGTTACTAATATGCCAAGGATGAAAAAGTTTTTGAAAATCGGTTCAGTGGTGGCGGAACTAGGAGCAAAAACACGAAAAAAATAAAAATCCAAATACCTTCTATCATTTAAGAAGCTTCTGATCCCGGAAACCGCGGGAAATTTAAATGCTAATGTATATTAGTGCTTATAATTCGAAATGGCAATCGTTGGCGACAACGCGATGCTACATGGTCATGATTGTGCAATGAGCCAATGAGCAACAAACTCCCACTTGTGTGCGGTCGTGTCGACTCTGTCACATTGCTACAGGAGAAATATTTATAGAGCAATATTTGGATATCAAAAGTACGTACCAGTTTAGCGTTCTGTAATGCTTTTGTAAATGATGACTTAACTGTTTTTATATCTATACATACATTTTGCTGAATTTTATGATCCTTAAATGCCATTTCGCCTATCCTTTAATTTGTATTACCCTGTCTATGAGGGTTCTCTGAATATTTCGTTAAATAGATTGACTCAATATTTATGACGCACTGATTCCTGCTCATTTTAGGGTATTGTTTGGAGGGGATCAAAATTGTAAGGTTGAAAGCTGTATGCGGTAAATAGTTGTAAATTGTTGCATATTTGGTGTCAGTGAAAGACCTTCTATTATTAAGTAGCTGTTGATATCAGTGATACTATACCCTATTTCATGAGTATACACCACGATTTGACGCCTACTGAGGTGAACCGCTGATTAGCAAGTGACAGCATTTTGTGTCAGTCTGAGACGTTGGCAACAACGAATCGGGTGTTAATCTAGTAAGACGTGTTTGTCGCGTTTTGTTTTTTGTATACAAATAAACTTTTTTTATATAAAAGAGCTGTTAGCAAGTACAAAATGAATCTGTAGCCTAGAAAAAACAAAAAATACGGCTCTGTCTACCTGATATTGACGGATCCGTCAGAATTATGTGTCCTGTGCCTATATGGGGAATTTTTAGATATTACAAGATAATTAGCTGTCATTCTACCGTGATGGATACTCATCAAATAGGGTATGTGCACCTCTTAGACATAATAAGGGCCGATCGTCAGTCGTTCCTACAATAAATTGTAGGATCCCTTTATGGCCTCCTTGATTTTTTTCTCTCCTTCAGAAAGGCTGGAAAATTCCTATATTTCTACTACCCGGTGTCAGCGTCAGCGCTCCCTATTGTGAGGTTGTTTCCTTTTTGAATTGTAGGACATTTCAGGCTGATATAATATATATGATATAAATCAAAAGCATGAACGATTTGATGCAAATAAATCAACCTATATCGAAAAACTAAAAAGTTACCAATAATCCCCATCCAAACGTTTATACAAATCTCAAACGTCAGTGAGGGTCAGTAGGCAATAATTCCTGGACAGGCTGAACGTGAAAAGAACTAACGTTTCCAGCGTTGACTCTTAAGGTTTAGAATCGACCAATTCCTCGAAGTTCTCAGCGCTCTATGCTTGCAAAAGTCTGACTATTTGGAATTCGTCGAACCGGATGTTTCTCTTGACACAAGCGCACACTTTTTCTGCAATTGCCTTCCAGAAACCATGTACTAATAACATATCACCTGTTCGTCAAAAGTATATTCCATATTCACGAGAAAAACACAACAACTTGACCAAAAATAATCTCAAACGTTAATCAATTTAAAATCTATGAAAAACAAACAACAAATTATCAGTCAAAAAATAACCTCGAACATTACTATCTGACGCTGACATAACATATTTCTGCCAACCAGATGCCCACTAGATTTTAAAAAGTGATGTATTAAGAAAATTGTTCAGAAACCAGCTCCGAGAAACGTTTTTTTTTCTCCAAAACTATGTGAAGTGGTTTGTTTTTACAAGTGACAAAAAATGAAGTAAATTAAAGTTTCTTTTAATTAAAAAAAAACAGTGTCGTTGAGAGAGTTGCGGAAAAAGTCTGATATAATTGAAGCCTTTGGTGCAAAAAGGTGTTAACTCAGATGTTATATAGTTTGGAGATAATTGGCATCAAAGTTTGAATCCTGACATTTTTTATTGAATTGTGTTAGGCCTGATTTTATTATTGGAGGTTATTTTAGACACAGATAAAAGTTACCTCGAATAGACAGTTTTGTTAAAAGTTTGTGTTTATTATGAGAAACTTCAGATTATGTGTGCTTTGCAATTTTAATTCATTTTGTTATTTAATCTTACAAGCTAATAAAATACTAAAACTTCACTTACCTTTTCCATTTAAAAAAGCAGTTCAAATGTTGTAAAAATCTGAAAAACAAAACTACTCACGAAACGTGTACAAACGTAAACAAATTGAAATTTGAGTGAAAAAAGGAGTTAACACCTATTTACCTATAATTCAAGAGCTAACACCTTCTAAAGTTTACGGATTGAAGTTTTTGATATAGTTAACACTTTTAACAGGTTTAGCGCCAGGGCATACACCGGTGTCTGCTGTTAGGTTCTACGACTGGGCCATGGCATACACCGGTGTCTGCCCCCGCTTCGCAACTTTATCGGCTTGGCACGGCCAAGCAGACACGCTCTTATGTATTTTAATATAACGTAGTGTCTGACATGGCCCATGATGCGAGCACACTAGTATCAGGTTTTTTGTAACCCGTATTTTAACAATTCTTTTAATTTTTTTGTTACAAAAAGCCTTTAGTTGTGTAAGTAGGCATTTATTGTCATAATAAAAGATACATTTGCGGTAATCTAAAACAAATAATTCTAACCAGTAAAGTTAAAATTCCTAAAACTAAACGGTATCACTACTTTCCATGAAAAGTATTGAAGCAGTCCAAACAATATCTCGGATTACCTTCGCAAACGGAACAAAACGTTGTAACTCTTTTCACCTTACTCTTCTCAATTATACCTTCTTGCTTTTTTTTATAACAGCCTCTACAATATTTTCTATTCTCGCGAGCTTTACAGTCCAATTTTGAGAAAATGTGAGTACGAAGATTTCGTGTAGGCTGCGGCCTAGGTATCGCTACATCAGGACTTTTGAATGTCAAAAGGTCTTCTATGACTGACATTCGAAATTCGTTTATAGGCATGACAGTCTCCTCATTGTGTTTGAAAAGAAAATGTGCATTTACAATCGATGTACCTAATATAGTTTCAATCGCCACTTTTTTGTACCACCGAATTGTGCGACGTAGAGCAGTACTGTAACTTGACATTTGGTCAGATATATCAATTGAGGATTTCCCACGATTGTAATCAATTATGGCTTTCGGTTTGTGAATAACGTGTCCACGCCGTTGAACCTGCACTGTGTCATCGGTATGACAAGTAGAAAGGACAAGCACGTCTCTTTTGTCTCTCCATTTTAGAATACAGATGCCCCTCCCATTTTCTGCTGCAGTAATTTCACCTTTCTTCAGTTTTTTCTTTGTAACACTGACGGGATTTCCAGCACGATTGGTCCGCAAGGTGCCCAAACAATGAGTTTTATGATCTAGGAGTAAATGAGCAAGTTGTAGGCTGGTATACCAATTGTCAGTGATACAGATCCTGCCACTATTCAAAAGACCCTGAGACAGAGTCATAACAACATGTGAGGAGACTGAAAAATTTCTGTTTTTGGCTTGTTCCTTTTCTTTTCCCGCATAAATACTAAGGTTCCAAGTATAACCGTTATAGCAACATAACTTGAACATTTTTACCCCATATTTATGAGTTTTCATAGGGTTATACTGTTTGAAAACTAAGCGTCCTTGATAGGGTATCATAGTCTCATCAATACAGAATGTTTTTCCTGGCGTATAGAGTATTTTGTAATTTGATACGAGTTTATCTAGTAATGGTTGCAGTTTGTACAGACGGTCTCCATCTGGACAAAGTTTATTGTCTGAGAAATGCAGCATTTTTAGCAGCAATTCAAATCTATTACGGCTCATTATATTACGAGCGACGTCATTTTTCAGTAGCCATTTACTAGACCAGTAATCTCGAAGACTATTCATTTTTACAATGCCCATGTATCCCAGTAAACCAATAAAATGTATAATTTCGGTCCTGTCTGTTGGCTGCCAAGTTTTTATGCGAGCTTCATTGGATATGTTATCGTTTTCAGTAACACATTGCGTCGCATAATGATTTGTTTGGTCAACAATCAAATCTAGTATGTCAAAATCCACTAAGGAAAAAAAATATTGGACAGGTTTTTCTCCTTTCAGTGCCACCTGCCATTCAACTTTCATTCCACTTGTGAAGGTTTCTGGAAATACTAAATTATTCCCTTTTACGGGCCCCCAAACTGATTGCGAGAGATCACGAAGACTTTGACCATCATAATTTTCCATTACTTCAGGATTACCTACACTTTCTAAATCTTCGTCTTCTTCCGGGTGATGTCCACTGATTTCTAGTTCACTTTCTAATACTTGAGAAGGTACGTTTGCCATTTGATCCTGAACAGTTGTATGGAAAGAAGAAGATGGACCAGCATCATTTTGGTCATGTTCACTTGGTGACTCGTATAATTTAGCGATTTTATTCGGTGACTTGTAAAATGTTTCCTTCTCCGAATCACTACTCGAATAATCTTCGCTACTGCTATTTGGAACATATCCTGGATCAACGTCAGAATCTGTCGCAAACGGGTCTGATTCTTCAGAGTCATCTGAAATAAATACATTTACCAATCATCAACAAAATTTAGGTTTTCAATAATTTGTTCGTCTTTATATGTATATATTGGTAGTTTGAATTTAGATGAAATAAAAAAACATTAGTCCTTATTTTGATCTATGGTTTTTTTATTTGACCTAAATTATACCTATCACTACATACTTCTTTTTATCTCTCTGGCGGCTCAATAATTGTATTGTAAACTTATCTGTTCATAAGACAATACAGGTTACAATACAAATAATAATAAGAAAAACTAGAATAGTAAAAATCAAACAAAACTTACCTTCAGTTTGCCCCATCTGTAATGCTAATTGTAATATCTTTTTACTACGATTCGCCATTTTCGATAAGAACGATGCCGTTGTTTATCCACAGAATGCTCGTAGCAAACTAATCTTCCCTTTGTCGCGGTTCGCGTAAGAGCTAATAACAAGTCAGAACAAGTCGGTAAACGATTTTCTTCCGATTTGCTTTCCTTTGAGGCCAAGGCAGACACCGGTGTCTGATTTCTTATCCTGTAAGGCCAAGGCAGACACCGGTGTCTGATTTACTATCCTGTGAGGCCAAGGCAGACACCAGTGTCTGCTCAGTTTTTCAAAGAATTTTCAAATAAAAACAAAATTGTATTAGTCATGATAGGTTTAAAATGCATAAAGCTGGTGAAAAATAACAAAAAAACATATTGGCCCGACGGTATTTTTTAGCCTGGAGGTCCTGGCGCTGAACCTGTTAAGAATCTCTGTATCTAAGAAGAGAGCCATATTTGGCTGGATAGATGTACTACCAAAAAAGCACCCTTTTAACACCTTTTTGCACATACAAATCTTAAAATCCAAAAAATTGAGTTAACACCTTTATGCATCAAAGTCTTCAGTTAATGTAGGGGGTGGGGCAGTTTGGTGGTTTTTGTGAAAGTCAAATAATACTAAGATTTCTATTAAAACACACATGTGTTCCAAACTTCAGTCAAATCGGACTTTCCGTTTTAAAAATAACGGACAAACGAAGCACTTTTCATAGAGGTGACTTATTTTGAGTCTAAAATTACATGATACTTCTATGCCCACGAAATATTGGGACTCCCTGTATAATGATTAAGTAAATAAGGTAACTCATGAATCAAAATATCTTTTTGTAGATCGCTTAATGAACATTATAATTTTGTGTAATTCTAAAGAAAATTGTTAACATTCAAGGTTTTCGTAGAAAATATTAGAATATAAGTAAACGGTTAGTGACTGATTCTCCCACTCAAACGTTTAAAAACATATTGACCTCGAAATCACAGAGATCACGAGACCAGGCACTTTTTTCTGACAATCCCCTATATGACAAGCCGATATGTAAATTCTTCTAAATTGGTAAATATATTGTGTACAAAATGACTTGGCATATTTTTTAATAGCATTAATCTTTTCCATCAATTGAGATTGGGAACCCACATTATAGATACAAATATTTAATGTGATCTAATTTATTGGCTTAAGTGGATTTATTCTGTAATTCGTTGTGTGATTGTATACAAAGTAGGTGCAGTTAGGTTTTCAGGGTACATGCAACGAGCACTATCTTACAATTCTTTAATTAATAGATAACATCAGTATAACACGAGTGTGGCACTTTAGACCAGGTTGTATCTTCTCATCTGATGGGAAAAATATGGTGATTCGGATTGCTTGCCTAATATTAGTAAAAAGGGACATCTTATAATAAACCTGGGAAATTGGTTCTTCGGCTACGGTCAAAGTGTTTTTAGGTTTTTTACTTCTGAAGGCTTACAATACCAATTCCTTCTAAAATGCTTTCAGATTTGGTTAACGGATGCAAACTTCCGTTTTTTATATATATGTATATAGTATTCATCGTTAATTACATTAGCTGTTAGGAGAAAATACTCAAGAATTTCTTTGGGTAGAAGGCAAAGTTTTGCATATGTACCCTCTTACAACTCGAACTCTAGCTTTCGATGGTCTATGCTATCATCGTCTGGAGCTACAAAACAATTTTTGAAAAATAGCAACAATAAACAATTAGGAGGAAAAAATATAATTACTTACTAAGTCGACGAGATTGTTGCTGAAATTGTTCTTAAACGACAGTGAAAGGGAACACATAGTAGATGGATATACACATATATCTTCCCCAACTGATGCGAAGGTTACTGCTACCTTGTCTACTAGTCTAGTTCTAGTCTACTGTGTGTCACCAACCACACGGTGATTGCTGTGAACAATATAAGAATGTGTGTGAAATGCATTATTAAATTTGTGGTCAAATTATGTCTTTGTGGATAACTAGTGAGTTAAGAATTATATTTCCACATGATTCATCCCAAACGCCCTGCTAAACTATTTTTAGCAGGGCTAACTTCAAACTTGGAAGTAGCTATTTCATGAATTTAGTTTTGTTACAAAATAAGCTGGCGGAAGGAGAATTAAGCTAATATCGGTCAAAAAAAAAGAGTTTGCCGAAACCCGGGATCGAACCAGGGACCTTTAGATCTTCAGTCTAACGCTCTCCCAACTGAGCTATTTCGGCTGATGAAAGTCTGTTGCGACATGACATACATACGACTGCGTTGCGTCGCGCGCAACTCTACGAGGGATGTTTAATTAGTTGTCGGTATCTACTGAGATAGATATTGTGATTTAATTTTGTTGATAGTCTTATCCAAATCTATATATTGCTAGGCCCAAAGCTGTGTCAAAAATTGTTTGAGCAATTTTTAAATAAATTCCATAAATTACTTTTGTCGATCCGCAGAGGTATTACCGTATTTTGAAAAGTGACTTTATGTAGATTTTTTTTCATTCTATACGGTGACATTTGCGTCTTCACTTTTTCTTAGTCATTCGGAAAATTACATATGCAAATTCGCTGAATTTCAAAAATGAGAGAGGTATGATTTCGGGCAGAGACGTACTTAGCCCTTCTTGTCAACTGGAGAGTGAGTACTTTTTCCTTTATTTTTTTTTTACTTGGTCGCCCTCGTTTCACTACACATTAACTTTGTTATTAGGGTAGTTGTTTCTGAAAAGGAAAACCCCAACTTTGCGGACACCCTGTATATTGTTTACTCAAGAAATTTTGAGAGTTATTACTTATTTCGATGACGGTATACTTCTATTATGATTCTGATACAAATGACAATAAAACTAACATCATCAAGATGTATTTCAACATTTAAATTAAGATTAAATTAGCGTGGTTGGTGAATATTGTCGTGGATACGGCTCTACACTTTGATTGATTATTTTGTAGAAGCCTTTGATAGTCCATCCAACACAATGTGAAATTTGACCATATGGGAACAGAGATAATCAGATTTGTGTAGTTCTCACCTGTATTGTAAATTAGTGGACATTTGGCGCAAAAGGTATATTCGTGACTTGTACGCAGATTCAGGTGCAAGCAGATGGTAATGGATATGCCTGCATCACTATACATATGTCCAGGTAGGAATATTTAAAATTCTTTCTTTCAGTTACAAATATACAGTATAAGCATAGTATAAATAATAGCCGCGTTTGTTGTTTGTATATCAAATAAAAAGTTATGTGCTCTATCAATGCAGCCTGAACTCCAACCTTTGTTTACTCAATGATTCTAGATGTTTCAAACTGAGGGTAATATTGTACAACCGAACAACTTTCAGGTGAACTTCTTCAAATCTATAGGAAGCAGAGATGGAAAATAGTTTGGAAACAGCAATGTTCACCGATTAATCGGGAATTTGTTCTTTGATTGGTCACAGAAGCAACTGTTGCCTTGGACACCTTAACTTCATGAAAGCTAGGTATGTAAATTTTATATCTGTACCTCAGCGCCAGACTGAGTTGAGTCCATGCTTAAAATAAGTTTTATACTATGTTAAGTTTGTGATAACATTTTGATTTTTTATTTGCTGCTTACAGCGCCAACCCAACCTGTAATAATAGGGAAGTTACGAATTTAAAAATTTAGTCGCATGCAATACAAGATGAATATTCCAATCGCAATTATTTCAAAACTACTTATTTGGACTTAACCTAGTATGGCTTTGAGGTACAATCATATTGCATTTGTTTGATTTTGTTCTGATTGTTTTCAGATACCATATTATCATGAACACGTACCCATAGGTACAATGTGGAAAATGCAATCACTGAGGGGTTCTGACTGAGTTTTCAAGTTCATCCTTACCTTATTTGGACTTAGTGTGTACTCCATCTTTACACCAGTAACAAAGAAATGTAAAATTTAGGTAACATTTATATATCTGTATTTAGTGGGTGTGTGAATGCTCCTCAAAGTTTTTGAAAACGCAAGAAAAGACAGAGAAAGTAGTAATTTATAACTTAAGGTCAGCATATTTAGTAATAATTTACTCACATAGCTATCATTGATTTTATACACATGCAGACCAAAACACACAATCAGCCACATGCGATCTTGTTACTCAACCAATTTTGTTTGTGTCACATCTCAGAGATTTACTCTACTCACTATCTCGGCATTCTGCAACCAACAAAGCATGTTGGGGAACTGACTTACAGCACGTTGAGCGTGTCGTTGAGTAATTCCTCCACCAATGACGCTATAGCTGACGCTATGAACTATTTGCATTATAGAAACTATCTCGTCAACAAGTTGACATTTTCTCGGGTTGTTTATATAGGTTTTTTAAGTAATAATCCTGCCGGTCAAAGCGTTTTTAGATTATTCTGAACAAAAAGGGTGGTTTAGAGCTATTCTGTAGAGTTGCCAGTTTGATCTCGAACCACAGAATCGTCGTCTATCGGGAGCAAAATTTGACATCGCTGAGATTATTAGGTCTTTACACCACATTCCAAATCTCAGAAAAAACTTTTTAGGACGAAGAAAATCTATGTTTAAAATATAGCACAACCAAAGATTCATGAGCAAGCTGGGCCATAATATAGTTTTTCGATAAAGCTTCTCTGCTTGTAATTCATATTCCTTATGTTTGTGCTAAAAAGTACGAATCATATCTAACTATATGAAGTATTATGGTAAACCATATCCTAAAAACCTTGCCCGTGAGCTATTTCTTTCGGGGAGAGCGCGCCGACAGACAATTCACGGCTAGTCACAGGTGATCGGATGTATTCTGGCAGCGCGTAGCTGAGCGAGTTTGAGTGCACTCGGTGTCGCAGATCATCTAGTATGCGAAGTTACATGTGTGTCAAAGGAGAAACTGTTATAGTCCCCTCAAAAAATGTTGATGTAGGTATTTTATTATCGTTGTAATTTTTAACACGTTTTTTATCTTGTAATTCTTTCCACACTGGCAGACACGTAATGCTCTGAGCATTTCCACTAAATAAACTTCCAAAACTATTTGTACAGCCACCCTCCCAATAAAATTCGGAAACAAATTCTTTCATTTGATGCTGTGAAGAGTTGTGCGCGACGTTGCCGGACTAGACGCAGGATGAGGTATTTCCCAAAATTCCTACTTCAGTGGGATAACGAATGTTTTGGCTCATTTTCGGTGTTTTTACTCTTTTCTGTATCCAACAAAATTCAAAACTTGTCTTCTATAGACCAAACGTAAAACTAGTCGCGGAATAGAAAAAGGACAGAATCCTATCACCTGACTCCTAGCGGAAAATATATGTCCTCTTTCAATACAGAAATTTCAAATATGTTTTTATAGCACCCTGGACAATAAATCAAATTTCATTAAGTTGATTGCATCTATGAAATTTTTGTATCTAAATATTTTAGAACATATGTATCTTGAAATTTTCTTTTTATTGTAGTACCTGATTATTTTTTAAAAGCTCCGCATTTTTGGTATTTTTGTCCAAACCAAATCAAATCACGATTATTCTGAGACTTCAACTTTTGTTTTTTATGTGAGCGCAGTGGTTCAACAGTTTTATTTTTTGATCTTTTGTACCTTAACCCGTTTTGTTATAGATTGAAGTATAGACTCTTGCTGCAATGCTCTCATACAAAAATACTAAATTTTGGGCAAAAATGTTAATTTTTTTTGGGTAGTCTAAAAGTTAGAGAGGGGGCTGTAAAAATTTCTGCTAGACATAATAATCACAAATTTTTTGCTATTGAAACAGAAACATGATTCATTCTCTAGTTTTTGAGATGTAGAGTTGTACCATATATCGTAATTAAGCGAACATACAAAATCAAGCTTCGATTGCATTTCAGAGGTATGGATCGACTCGACCCATTTTTTAATTTTTGAAAACTTGACAAAATATACGTGTCTTTTTGATGCCGGTATGTACATGAACTACATGGAAAATTGTATCAGAAGTATCTGTATCAGTGCTACATTTCAAATAAAAAATTATGTTTTTGAAAATATGTCATCGTTCTTTATATTGTCTACTTTTAAACTTGTATAATGGGTTCTCTGTTTTTTCTGTGACTATACCTTATTTTATCTGTCGAATTAACATTTTTCCCATATTTATTCTGCTTCATTTTGTTAGCACAACTGTTTACTTGTACTCAACATCGACATCTCATCTTTTACTTTGCTCAACTGTCAACACTATTTTTTTTTTAAATCTTAGCATCTTGAGGATATATTCTTAATAGGTTTATTTTCACATCGTTTATATTTTATCAATTTGCATGAGCATTGTATTGTAATTTTGTGTGGCCCTGGTTGGTATGAAAAGCAGCTTTTAGCTGACACCCGCCAGGTTAAATAAAGGCTATTATTATTATTTGTATCGAAACCGTGACGATTAGTTAATTTGTTCCTATGGTTTCTTTCTTCTTTTCCTCTCGTTTTCTTGGCTGTCAAGTGGCTGAGCGGCCAGTCTTGAAGCCCACGAAGATGATCATGACAAACTCAAATTTGCAAACGTGGCAACATGGCGCCACCCTTCCGTTTGAATGATTTAATAAAAATCGCAGGATATCCCAGAGGGCTGGTTTCAGGAGGGTGATAAAGGGGACAGAAAAGGGAGGGGGCAGGGGCGGGCGTTCAATTTAAAACTTGGCGGGCGCGGAATGCGTGACGGATCGACGATTTGCAATTGTTTCTGTTGTCGCAGGCAGTCGAGGGCCCACGTCAAACTTCATTCGGGAAACTTATTTAAATTCCAAAGTTTCAATTCGCCACCGTGCTGACACGTAATCTACTCTTGTTCCTCGCGTCGAGTGATCGAATTCGTCCGTCGCGAGTAATGAGATCGCTTTTTTAAATGTCGACATTTGAACTCTGGGGAGGAGTAACGGGGGGTAGGAATGCTGGGTGTAATGAGAATCAACGATGACGTCATCATCATCTCTCACTTACCATCTCGGGCCAACAGAACAACTGGAATAATATGATATACCTGTTACTGCTGTCATGAGGCGACTATGACACTTTGAAATTATGGCAATTGATTTTAGATTTGAGATATTCATAGATATTTAGATATATTAGACTGAAATTCGATATTTTGCATCCCACCGAAAACCAAGGGCGCATTTATAGGGGGGCGTCCCCGAGGGGTAAGCCGCACCCAGAAATCTGTACAATAACGGTAAGTATTTCCCCGCAATTCCCCGTGATTCCTATTAATGCCCTGTTTTAGATAATTCCCGCAAATTCACCGAAATTCCTGCTAGGAGTTACTGGGAATTGAAGGAAACTCTTTTGAAAGCTGCTTGTATCATAAAAACTGTCTTATATACATATTATGTTTAGTTCAATCCTCCTAATTCATCTTTTTAGATTTTTATATACCTATGAATTGAAACACAATTAAATTACAAGTGTTTCTGATGATAATAAAATACACCAAGGTATAAAATTAGAGTCAACGTATTATATAAATACTTTCCTTATATATCTTTAGGAGTATTCAGGGCATTCCTTAGTGATATCAAGATACATTTTTACAGTGCGTTGGAATTACTTGTACCCAACTCCTGATAATTCCTCTTAATTCATCGCAATTCCTGTTAATTCCATATATATGGAAAGGCATGGCATTACTAAGTGGATATACAATGTGTTCATTTGGAAAATTTCCAACACGGATTTATCGAAAACCACTGATTAAAAGAAAAAACTCCAAGACACGTCAAAAAATTTGTCAAGGGGGACACCTTTTTAACCAAAAACTAGTTCACCCCCTTTCACCCTCTGCCCCAGAGTAATAAGTGTTCAAAATCTACAGTTCGTTTATAATTTAAAACGGAAACTACCAACATAAACAGCAATTCGGAAGATTAGACGTGGCAACAACCAAATAACAACCCGAATTTTTTTCGCATTATTTTCATCAACACAGATATCCTGGGCGGACTGTATTTATTGTTATATCTGCTTAGTTATTTGTTGCTAAGGCAAAGAAATAATTTCATCTGCTGTCAGTTACCTTTGTGACAATCTTGGGATAGTGAAAATTAATTTATTGATTCAGATTTCACTTCCAAATTGGTTTACAAACTAGCCGAAAGAGTGGAAATGATTCTAATTTATGGTGCCCAAAATCAATGTGCTCGGCAAACTGCCGTCACGTTTAACGCCAGACATCTGGGTAAGAGAACTTCGCATATTTTTTGGACCTTGTTACTAAATTTACTCAAAGCGGATCTGATGCAAATTAAAGACGTGATCATCGGGGAGTTTTGGAAGAAGCCGCTCAAGTTGAAATTTTGGGTAAGTCCTAATACTTCATTACGCAAAATTTTTGCTGCGGCTGGTATTTCATTAGGCTCTGTACACACAGTTTCTAAGCTCCATAAATTCCATCCATTCAAAATGAAAATATTGCAAGAGTTAACCGAAGATGATTTCGATAGGCGAGTTGAGTTTTGCGAACAAATGACTGCAGCGATTAATGATAATACCATTCATATAAAGAATATCTGCTTCAGTGATGAATGCACATTTTATCTAAATGGATTTGTTAAAAAGCGTAACTGCAGGTATTGGAGCAATGAAAATCATCATGCTTTTATAGAAGGGATCACCCAGTACCCTAAAATAAAATACTCGTAATGTATGGGCAGGCATTTTAGGAAACAAAGAGACATTTATTTGGATATGTTGGAAAATACCATCAATCCGTATCACTGAAATCATTGAAAACCAAATCGACGAGGATGGAAGCCCTGTACTTGATGAGGCTGAAATATATTTCCAGCGAAACAGCGCTCCTTCTCACTATGTTTTTCCGGTTCGGCAATAGCTAGACGACGAGTTTCCAGATAAAGGGATAGGGCGAAGAAGGCCTATAAAATGGCCTTCTAGGCCTGCTGATTTGACGCCATTAGACTTTTTTCTATGAGACGATTTGAAATCTATTGTATTTATTCCCCAACCAGGAAGTTTGGATGAACTTCGTCAACGTATCATCGAAAGCTGCCATGATATCCCTCAACATTATTTGAAAATGTCCGCCAGGAATTTGAACATCGCCTATATCATCGTTTGGCCAATAATGGCAACATTTTGAACACTTATTGAAATAAAAAGTGATATTTTCGTGTATTTTGTTTTCTATCTGAACAAATTAAGATACAGATTTTTCTAATTTTCTTGAAAACGAATCGACCGATTTTAAAAAATGGAACATCAAAATAAAGACCTTTCAAACAGGCTATTCAGTAGATACCCTTTATCATTAAGGGGATGACCCTGGGGGGCAGAAGGTGAAGTAGTTTTTGGTTTAAAATTTGACTCCCTTGACAATTCTTCTGACGTGTGTCGGCGTTTTTTCGATAAATTCATAGTGGAAAGTTTCCAAATAAAAGATATATATATATATATATATATATATATATATATATATATATATTTGTATAAACATAGTGCACATTTTGAACAGCATTTTCAAAATTTAAAGACTATTTTATTATAGAGTTTAATCGCCATTTGAACTGGTTATGAACAACTTAGAAAGGGTCTACATTTAGTAGTATTAATAGTAGTACTAGAAAAAACTACACAACTTATCCATAAAATATTTTTGAAGCAATAATACGTGTAACAATGTGTTTATGTTCAAATTTTTTAGAATAACCGCAAACTGTTAGCTATTGCGAAGGTGAACATTTGAATTAAGTTATAATGATGTCAGTTTTCCATATAGTCACTGCCATCCTTTAATTCTGAAATCTAAAAGCTTAATTAGATTAAACCAACCGTTTGCTGTTGTAAATGTGCGTCTAGGGATTCACTACTTGACTTCATTTTCAAGCTAGTTGAAATGACCTGAAATCAAGTCAAGATCAGGATAAGTACTGGATATTAGCAAGTCAAGTAGTCTGTCTGTCAAGTACTCGAAAATTCAAGTAGTCTTGATATTTTTTGTAATGTAAATACGAGTAGATTACAAACACACAAATGAAAGACTTTATTTGTCATCAATCTCAGAGGAAAGAATACATGTTCAACAAAATTATTTGTTTATCGCATAACAAATAATAGAAGGATAAAACTGTAAACTCAAGTAGAAAAAACACATTTCTATTCTAGATTTTGACCCACATCCGTATATCATAATTATTTTTAAGTTGTGCCTATTATACAACATGTATAATTGCTAAATATACTAAGTGACATATAAATCCGAACACCCAGTTTAAATGGTTTTATTTTAATAAAATTTTGTATAAGTACTTAATGAAGCATAATAAGTTAATGATAAAAATTTCAAAATGATTGCACTGCTTTAAAGCCCTTTGACCTTTAATAATGTGTGAATGCACCCTGATGTGCTACACATTATCCAACGCGCGTAGGCATGCTTCTGATCAGGTGGTCAATGTCCTCCTGTGGTATCTCATTCCAGGCAACCACCTACTCCTCTCGAAGTGCTTCTAGAGTCTGAGGAGGACGTTGCAAATTGAGCAATCTCCTACCCATCATATCCCACACGTGCTCAATTGGGGATAAGTCGGGAGATCTTGTTGGCCATGGTAACAATGTGACATCATTATGTTGAAAGAAGTCTATTGTGACTGTAAAAGATGGGGTTCTAGAACTTCGTGGATATAACGCTGCGCGTTCATGTTACCCCTGATGAAGATTAAAGGTGACCTGGAACCATAAGCTATAGCACCCCAGACCATAAATAACTCCAACTGTGTGATGAACATGTCTTTCAACAAAAAACTGTGGATTCCTCCTTTCATCACGTCGCCTTCTAACCCTGGCATGACCATCGTGCATGCCAAAACAAAATCGAGACTCGTCACTAAAGACAATACTGTTCCATTCCTGATCCCAGAGTGACCGTTGTCTGCACTACTCAAGGCGATTACGTCGGTGTTCTCGAGTTAAAGGGAGGACCCAGTGTGGCCGGTATGAAAACAAGCCAAAACTTCTCATTCGTCGGTAAACACTTCGCATGCCATTAGGTCTTCCGTGTTCTCGCAAACCATTCATTTGCAATGGACCTGGTAGTGGAGAAACGGTCCCTTAAGGCCAATAATCTTAGGCGGCGATCTTCACGGTCTGTTGTTCTACGGCGGCGTCCAGTGCCCCTTGCTCTTTGCGTACGGCCTTCTCGAAGCCATGCCTGACAACACCTAACCACAGTGTCTACACTTCTTTGCACCCTAACTGCAATTGCCCGAAAAGAAAGTCCAGCTTCCCGAAGTCCCACTATACGGCCTCTATCAGACTCACTAAGTTGACGAAATCGTACAGGTCTCCGTACTCTAGGCATCGTAACCGATCGTAAAGGATGTCAAGAACCAAAATCCGCCAACGTTGATTCTTTACTGCGGCTGAAATATTCATTTTTAGAGCGTTAGTGAATTAAAAAAAAACAGTATAAAAACCGGAATGTCCAACTGATAAGACTGAAAATTTTTTCACTTGTTATTTACAGTAAGATAAATACATTCACCAACTTTTATTAAAATAAAACCATTTAAACTGGGTGTTCGGATTTATATGTCACTTAGTATATGTACATACGAACGTAACATTTTGTTCTTGTAAAAAAAACAAGTAAAATTAGTTGTGTTGTTTTTGTGAAGAAGTTTAATTTTAATTTGTTTCTAAATTTATAGAAAACCTGTGTATCTGTCTTGCATACCCGCGCTATATGAAAATATACTTTTCCTAGTTGGCGTTGCGTGTCCCAAAATCCCTAGATCCTCCGCTTATCTTACGCCTGCCATGATTTTTTCCTACCGATATTGTCCTTCTACCGATTTCTTGTTTTATGATTTGGCAACGGTGCTTGTATGCATGACAGTTTTTGATTTTCGACGTGATTTTAAGTTTTGCATATGGAAATAAAATAACACGGTACCTACGTAGTTTTAAATGACTTTATTGTTTTTCGAACTATTCTCCACGAAGATACACATCTGCATGCGCTCGAACCAATTTTCGAAGCACTTATTATACTCGTTTGCTGGCAGATCCAAAACGGCATTTTTGAATGCGTCAACTGCTTCTTCTGGTGACTGGAACCTTTGACCACGCAGTCTGTTTTTAATTTTCTGGAAAGTAAAGAAATCGTTAGGACTTAGATCGGCACTATATGTAGGATGGTCCAATAATTCCACGTTTTCTTCCGTTAAATACTGCCTTGTTTTTGAGCTGACTCTTCTTTCGGGGTTGACTTTTTGGAAGCTCGGTGATGACTTTTGGCAAACAAATGGTGGTATACCAATCCGCAGTAACAGTTCTTTGCTCATTAAGAGGAATTGTTGCAATATGACCCGCTTTTGACACAAATGTCGCGACCATCTTTTTCGAAACACTTCGAGAATGGATGACTTTTGTTGGCTTTTATTCATCTTGGAACACCCAAACAGCCGACTGTCGTTTATTTTCTGGTTCATAACAGTAAATCCACGATTCATCACCACTAACAATGCTGAACACACTTTTTGAGTTTCCGGAAGCGTTTTTTGACAAAAATTAACCTGGCTGCTTTCTGCTCTTCAGTCAACAGGTGGAGTATCCAACGAGAAACTAATTTTCTTACTCCTAATTCTTCATGTAAATTTTTTTGAATTGAGGTCTTTGAGATCTTCAAGGACGCCTCAATCTTGCGATATGTCACATGTCTATCTTCAATGATAAGTTTGCGCACAGCATCGACGTTTGCCTGGGTGACTGCCGTTTTTGGTGCACCCACCTTGGGATCGTCGCTAAGACTCACCCGTCCACGTTTGAATTTTCCATACCAACGGGAAATTGTCGACTGATGTGGCGCTCCGTTGCCGAAAACAGACAGTAACTCAGCAAGGCATTCTTGTTGCGATAATTGTCTCTGAAAGTTGTAATAAATTATGGCGCGAAAATGTTCTCGGTTGAGTTCCATTTTTCTAATGACTTGGTGACACTTAAAAATTCACTGTAGTGAGAACACTGCATATATTGTGGTGAAACTTTGAATTTAAGTTTACTAAAGGGTGAGGTTAAGATTGAGTACTGACGTTCGATCCGCGCGGCCTACTATATGCAAAACTTGAAAGACATCCCTCGTATTTGCACCAAAATACAAAATACGGCTCATAACTGACTGAAAGTCTTTAGTAGAACAAACGTATACTTCAAGTATCAAGTAGTTTGAAAATGCTTTACCAAGTAGAACAATAAAAAAAGTCAAAGTCAAGCATTAGCGTTCCAAGTTACTTTATTTTCAAGTCAAGTAGTCATGGAAGTATCAATCTGCTTGTCTTGATGAATCCCTATATGCGCCTAATACGTAAGATGTATTCTCTTAATACAGGTACTTGTAATAGCTTGTATTTCTGAAGCTCAGAGTCAAACAATTGCAAGTCCAGTTTTTCCAGTTTTGAGTTACATATCAGTAAATTACACTATTTTAGTTTGATATTGTAGCCGAAAATAATAAGCATCAGAATTTTGGAAATTAGAACTGTGCTCAAAATTTTCACTTGAACCTTGGATTCTGGACCTACAACCAACTGTTCACCTCTGGACTACAAAATTGTTTCTTTAGCAACGAGCATGGGGTATTTTCTTCGTAAAGTATTTTTAATCAAACCGAACTTTTAAGAGTGTAGGAGGTGCAAGGTTAGGTTGGCTAATGTAATACCAAACTGTGAAAGTATGTCAAACTAGTAGTAAGAATGCAGCATGAGGCTCCCTAGCGATTCACGGCTTAAAAGCTATTTAAAAACGATTAATTTTCATAGTAACCCCACGCTAGTAATCCACATATTTCACTGACATGAAAAATTATGATTCCTTTATACCATTCATATGGATCAAAATTCATAGGGATGTCAACCAACATCCGACTCTGGGTTTGTTGACAAAGCTATCGTTTTTGATTCTCAAGGGTACCTTCAGTCACTGGGATCTAAGAGACTTGTCAGAGGCCTGGAAAGGACCTGTTTGAATGTTCCTTTATTTATTCTACGCTGTTGGGTTTTTAAGTTTATTGAAGCTCCGAAATAATCATTTGTCAAATATTACAGGTCAATTTTGCTACTTAAATTCAATATCTTTAATTTTGTTACTATACCGGGTGATTCTTCAAGGTGGCTCAATCGTATAACTCTTTTATTATTGAAGATAGAAATACGAAATTTAGGGGTAAACCTACAATTTTTGACATATTCACTTGCTCTGATGTAATTCCGGTTTGACCGGAAACGACTCCAACTTTCGATTTTTAAGTGAGACATCCTATATATGTTTACTGGTTCAGATCGAGAATGACATTATAAACTCAACAATACCTCACTTGTCAATATTTGACAGATAAAGTCATTTTGTATATACAGGGTGTTTCAGTTTATTGTTGCATAACTTTAAGATTCGATAGAACTTTTAAAATTAATGCATAAAGTCTATAGTCAACGCCAAACAAAGTGGCGTGCACGCCATCAAGGTGGGTGTGTTGAAAAATTTACATTGTTGCCAAACTTTTTGTAAAATAATAAAATTTATTATTTACATATCTAGGTTTATAAGCAATATTAACCTCAAATGAGAACAAAAATAATAGTATAATATAATTATAGATCTGTACTTGCATAATCATTAAGTATGACAATTATTGATCAGATGACACTATGAAACTACCATATTTAATTGATCCTCCAAATTTTATGCATGGTATTTATTTTACAGAATTCATACAGAAAAATGCATTCTAAAATTAGGTAAGCTACTGGTGTAAGCTTTTTCTGTACAATAAAGTTAGTCGGAGTTTCTTTCTTCAGCGCTGTCTGAATCTGAATCTTCATCACTCTCAAAGTTGATTATTAAAGGTTCGATGTCTGGTCGATCAAAAATTCGTTCTCTTTCATACCATTTAAAAATTTCTTGCTCAGTATGTCGAACACTATTTTTCCACATGTCTGGGGTAACCGTTTGTAGAGCCTCGTTCCACATATCCAAACAGTCTTTTTCACTGTTACCATCTGTACCAATATGTCTGTTATAGTAACCTTTTGCTATGCCCCAAATTAACTCAATAGGGTTAAATATACAATGGTAAGGAGGCAGACGAAGAACTTTGTGCCCATGTTGTTCCGCCAATTCATCAATCACGTATATTTTAGGTGGTTTGTTTCTAAAAAAGCAGTTATTTTAAGAATAGGAATAAACAAAAGAAATATAAACTGTCGACCAAAATATATATAATTAAGAAGCATTATGTACCGAGCAACAATACTCAATAGCTCTGTTTTAAACATTGTGTTTAAAAATGGTATGTTTTGATTTGTCAACCAGTCTTGGATATTTTTTTTTTGTCCATGCATTGTTGGGCACTTTGTTCAATATCATGCTGTGATAAGGGGCGTTATCCAGTACATGTATAATCATAGATGGACTCTCCAATTTTTCTAATAACTGATGTTGAAACCATTTCAAAAAATTGTCCTGGTTCATCTCTCCATGGTAATCGCTCAATTTTGTTTTCGAAGAAAATATCGCTTCACTACCCTCAATAAACCCATTTTCATTTCCAGCATGTAATATAATGTATCTAAAATATATTAGTTTTAAATTTTATAGTGCAAATTGTGTAAAAGTACATACCCTTCACCATCTGTTTTAATAGCTTTCACGCTTTTTTGGTTTCCATTTGGCCAAGAGCGACCTATGGTCCCATTTTGAAATATCCAAGTTTCATCGAGGAAGACAAACTGGTATAAGGCCTCAACCTTGGCTTGATTGTATTGCCTTAGAAATTCCACCCTTTTCAAAGCTATACTTGGTAGTTCCATGAGCCCTCGTCGCGGATTGTCCTTAAGCCACTTAAATCCAAGATCTCTAAGCAACCGCCTTAAAGACGTGGCACTACCATCAAATAATGCCCTATCTCTTAATCGAGACCATAAAGTTTGTATCGTAACTTGTTCTTCTGAAACCATGTGTAATATGACATTATAATTTAGTTAACAAATTAATGCAAATTTCTGATAAGTTATTATAATAAGATCTTACTTTTGTGATACATATTATAGATCACTTCTCGAATGGCACTTGTATCCAATGTCGCTGTGTTGGTTACACGTTTAATATAACTCCGCTTTTTCTTGGGCGATTCTAAATTTGCATCACTTTTCACACCCTCGGAAATACGACTAACTGTCCTTAAACTAATTTTTAAAGCAGCAGCAACACGCTACAAAAAATGAAATAAAATTTCACTATTATTAATATACATTACATATAATTATTAGTAACCTACCTCTTGAACAGCATTTAAAGGCAACAAAGGCCCGTTGTTGTCCCTTTCTTGCTCAAAGTAGTGCATTAACGAGGCCACGAGTTCCTTACACCGACTATTTAACTGTTTGGGCATCTTTATATACCAAAATTGCCTTTATCTACTCGTAAAATGAATAATTTTGTTTTGAAACAAACAGTTGTCGATTTACAGTATGCGGGGCCAAAGGATTTATAAAGATTTGAAATGCCACAAATTGATTCAGTGTCAAAATTAATACAAATGTCAGTTCCCAGTTTAAATAAGTTTCAAGGTGACAATGTGTCAACGCTGCGAAATCGGTTTAGTGCGTTTACATGTCGACAAGTGATTGGAGCGTTTGCAAAACATTTTATTTCGCATAATGCGTCTAAATTTATCAGAAAGCAACTTATGTGATATTTTAATAACAATGTTATATGACTATTAACCATAATAAGAGAGTAATGACCATTTTACAATTTATATATCACATTAATATGAAACTGCAATAGAGCAATTGTTTGTGATAGAAACCTAGGCATTAGGTCGGGGAATTTTTATCGTGATGACGTGCACGCCACTTTGTTTGGCGTTGACTATATATAAACATGGGTCGAAAAATGCGTGGCTTCCGAAATACAGGGTGTTTACATTTACTTTCTAAAATAGTTTTTTTTTAAATATTTCGAACAATATTTGATGTATAACAGTGAAAATTGGTATACAAGGGTTTTTTGGTACGACAAAACGAACCATGGGCATAGTTTTACTGTAGCCGCTAGAGGGCGATGACCGATTTTTTTTTCTTAGTGCAATTTTTTGCTTTTTGAATAAAAAAACTGATTCTTCGCACTTTTCAACATAAAAAAGCTCTCTTGTGAATTTTCGTTATAGTTAGCCGTTTTTGAGATATTTCGATTTTTAGGGTTCGATGCATTTTTAAGTATTTATGATAAAATAACGTTAAAAAGTCAGTATCTCGATAATTTTTAGAAGTAGGCTGTGCCTGCAAATATTTTTGAAATTGAAAGCAGAATAAGGTTAAACGTCAATTAGTTGACAGTTAGTTTTGTTGTCTGTTGAAACCTGAAACGTTTTTTTGCAATTGTGAATGCACGAAATTTAGTTTCTTTTACCTGTTTTTTTTTTGTAAGTTTTATAAAAATGCCATTTTTATTCTCCAATCAAGAGTTAGCGGATATTCGTTTTGTGTATGGCTTTGTAAATGGAAACGCAGCAGAAGCAGCCAGAGAATACACACGAAGATTTCCAAACAGACGACATCCAACTCGCTCAGTATTTGTAAGAGTGCATCGCCAAATAATTGAAAATGGTTTTGGAAATCTCCAAAGAGATCAAAACATAAATGTTCGTCAGCGCAGATTTACCCGTATGATTCTGCGTGAGTTTGACAGAGATCCGACCACAAGTGTTAGGAGAGTTTATGGTGCCTTAGGAATTTCAGCAAGCCATGTTCACCGTGTTCTTAGAAATGACCATAGACGTCCTTACCATTTGCAACCTGTGCAAGGACTACAGCCAGTGGACGGAGAACAAAGAATCACATTTTGTCAGTGGATTCTTGATAGAACTGATAATAAAAGGAAGTTTTTAAGTAACGTTTTATGGACCGATGAGTCATGCTTCACTAGACGTGAAGTGGTAAATTTTCATGATCAACATATTTGGTCGCATGAAAATCCGCATGCAGTTCGGGAAAGAAATGTTCAGCATGAATTTAGTGTGAACGTGTGGATTGGTATCTACCGTAATCGACTATTTGGACCCTACCTTTTGCCTGCAAGGTTAAATGCTGCGACCTTCTTGGAATTTTTAAAGGCTGAACATGCAAATATGTGGGATGATGTTATGTCAGATTTAAGAAGATTGGCCTGGTTCCAGCTTGATGGTTGTCCAGCTCATTATTCGAGAATAGTTAGAAACTGGCTGGACGAAAATTATCCAGAAAGATGGATCGGCCGTGGAGGACCAGTCGCCTGGCCTCCACGATCCCCTGACCTAAATCCATTAGATTTCTTTGGGCGGGGATTTCTAAAAGAAAAAGTGTACCAGACTCCCGTAACCACAAGAGATATGCTAATAGACAGAATCAGGAATGCATGTGATGAAATAAGGCCTTATTTGAATAATGCTATACCACGTTCGATTATTCGTAGATGTGAATTGTGTATTGAACAATTGGGTTTACATTTCGAGCAACTACTTTAGATTTTGTATGTTTTTCCTAACTATCCAATACTTGTAATGGCAAATCGAAAATGTAAAAAAAATATTATTTTCCCATAAATAATTAAAAATGGCTAACTATAACGAAAATTCACAGGAGAGCTTTTTTATGCAGAAAAGTGCGAAGAATCAGTTTTTTTATTCAAAAAGCAAAAAATTGCACAAAGAAAAAATTTTCGGTCATTTTAATACACTACAGGTACAGTAGAGAGCGCCCTCTATCGAGGACTTTATGCATTAATTTTAAAAGTTCTATCGAATCTTAAAGTTATGCAACAATAAACTGAAACACCCTGTATAGATAGATGATGCAAATCTGCAACGCTCATCATACCAAACAAGAAATAACAACCTCTAAGTTTTCTCTCTATATTAAAATCATGATATATAATCTATAATCTTAAAACATGTAGCTGTCAACCTGTGGATCTGTTCCAAGAATTTGAACATCCAAATTATCCAAGGATACAAAAATGAACTTTTGAGGAACGTGGTAAGTGCCCCTCGGTATGTTTTTAATAGAGGGCTGCATCAACACCCCAATGCAGGTGCTCGTTATGAACTTGTGTAGTGTATTGTGTCTAAAGCAGAGCATGCGCGCGAATTCATAGTGATAGTATTAATTATACGTTAATATTAATCTAAAAGAAACAGGAAAATTTGTGATTGATCAAATTGATCAGTTTTAATATCCGGTTCATAAAGATTATGTTCAGCCTTAGTTGACCCTCTGAGAAAAAAGTTAGTTACGAACACGTATAACATTTCTCTGTCATTCTAAGGGCAAATGTACGGTGAAATCTATGAATGTGTGAAATATGTCTAATGTGTGCGTTGAAATACTGAAGTTGGGAGCGTATAAATTATACTCACATTAAAAATTTGATGTGTACCCTCCCTCACCTCCTACCACTCCCAACTCCCTAATTATTTGCCCTTAAAATGTTATCTGTCTGGCAACACCGTATCTATCAAACACTGAATAAGAGCAGCACGTATTTAGACGTCATCATCTTGTTGACGCCATGTTTTTGGAGTCATATATATATATATATATATATATATATATATATTATCTCTGTCTAATTTTATTCGCCGTGTCTGTTTTCTCTTTATGCAAGTACTTTTTGGTAGAACTATATATTTGTTGGCACTGTGCTGTAGCCGAAGAGGCGCTAGAATCGTACTCATATACAAGGATCTCCCAACTCCTAAAGCAGCCAAATATCTTGGGGAGTGGAGCGACAAAATTAAAAAAAAAATGAATGGGAGGATAATAGAACACTCTCGTTTGGATGGTATGCACTAACCACGCTGCTGTCAGATATACCGCTTTTTTGGAAACAACTTCTTTTTCAGATTTAGCTTTCGGTTAATTGCACTGAAGACCAAAAATATCTACGATCTACTATCTAAGAAAACAGAATATAACACAAGAAATTTCAATTTTTTAGTCATTATTCCCAAGCAAATTTTCTAGACATTTTTTAACCATATCTTGGAGAGAAGTAAATATAAAACCTCAATAATAACAGCATGAAGAAGTAACATATACTTCATTGAAGGTGCTAAACAGTTTTTCTTTATAAGTTATGTTATTTAAATTATAATTATATATCATAGACAAGTACAAAAATGACAATATTTTTGTAGAACCGTAAGACTTTTACCACGTGTTTCAGGTAATAATTTAGGAAAGTACTTGATAATAGTTTCTGAAAATATTGTGCCTACTTAGAATGTATGTACGGCTATCAGTTATCTTCGTGCAGCAGTAGAATCATAGTAGAATGTAGGCACCGAGTTTAATCTTTAGCATCAGCAACTATTTTTTTTTATTTTTGTCCAAGGTTTGTAGTCCGTAACTGGTATTGTTGCTAATATTTTAAAGATATTTATATACTTCGTATGGTCAAATATCAGTTATGCAGCGACAAAATATAAGCTAATATTGGCATTGTGGCGTACCGAGCCAATAGAGCCACTAGCAAAAATTTGATGATTTAGATACGGTGTTTGATTCAACATAATATACAGGGTGACGCATCGAAAACGAAACAGACGCATTTACTGGCAGCTCAGTTTTTTTTGGAAAAACGCTCAGTCCCGTCGATTTTATTTTCGAGAGGGACACAAGTTTGGCAAAAAAATCACGTTAATACGTGCAGCCCCCTGGGCGGGGGTGACACCAACCCTAAAATCTTTAATGGAAAGGGGGGTCGAGTGATACCTTATTTTAAAGGTCTTTCGATTCCCTTTATAATGATGTAAAATACATGAGTTTCAGTTCAGTAGTTTTGAAGATTTATTGATTTAAAGCTTAAAGTAGACTTTAATAGGTACATCCGATTAGTTTTTTTTATACTCCAACTACCACGAAGGCCTAAGGCCTAAACACCCTTTGGGTACCGTGGGGCTATAAGGGGATACATGGGAATGGGGGAACGCCACACGGACTCTGGCGAGGGAACACGAGTGCATGCAACATGCACACATTCTGGCTCCGCCCACTAGATCCACCGGGTGGTACCCCCGCGTTCGACAGTCAGAAACCGTCTACCACCTACGGACAGACAGTTTGTACTACTTTCAGAAGAAATTTGACTGCCCCACCACATTACGCATTACGTGTTCGACAATATTTAGATCAGACGTTTCCAGATCGATGGATTGGTAGAAGAGGTGCCATTGAATGGCCCCCAAGATCGCCAGATTTATCCTTTTTGGATTTCTTTATGTGGGGTCATTAAAAAAGCAAAATCTGTGCTACTCAGCCAACATCATTAGAAGACCTGCGACAAAGAATTGTGAATGAGTGCCTTCAAATTACTCCTCAAATATTGCAAAATGTGCGGCAACGTTTTGAGCAAAATCTTTATTATTGCGTGGAGAGTAATGGTTACCATTTTCAACATTTACTTGCCTAACGGGTCAGATCATTCTTTATTTTTAAAATACTTTGCTGCCAAATTTAATGATCTCCACTAATGATGATGTATTAGTTTTATTTAAGCTTTAAATCAATAAATCTTCAAAACTACTGAACTGACGTTCATTAATTTTATATCATTATAAATAGAATTGAAAGACCTTTAGAATAAGGCATCACTCGACCCCCCTTTCCATTGAAGATTTTGGGGTGGTGTCACCCCCGCTCAGGGGGCTGCACGTGCTAACGTGATTTTTTGCCAAACTTGAGTCCCCCTCGAAAACAAAATTGTCGGGTCTGAGCTGCCAGTAAATGCATCTGTTTCGTTTCCGATGCGCCACCCTGTATAATAACATCTGAATAGGGCTCAGCAATGCCTAATCGCCCTGAAGTGAGATTTCTCTGAAAATACCCCCGAACCCCAAGAGTTGTGGCCTGAAGGGCAGAATCGTTAATCCCTTCACAAAACTATTTCAAATGAAAACAACATTTGTACATATCATACAGCCTACTTCTTCCCGTAACAAGCACAATGCTTTTTTGACGTAAGCGAATATAGATATGAAGATATAGGAACCAGGTTTGCAGCTCATTCATCAAGCAACAAAATTCACTCGCAGACCACACCTTTCATGAATTCGTGGACAACTACAGACCGACTAGCGTCAACAATGCCACAAACTCTTGAACAGATGATCTCATTTTCATCTTGTATTTGAATGTATGTGCCTAGAGTCGGGTTGCCGTAAGGTTGCGGTTGATTTTTAAGTGAGAATGGTCCTTAAGGTAAAAAAAATACCTCAAATGGAGACTGACTTTTAGTAGCGTATTTTAAGATTCGGCGCTCTGGGCCTCTTAAAGGTTTGACGTCCTATAAAGGAACGGAAAAAAGCAAAAGCTTTTAGCTGAGGCGCCTTGTGCCGCCCCTTGCAGCCTGCCGCCCCGGGCCATGGCCGTTTTGCCCGTAGGGTAAATACGCCCCTGCTGACTTTCATCTATTTAATATGCTTGAGGACATTTTTTGACCTTAAAACCGCTAGGAACTGGATTGTTCGTTCATGTGCTCTTTTATTTTTGTAAGAAAACACCCGTCAACATTGGACCGTATACTCGAATGTCCTTTGTATCACTCGATATACATGTAAACAATCTGAACAGTTGTAATTAGATACGATAATCGGTGGGTCGAGAATCCGGGGTTCACCTGTTTTCCTTTTTTACTCTCGCCTCTTCGCCAATATTTGTTCTTTTGCGTGTCGGACCGTGTAAAACGACTGCTGAGCTTTTAACGGATATTGCTTTACAACTTGTACATTTTAAAGATATGGCTCCTTCAGTTTCAGACGTTTACCTTAAATTTGTGGTTTGAGTGGAATTTGGATGGCCTCAAAAAAGTGCTCACACGTTTTGTTTTTTCTTGTTTTTTTATTATTTAACAAGGAATCAGCGCGAAAGATGGAAGTAAAAATTATCCCTACCGCCGACCGCACAATCACATATAGCATGCCTAGTACCTACCAATAAAATCGGACTTCACGTGGACGGTTCAACTCCCATACGGAGTGCTCGAACATGAGAGAATTTATAGACTTATCAGCTTTGTCGCTATACAGGGTGTCCAAGATAAGGATCATAGGCATGGGTATCTCGATACAGCTTATGTTAAATTAGGTAAAAGCTGGTGTCTTTGGGGCTGAGGTATTTAGGAAAAACTAAAATTTGGCCAAATCATTTTATTTTTTTGACTTTATTTTAAGTGATATAATGGAACTTTTTTATTGGCACTTATTAGGCACTACATGATGACGTTTTTAAATTTTTGTGCCCAACGTCTCATTTTTGAGAAACCATCATCAACTTTATTTTTTTATATGGTCTGAAGTAAAAGTACACCCTGTATCTGATAGCATCTTTTTCTACGAATTCAACGATGTATCACATGTTTGTTACCTTTGTTTTCTTGGTTATAAAGAGAACTGTGTTTTTTCTGTTTACATATTACATAATGATATGATGAAGAAAATTTTACAAAATGATGCTTAATCTAGTGATATTCAGAATAACGAATTCGAATTTAACATTATTTTTATTCTATTTACAATAGGTGTTCAAATAGGTTGCCATTATTTTCTAAACATAAATTATGATCTTCTCAGTAGAATTTAAAAAACATCACCTAACATTTCTGGTGTAATCATATTAAATGCTTCCATTAAATATTCTCGTAACTGCAGCTCACTTTCAAAAGTATGGTGATAAACTTGGTTTTAAATAAAATCCCAAAGAAAAAAGTTCAAAGGAGTAAGTCCGGAAAACGCGCTGGTCAGGACACTTCACTAGAAGTTTCAATTCACCTTCCGGGTAATCGCTGAGAAAGATACTATCGAACTTACCTAGTGAAGAGGTAAATTATCCAGTCAATCTACTAGATCATGTTGCAACAATTTTAAGGTACCGTTCTGCAGTTAATGAGTGGTGGAAAATAAATGGACCTACTGTTTTGGCTCCTAGAAGTCCATACCACATATTACACCCAAAACGTTCTTGATATCTGGATATTTTCTTAGCCCGTATATTTTCTTGAGTTATGTGTGTTGCGGCGATTAAAGATACCATTATTAGTGACCATACACAAGTCGGAACTTATTATTTTAGAATGTATATTAAAATCTTTAATTTGACTAGTTGATATCTCAGAGTTATCAGAAACTGCTTGCAAAACACTATTCTGAGTTTCCTCTAAAGTATTGCGGACATCCTTGACGGTAATAAAGCAATATTAACAATTCACAATAATAACATTACTCGGCGCCAAGTATTTACGTCAAGTCAAGCATTTCTTTGCATCGCTTACTTGAAAAAAATTAGAAAAACGCATATTTACGGGTGGACCATATGAAAAAATAAAGTTGATGATGGTTTCTCAAATCGAACCGTTGGGCACCAAACTTAAAAACACCATCATATAGTGTGCCTAGAAAGTGCCAATGGAAAAGTTTCATTAGTTTAATGATATTTCTCAAAACAGCCACAAAAAATCAAAATGGTTTGGCTGAATTTTTGTTTTTCCCAAATATCTCAGTTGGTCATGGAATTTTTAGAAGTTTCGCAGCGGCATGTAAGCACGCCTCTAAAAAACGCAACTTTTTCTTAGTTTAACATAAGCTGCATCTCAAACAGGTATTGAGATCCCCATTCATAGGAACCTTATCTTGGATAAGCTCAGTGACAAAGGAACTAGAACACAAAACAAATATTATTTTAATTTAATCAAATTTTGTATACAGACATGAGCTCATTGGGCGATAGGTCATAAGATCTATGAATCATATAAAGGAGGATGATTTTAGCGTTATTGAGGCAGTCTATATTAGCTCTAGAAATATGGGGACGGGCATTATGTTATTAGAAAAAAGGGTTTTTAAGCTTTTGAAGAAATGTTATAAAATCTGGTCCAATATTTCCTGGTCACACCGTTGTGTCATCATACCTCCACTAACGGAAAATAGACGTGACTTGACACTACACTTAATGACTTCCTAAATCATAACTGCTACAGTATGGTGCACATACTTGACTTTCAACTGAAAACCTCACATTATATCTTGCAAATAATTTAATGTCAGAACTGTCATCAAAACAACTCACATTAGGATCCCTATTGTGCCACACAAAATCTAGTAATGAAAATATAGACAACAAAAAAATAATATATAAAACAGACTGTGACTGCGGTAAATGCTACATCGGTGAAACATCAAGAGTTAATGTTAAATGTAGAATAAAAGCACATAAAGGCTATAATCAAAATCAGAGAACATATACAGGGTGTTCCATAATTATTGCGACAAAATGATAGGGGTTGTAGAGGGCATCAAAATGAACAATTTTTCCTTATAAACCCCTGTTCGGAAACATGCCGTTTGGGCTGCAGCAAAAAAAAAGATCAGTTTCTTGAAACAGCTTACCTACAGTAATTGCTCAAAGTGTCCTCCACCTTGCTCAATACACACCTGTGCACGATTGTTCAATGATCGGCGAACTCTGTGGCATACCCCCGGTATGTCCTGAACATGTGCGGACGCGGCCATTACTCTTCCCAGTAGCTCTTGTTGGTTGGGAACAGGAGTTTCGTACACTAAAGCTTTCAGATAGCTCCAGATAAAATAATCCAGTGGAGTCAGGTCAAGTGACCGCGCAGGCCAAGGCACAGGGCCACCTCGGCCTATCCACCTATTTGGAAATTTGTCGTCCAAAAACTGCCGCACTTGTAAAGAAAAGTGGGCTGGACCGCCATGGTGTTGAAACCACATGTTGGCTCTTATATTCAGTGGCACATTTTCTAATAGTTCCGGTAGCACATGCTGTAAGGATCGACCATAAGCATGCCCATCCAAACGTGGTGGAAGCAGATATGGCCCGATGACATGCTCGACCACAATGCCTCACCAGATGTTAATTGAAAACTGATGTTGGTCTCTATGGATGGCTATGGCATGAGGGTTTTCTTCATCCCAAATGTGACTGTTACGGCTATTAAAATAACCGTCCTTTGTAAAACAGGACTCGTCAGTGAACAAAACGTAGCGACCAAAGTTTGGTTGCCTCAACTCCTGCTGCAGCCACCAACGACAAAAACGTCGACGCGGCAGATAGTCTGCTGGACCCATGGCTTGGACTTTTAAAAGGTGGTACGGGTGTACGATAACAAAAATGTAAACACAGCAGGCTTTTTCTACAAACCGGCGAGACCATGAAATGTGCTAGACGAACATTTTGCAGCTGGTGAATTTTTTGTTTCTCCTATGAGCTCTTAAGGTAAAATTAACTGTAGTGCTCAAACGGCATATTTACGAACAGGGGTTTATAAGGCAAAATTGCATATTTTTATGCCCTCTACAACCCCTATCATTTTGTCGCAATAATTATGGAACACCCTGTATATGGGAACAGGACATTGGGTAAAATGCATAAAGAGGATAGCAATTACAAAAGGAAGGTTAAGGAATCAGCCTGGATTGTGACCGAATTTAGTTGAATATCCTTGAGGGAAAGATCTAGTTGATATTCTCCAATCTAATGGACCATGCCTTTTTTATTCAGGTTTTTCCCATGGTTTGTTGGTGGATCTACGCGCAGATGTTCTGCTTTATCGTCTCAAAGCCAAACTGTTATGACTTATATTAGATCTATGTATGTATATAATGTTTTCTCACAGGACAAGTAACATGCTTCACTTTGGATGTCGAAGTAGTATTTCTCGCGTTTCAGATCCAAAACAATACTCCAGTCGAAAATTGTATGTCAATTAACTGGTGTGTTAACAGTTCTGCGTGGGCTTTCGTGTTTTTACAGGGCTTTTGGCGTTTTCGGAACGGTAAACGAGGGTGACGTATCTGGTACATCAGCCTCATGCTATAGCCTCGTAGCTCGTTTAGGAAAAGGAATGCCTTCCCCAGACAGACCTGGGCTATGCCGGTTTTGCGTGGTGACATCTTAAAATTCCGAATGATGCCTTCTCGCAATATCATGTTACGGGACTTTCAGACTATTGTAGTAACACACTGTATAGGAGTTTGGTAATGCACAGAAAAACAAAAGAACTGTTACCTGGAAGATAGATTAATAAATTATATTGTCATTCTACTGAAGAAGATCACCTTTGCGATTGAAACGTTTACAGTAAAGAAGATTTTGTCGACGCATGTGGTTTTATGGGCCAGACAGGCATGGAGGTTATTACATCTTTTGGGCGACTCGTGCCCGTCCATGAAGCATTACTGAATAGTACAAACGTTATCTCTAAAAACAATATTATACCATTCACCATCCCAATTTTATCCATCTCAGTTTTGTTTTAGGGATGCATAATGAACGAGCACCACTCAGGAACTGTTTCAGAGAAATATATGTAAAGCTTCCCGTTGAACATTACTTCAATCATACTTTAAAGGTGTGATGGTTTTGCCGCTCTGTTACTTTTCAGTACAAGAGAATAGTTTCTATTAGAGGAGTTATGGCAGCGCAGCGGATATCAAGAATATACTAGAACCTGATCTTTCAAACGCTGGAAAACCCTATTTTCCAGCAAGATAATGCCCGCTCCCATATTGCTAGAGCTACAGTTGACTATTTCCATAATGGTAAAATCAACCTCCTTCCTTGGCTTCCTAGAACTATTCGTCAATTGATCATATGTGGGAAATTATGGAAAGGAGAGCAATTATTTACCTCGGCCTTCACCAACGTTAAGATGTGAGGAGTAGAAATTTCATACATAAGATCATTCACTGGGTGTTATATTTTTTTTGTCACTGAGTATATTTCAAAAAGTACCTCCCAACTTAACAGTAACGTTTTAATAGATACATCAGTTTTTAACCATTTCTGAATATTAATTTTATTATAAAATGGTGTACCTATAACATGGAGAACGTCAGTACCACAGAAACAAACGGTCCATCAACTTTTGAGAAAAATATTTAAAAAAACATTACTTCTTTTAAATGTTGTGGTATTTGTGGTATTTTCCTATGAATCATATTTAGTATATGTATCTATAAAATTGACAAAACAATAGTATATGACACTGTGTATATATATGAAAGAACTAGATAAGCTAGAGTTAAACATTTCTGAGTCTCCAAGAATTTTTTATTTTGTCCTAAAATCAACAGAATTATCAGAAACTAGCAAAATCTTCAAAAAACAATCTTTAGTACCCTAAAATGGCGGTTGAAGAGCTTCAGGGATGATTTGTAGTTTTGTTATTATTGATTTGCCGCCACTGCATCGATTTTTAAAAATATAGCAATTTCACCTATTATTTATATTGCGCCGCGGTTAAGCGTCTAAATTTCACTCCGACCATGATCAGTGTTCTCCATCTATTACAATTGTAATACAGTTATCAATTACCTTCAGAAAATTTCTATTTCCTATTACAATGAGCATGATTTCTATTTTTCCTTGACAGTTGCTGGCGCCATTTGTGTAGCAACAGCAACAGTATTTGTATAATCAGTTTTTCGTCGCCGCCTGTGTCATCTGTGTAATAAGTACCGTAATATGTATAACACATGATTAGGTTCCTTTTTTGATGAGCCAAATTTCACTTGCAATGTAGAACGATTAGTTGAGCACCTGTTCATATGTGGTTCAGGATGTTTTTTTATCGTGTTTTGTATTTTGCCCTCGGTATACGAATTACGAAAGCATTTGTTGTTTGTAGAAATTTCTTTCAAAGCTCACGCCACTTTTCGTGTTTTCTTTTTTTGGAAAAAAGAGAAATGCTCGGAAAAACTTATCAATATCTGAATGAGGAGCCTCTAATCTAAGCAGGAAATTAAAATTAAAAAGATGAGGAAAATCGCAAATTGCACCGCGGAAATAATTTAAGAAAATGATATAACCTGCAAAAAATCAATATTTTAACAAAAGATAAAACAGTAAAACACAAACATTGCTAACTAATAAAAATATGAGCGGTTGTCAACTTGACTATTCACGTGGCACCGTATCCCTTTCTTGATTAGTCAATACAGTGTCAATAGTTAGATAGATAAGCATTTCTTAAATCTGTTCATGTAAAAGATAGACATGTCATGAAAGTTTACAATTAACAAAGGTATATAAAAACGATCACAGAAACCTTAAATATAAAGAATCGACAATACGCGTACTTCTGTGGCTAAAATTTCCAAAAAAAATATTTTCTAATGGAATAAAACGAAGTTCAGTCACGAAATTCTTTAAAATATGTTTGAATTGAACTGTTAAGTTGACACATGCTTGATTGTACAGATCTAAAGTTCCCACCTTCTCTCTTTTGATATCAGTAATTAGAATTTGGGTGCCCTTAAATCATCAGATGCTATAGTCTGGAGCTGTGCAAGTTAGAGTTTGTGAAGTAGTTATTTATATCTTTATGTATATCTATTAAAGTGGCATATACGATGAGATTTAAATTTGGCTGACATCGTAATGTGTACGAGAGACATCGTACTTGGGTTGCTAGGTGACGAGGTGCTTCTACCTTTTTTAACACACGTATTGCACGCTTCTCTCTTACACATTACGACGTGACTGGTATTTGGTTTCCAGTGTATTAAATTGGAACAGGCATAACTTCAATATTTTTAAACTGCAGGTTGAGGATAATCAATATACGCTTATCTGTAAGCCTCTTACGATTTATTGGGAGAGATTGATTATCAATGGCCTTTAGGAAAGAAATCTATTACGACACAAAGAACGATTAGAACAACACTGACGATGATGTTGCGTGCAGTTGCTGCGTAACTTCAAATGGCACCTTCAGCCCTCGTCAAATGTACGCCTATGCCCGCGGAGTTGGTTTGGTATGTAGAGGAGCTGCGTCGGATAGGAGCGATAATCGCGGGACCACACACGTCGACCTCGCTTTCAACCAGCGGCAGAGCGGCACAGCGGCAAAGCGGATCCGCAAATATGTGCGCCAGCCTGTCTATGTCTGTCTCTCACTGACTCAACTCATTCTTTCTCAGGGTTCATTAGAGTATATGTAAGAACACCTTCTGCAATGAAGAACCTAGCAACAAGGCAGATAATATGAGAAGAACTATTAGACCATTTCAATAACCATTAAACTCACATTTTAACCCAGATATTCTTTTCAATGGAAACGCTTCATTATAGATAGTTGTGTATTTTAGGCATAATTCACGTAAGTCAGTACATCCCTTCCCAGGGAAGTACTAACTCTGTCAAGGCTCTTAGACAATGCAATTCTCTTGGCCTCTTTTCGTTACTTTATAAAAAACATTTTTTTCTATAACCTTCCAATTATATTCATAATAATTATGACAATTCGTAACAAAAACAAAAAGAAATTGTGCGTATTTTTTAACCTGCGACAAAAAAGCGGCATTATAAGTTTTTAAGTCTTTAAATATACGCTAAATATTTTAAATATGGAAAATCAATTTTTTCCTTGTTGAAAAAACGCAATTTGCTGTCTGGTAGTCAAATAAGCTCGTGGATTTTTCTACAACCGATTAAAGGTTGGATGAATAAAACGGGAAATTCGATTTACCCATGATATTCACTTTGTGAGAGTAGCCACTAGATATCTTAAGGATACTAAAACGTCCAAAATTAAATCATGTTTTTGAGAATGACCGATCCAATTTCAGTCAATTATCTAAAATGGATCAAAATCTAAAGTTTAGAAAGATTAACAGGAAGCTTCTAAATTGTTTCCAAAAGATTATCGCGTGAATAGCGACAGGCAAACTCAACTGTTGTAGAATTTCTAATCAGAGTCGGTCGTGATATAAAAAACTAGCACCGACAGCACATAAGATCTAACGTTAGATTAATGTTGACTCAGAAGGGTAAAGACGTTTTTACCAAGCTTTTCTTGGAGATTCTGGGACAGAAGAGTACATCCCTCATACAGTAGAAGTATCTAAGCCATGCACCAATCGGTGATTTAACAAATCGTGTGATGCTGCCCACGGAAAGAAAACCAAAGAACAGCGGACCCTCTTAGGTACTCGTAGTACCACTGTTGAGGAGGGACAAGTTGATAACGAGTCTTAAAGCAAATATCCATGCTGTTCGTATGCTTAAGACCAGCGCGATGCAAACGTTGGGCACAGGTTATGTAGATCAGTGACAGTCGATCTTTTCAAGCTCATTCGAAGTAGATAAAAGGAAATCTCTGAATGAATCTGAATTATTAGCCTTCCACCTCTGTCATCCTTGGATAGACCTATTGTAACCGACCACATAGCTAACACAACTGATACCGTGAACATGGTATTGACTAACTCAACCATGTACGTTCCTCCCTACATCCAAGTACCGTTGTTATCCAGGGGTTTCCACACTATCAGGAAAGTCTGAAAGCGCTAGATACCAAACAAGCTTCTGGTTGTCTCAACCATTTGAAGAGACGAGCCCGCAGCTTGCTCTCATCCTTCAGCGACACTTTCAGATTGCCTTTGGCTCTGCTCATATTTAGTATAGGTATGTTTGCTTTCCATCTCTAAAACCATAATCAGCCATATACAACGCTGTTTCGTGCTTTTTGTCAATCCTCATTACGGTATAGGTGTAATTAGATGACGGAAAGCAAATAAGCGAATACGGATCTACTGACAAACTCAGCATTGGAGTGTACGAAAAATTGATGGCAGTGTACCTTTATTTTCCGTACAGCTCTACCGTCTATAATCAGTAAGGTGATAGAGAAGTGCAACAATTAGGAGATTCTAAAATGTTACGAGTATCACCACTTGATTAGCAGTATAGTTTCCGACATCAGCGATCAACTGAGGGCCAGTCTCGATGTTCGTCAAGTAAATTAACTTGTCACTTTGTACTTTGAAAAAGGCCACCAAGATAGCAGACACATCAATAAAATATCTTTAATATAAATATGTGGTCTCATACGATGGATAATGGTACATGGAAATTGATGAGCGAGACAATAACCGAATGTTTTAGTATCTGCATTAATTAAGTCACGTTATGTATTTGTGGTATAGGCTCATCCAGGTTCTTGGGCTCATGTTGTTGTTCTTGATATTATAAAGCTCGGGCATGCTGCCCTGAATACTCCTGCACGTTATATCTAACCGCCATCTGTACTCCTACTACATTGGTTTTAAACAATTACACAAACTGAGCGCGGCGCTGATACGCGAGTAATGGTTTCACTTTTTTTAACGCGAGCAATGGCGGGTTAAGTTGCAATAAAGCTAACATATGAAGAAGCATCTTATAATCCAAACAGTTTGAAAGCCTCCATACTTATACAATTTTCAGATTGTTTGATTGATAAAATCGCGGTGGGAATCTAATCATTAACAATTAGAATTGGAGAAGACGGATCCATTTTTGTTTTCTCAATAAATAATTAGTCATATCTTGATCATATTCAAAGGCTATTCATAACCTTTCATTTAACGATGCACTCTTTTACGTTACTCTTTGATAGCAGGTGTGCTGCTATTCAAAATTTATGAATCGTGTCATACGTTCGACCATCACAGACATGTGTGCGAAAGATGTCTTGGATTCATGTTAATTATAGGTAGTTACACTGGTTACTTAAATTAGCTCATAATAATTATCATCTTATGATCATATGTTTAGACAGTACCCAACTACCAAATATATTTTATAACTTTCGATTGTTCGTGATATTTCGTTTTATAAATATAATTGACTTATTACTGCTCTTAGAATACAATAAGACAATTAAGCATTTTGCTATATAATATAGTAAGAATGTTCGAAGACCAAAAATACAATATAGTTTTAGCACAAATTTTAATACTGTTTTATAAACGTTTGTCTGCCACACTTGCCGTGCGCTACGAGGGTGTACATATTCCATCTTTAGTAGTGGATCCGAGGGTCTTATAATCGCTCAGCCTTGCTCAGCACCGCATCGTATCGCTCCGCTTCGCAATCCTTTGCATCGCTCGCGACCGCATCGTTCCGCATTGTCTCGTGTCTGTGTCGGCTGATATTGACCCGTCTATAACTTGGAAAGTCTGCTCGGATTTGGATGACATTTTAACATAAGGTTACTACTATTATTATGATAAAAAGCTTTGCAGTCTTTGGCAATCGATCCAGTAGCAGCGAAGAAAAAAGTAAAAACAAAAAAAACCCAAATTTCTTTTCTTGACATTTTAGAGGGTTCTACTCACTTATTGGACATATTTCACACATTATAGATTTCCGCTCACATTTGCCCTTAAAACAGAAAAATAATTTCAGCCGACAGATCGCATTTGCCGTCCACCATGAAGTTACAAGATTGCATCTTTGATAGTGGATCCGAGGGATATAAAAGCAGGGAGCAGGCGGCGCGTGGTGACGCAATGTGCACAAAGAGGCAGGAGCAATATTATCTATTCAGGTTGTTAACTAAGTATGCACCATACATTTAACAGACGATTCCTTGAGTAATTTTAAGACAAAACTTTATATAAACATAGGTTCGCAAATTCTTAGTTCACAAGATAGAGGGTGTTACAATTAAAAAAAAAATGGTTTTTCGGAAATTTCTTAAATAACCTTCGACTAATTTTGTTTTGTTGTAATTTGGCGGTGGTATTTATAACATCAAGGAGCTAATTTAGCCCTTACTTGATAACCTTTATCAAAGTCCTATTACTATTCAATATTAGTAAATTATTTATATTAGACAAAAAATAATCACTAAAAACGCTTTTTAGAAAAACTATAAATTAATAGCTTATAAATACTAAGTTGTTTTCTAGATGCTGCAATCGTTTTCCAAAGTAACCCTTAATTTGTATTTACTATTCCTCAGTTTAGTATAATTCATTAGTTTAGATGTTAATGCAATGTAATTCAGTTTAGTGTTTACTTGTTGTTGTTACATCATTAGTAATAAAAAAAATATATATTTTCCAAAAGAAACTTTTCCTCATATTAGTGGCGTACATTTTTTTGTCACAAATATTCGTTCAGATTCTTGGCAAACAGGACAAATTCACGATCAAATGACCGTTAACGCCCACCATAAGTAGTAGTACAGTAATTTACACATATATTATAATATATAAACAATATTTAGGAATTTAATGATTTCATTTATTACAAGCATGAACCATTGATATTGCAGAAGAAAAAAAATGTATTTACGCACTTAAAAAGTCAACGTTCCGACGGGTGGGGAGCACCGGAGAGGGGGCGAAGAGCGGCAGAAAGCAACAGACGTGAAGCCACACCGACGAATCCTCATACAGTTAACCACACCGAAATACATCTACACACACATACAACATCTATCATCACATGCTCGCTTCTCCATCTTAATAAAAAGATAAATTTGAAAAAATAAACTTGACAACAAGTATCCGTGCACAATCACACTCATTATTGTATTATTGATCCTGAAGAAGCATGGCCATTATATACTTTGAGAACACTCTTTGTGACATTACCTTTACATCACTATTTAAACTGTTCCACATTTGAACTGCAAGAAACGAAAACGAACGTTGAAATGCTGCAGACCTATGTCGAGGAGTAATAAAAAAATTCTGGTTATGTCTTGTCCCGTAATAATGATTAAAAGTTAAAAGTTCATTTTTCAAATACGGCGGTTTTCCTGAACAAAATCATGCAAGTAGCGTTTTTTTGGTCTTCATGCATTCCGACATGTTTAAAATATTTACCAAGCTTGTAGTTCTACTAAAATTCTTCCTGAATCCCGATTGATTTTCAGGAATGATATTTTGCGACTCAGAAAATTTCGACACCTGAACAAAATGTGCTTTTCTATAAATTTTCACACAGAGGACAAAATACTAATTGGTCTAAGGTCTTTAAGTTCTTTAGGCTCGCCAACCTTTGATATGGGTTTCGCAATAGCCTTTTTCCAAACAGAAGGGTTATTTTCCAAAAGACATGTGTTAATAATATTAATCAATGCATTTACGCAGAAAGGAAGACACAATTTTATGTCTTTGATGGATGTACCATCCTCTCCAATCGCAACTGATGAAATGGAATTCACAATTTTTATTAGTCTGCTCCGATCTATCTGATGAAATTCCAAATTATTATTTACAGCTTTATTATTTTCATAAAAAATGATTAACTTTAATGATGCAGTGTCTGGCAGGTTATCTGTCATCTGAAAAAAATCATGTATCTCAGATGGATTGAAGAGATTATCAGGAAGTTCAGTAAGAGTCCTCTGGTTGGTCAGATTAAGCCTTCGCGTGGCTTTCCAAGAATCATCATGTTTTTTTCTTGCTAGTTGACTAAAATAGGCAACTTTTTCGTGGATAATAGCATGCTTAGTGAAATTTCTTAGTTGTCTATAATATCTAAGGTGCTGATCTCTTTTGGATCTTAAGTACTTTTTATGGGCTTTATCTCTAATTTTTATCAAAAGTTTCATGTTTTCTGTTATCCAGGGAAGAAACGGCTTTTCTATCTTAATTTTTCTTGTTTTTAGAGGAGCATGTTTATCAATGATTGTTAAACTATACGTATATTTATTAAATAATTTCACTTTTTCATCTACATTGGTACAATAGTAAATAATATTCCACGGAAGCTGCATACCATCATAGAGAAATGACTGTTCACGTATATTATTATAATCACGATAAGTAACGTATTTTGGAGAACTGTTTATTTTTGGAATCTTAAAGACCGAATAAACTAAATTATGGTCTGTTATATTCTCGTCATGTATGGTATGGTTCCTGATTTAACTGTTAGCAAATTTCCACTTACGATAATCATATCAATCAAAGTAGAGTGTGATGACAGCATATCATATCTAATTGGCTCAGATATTTTTTGAGAGAAATTGACTGACTGCAATATATTTTTAAAACGCCTATTGTGATTAGATTCACTCAGATAATCAATGTTAAAATCTCATGTGACGACCAGACAGTCATAACCAACAGCAACTACACCGAGCATGTCCTCAAATGTATCAAAAAAAGCAGCAAAGTTACCGGAAGGAGGTCGGTAAATATTAATTAATAACCAACAAAAGCCATGCTCATACAAGAACGTGTAGTAATGAATATATTCAAACTATCCTAAGTATATTATAAATCTATTATAAATGCACTATGTGGAAAATACTTAGCGACGACAACAATAATGCCCGTGCCCGTTTTCATTATTACATATAAATATGGAAAAGTAACCGCTACACATAATGGACATCATGGAAATTAAGAAAAATAGGCCTCTATTAACCTTTATTTAACTGCTCTAGAGAGTTATCCATTATGAAAAGGAAATACGCAAAATTGTACTAGAAGTTGGTGAAGGCGTGGGAAGTATAGAGTCAATATAGTACTTGACGCCATTTTTCCTGCAAAGATGATTCTAAGTTGTGGAGACCCGCGGCACTGTAAGCGCGTTCAGATATAATTAAGGTAATAAAGTAATGAACACCCGAGCCATACAAAGACAATGCAGGATTGGCATGTACCTGGGTGTTCCTATCGCCTGGTCTGGAGGAGCTCCTCTCTCTTCACAGCTTCTTCTTCTTAGGTTCACCATACTTGTCCTAGCGCATATATGGATTTTGTTTAACTAGAATTCATTGCCGAGTTTTTAAAGATGACCGTCCCTTTCCGATCTTAACTCATTGACTTCACGAAGACCTTCTTCTTCTTGTGCGCATGTTTAACTTGTATGTGCACGTGCCAAAGGGTTTGAATTTGTAAGGCTTTTGAGTTGAAATAATGAAGTAGAGAACTTGCATGAACAGATACTATGAAATTGGCATGTGACTGACAGGATTAGTTAGACTTTCGATAGCAACATTGACCACGCCTATCTGGTTATACGATTGCCGTCTATTTTCCCCTACACCATGAATCTTCAGTTTCGTCAATCAACTTCCGTCTATAACGAAGTCGTGACCCACCCACCTTCATTTTTACTGCATATTATCACGCGATTCATGCACCTCGTATATCCTTTAGTACAGGGATGTTAGTAACAAAATGGGGTATTAATGGATCCGTTTACCTTTTTTCGGTTAACTGTTTTCTATATTAATCAAGTAAGACATGCTCCTTTCATAGTTTGGATCGATCTTTTTTAGAACAATCCAAAATTAAGGTTTCAGTACGATAAATTATTTGAATATGTCGAAAGCATGCTGTTCAACGTGCATGTTGTTATGTTTCCTAGCCTGTCTATATCCTATCCTCGCTGTGGTCTGCATCATGTCGTTAAATCTTTTATAGTTACAATTGACATTTCTACCCTTGGCAGCGCTGCCGCTAACTGTTCGGAATAATCAATTGATAATTACCTGTATTTGGGGACTAATAATTAAATGAGCACAACATTAAAGCAATAAACAGTTTCCCAGATCTCGGAGTGATCTTAGTGATCTGTTGCCTTTGGTTTATGTATCTTGTTAATTAACGCATTTGTCATTTCATGTTTTGGTCATCGTTTATCCCTCATAAGGCTGATATCCATACATCACCACTAAGGAGCTAATACCCAAGACAATCGCTTTTCTGGATTCAGTAATTTTTAGGCAAAAGACTCGGACTACTCCGCTGAGTAACAGGTCAGCTCAGCATCATCATACTAATGCTTTCAGTCACTATCAATAAGTGCAATAGCAGAAGTGACTATTGCTGGATATGGAGAAGTTGCAAAGGCGACTACGTCGAAAGGTGCTGTGTTAAAGCAATAGTGACAGGTAGGCAATGGAGCACTGTTGTTAGTAGTTTTTATAAAAAAAATTGTACAACGAACGTCAGTGTTCTATGCCATCAGTCTATGAATTCTTGTTGCTGGCACCAATATATAAAGTAGAAAGATCTGATAGTTTTTTGTATTATTGACACAAATCCTCTACAACTCTAAGGGCCGTATCGTCAGTCGTTCCTACAATTGTAGGACGCCTTTATGGCCTGCTTGCTTTTCATAGTTTTCTACTTTTCCATGTCAGCGCTATATTTTGAGGTTATCTCACAAATATCTATTTGCAACAACCTGTACGTGCTTTTGATTAATAGTACGTATATATCACGTTTTATCAGCCTGAAATTTCCTACAATTCAAGAAGAAAACAACTTCACAATAGGCGAGTGCTGACGCTGACACGAAACAGGTGCAATCTAGAATTTTTTGAAGGAGAGAAAAGACTATGACAATCAAGGAGGCCATGAAGGCGTCCAACAAAAATGTAGAAACGCCTGACAATATGGCCCTTACTGGTGTTAATACAAAAGTTGTGTGAAACGGGTAAAACAACCTAAGACACCAAAATTATTTAAGTCATCGATATGTGCAAACACATTTACGAAGATTACAGAAATAACATTGAGGTATTTTTTGTTTTGTTTTAGAGCACCAGGCAATTGAATGCAGATATCTGATAAGTTCTGGGGAGAAAGGACTACAGTGTATAATTTTATTATGTATTAAAAGTAAAATTCATAATAATAATCATATTAGATACTATTTTTAGGTCTATATAATATTTTACGTAAAGACATGCCTCTAACATAAGTATGATAAAATTATTCTTTCACCTGTGAGGTTTTCCCCAATACTACATCTTTGAGGTTTGAATACACAATATTAGAGTAGTAGACACTTAAGAGATGCTCTTTATTAATTATCTATAAAAAAAAAGTCAACGCCAAACAAAGTGGCGTGCACGTCATCACGATAAAAATTCCCCGACCTAATGCCTAGGTTTCTATCACAAACAATTGCTCTATTGCAGTTTCATATTAATGTGATATATAAATTGTAAAATGGTCATTACTCTCTTATTATGGTTAATAGTCATATAAACATTGTTATTAAAATATCACATAAGTTGCTTTCTGATAAATTTAGACGCATTATGCGAAATAAAATGTTTTGCAAACGCTCCAATCACTTATCGACATGTAAACGCACTAAACCGATTTCGCAGCGTTGACACATTGTCACCTTGAAACTTATTTAAACTGGGAACTGACATTTGTATTAATTTTGACACTGAATCAATTTGTGGCATTTCAAATCTTTATAAATCCTTTGGCCCCGCATACTGTAAATCAACAACTGTTTGTTTCAAAACAAAATTATTCATTTTACGAGTAGATAAAGGCAATTTTGGTATATAAAGATGCCCAAACAGTTAAATAGTCGGTGTAAGGAACTCGTGGCCTCGTTAATGCACTACTTTGAGCAAGAAAGGGACAACAACGGGCCTTTGTTGCCTTTAAATGCTGTTCAAGAGGTAGGTTACTAATAATTATATGTAATGTATATTAATAATAGTGAAATTTTATTTCATTTTTTGTAGCGTGTTGCTGCTGCTTTAAAAATTAGTTTAAGGACAGTTAGTCGTATTTCCGAGGGTGTGAAAAGTGATGCAAATTTAGAATCGCCCAAGAAAAAGCGGAGTTATATTAAACGTGTAACCAACACAGCGACATTGGATACAAGTGCCATTCGAGAAGTGATCTATAATATGTATCACAAAAGTAAGATCTTATTATAATAACTTATCAGAAATTTGCATTAATTTGTTAACTAAATTATAATGTCATATTACACATGGTTTCAGAAGAGCAAGTTACGATACAAACTTTATGGTCTCGATTAAGAGATAGGGCATTATTTGATGGTAGTGCCACGTCTTTAAGGCGGTTGCTTAGAGATCTTGGATTTAAGTGGCTTAAGGACAATCCGCGACGAGGGCTCATGGAACTACCAAGTATAGCTTTGAAAAGGGTGGAATTTCTAAGGCAATACAATCAAGCCAAGGTTGAGGCCTTATACCAGTTTGTCTTCCTCGATGAAACTTGGATATTTCAAAATGGGACCATAGGTCGCTCTTGGCAAAATGGAAACCAAAAAAGCGTGAAAGCTATTAAGACAGATGGTAAAAGGTATGTACTTTTACACAATTTGCACTATAAAATTTAAAACTAATATATTTTAGATACATTATATTACATGCTGGAAATGAAAATGGGTTTATTGAGGGTAGTGAAGCGATATTTTCGTCGAAAACAAAATTGAGCGATTACCATGGAGAGATGAACCAGGACAATTTTTTGAAATGGTTTCAACATCAGTTATTAGAAAAATTGGAGAGTCCATCTGTGATTATACTGGATAACGCCCCTTATCACAGCATGATATTGAACAAAGTGCCCAACAATGCATGGACAAAAAAAAATATCCAAGACTGGTTGACAAATCAAAACATACCATTTTTAAACACAATGTTTAAAACAGAGCTATTGAGTATTGTTGCTTGGTACATAATGCTTCTTAATTATATATATTTTGGTCGACAGTTTATATTTCTTTTGTTGATTCCTATTCTTAAAATAACTGCTTTTTTAGAAACAAACCACCTAAAATATACGTGATTGATGAATTGGCGGAACAACATGGGCACAAAGTTCTTCGTCTGCCTCCTTACCATTGTATATTTAACCCTATTGAGTTAATTTGGGGCATAGCAAAAGGTTACTATAACAGACATATTGGTAGAGATGGTAACAGTGAAAAAGACTGTTTGGATATGTGGAACGAGGCTCTACAAACGGTTACCCCAGACATGTGGAAAAATAGTGTTCGACATACTGAGCAAGAAATTTTTAAATGGTATGAAAGAGAACGAATTTTTGATCGACCAGACATCGAACCTTTAATAATCAACTTTGAGAGTGATGAAGATTCAGATTCAGACAGCGCTGAAGAAAGAAACTCCGACTAACTTTATTGTACAGAAAAAGCTTACACCAGTAGCTTACCTAATTTTAGAATGCATTTTTCTGTATGAATTCTGTAAAATAAATACCATGCATAAAATTTGGAGGACCCCATTTGGATTTTTATTCAGTACCTTTAAGCTATCAATTAAATATGGTAGTTTCATAGTGTCATCTGATCAATAATTGTCATACTTAATGATTATGCAAGTACAGATCTATAATTTTATTATACTATTATTTTTGTTCTCATTTGAGGTTAATATTGCTTATAAACCTAGATAATATGTAAATAATAAATTTTATTATTTTACAAAAAGTTTGGCAACAATGTAAATTTTTCAACACACCCACCTTGATGACGTGCACGCCACTTTGTTTGGCGTTGACTATATTACAAGTTTCTCCAAGCAAACAATGATATTTGACATCGCAGATTTTTTCGGAACCTAATAACTAGATTTTAAGACTTCGGTGTATGTGTTGCTAAAAAAAATTATTTATTCTTATAAGAATTATAAGCTGTCTAAAGAAAATATACCCTGAGAACATGCAGTGAATTGCGTTGTTGGGAATATTCTAAATGTTCTGGGCTATAAGATATGAGCGTGGTCGTCAAAGGGGTGTCGGTATTGAAGTTTCGCACGAACAAAAATCCCCCGATAAATAACTGGAGAATAAGTCAGTGTCGCTCGCGTTTTAGATAAACAGCCTGCTAGCACTAAAGGTGCCTTCGCAACCTGTAATTACACCGCCATAATTTTTCGCTAAAAGTGACGCGGCAGTAGGCTGTGCATGCTTGATATCTGATGTGGTTGGTGGACGGACGATGATGGTGAAAAAGCGATAACTGTGCACGACTTATCGCATCGACCAGCTTTTTATTACTATATTATCGAGGTACAAGTTTATAAAAGCAGTTAAATGTACCTACGTAAGTGAAGTCGCTGGTATAAGTAAGCTCTCCTCTTGACAATGATGCAAGTTGAACTATTGTAGTTTCTAGTAGACATTGCACACTCGGCTGGTGTAAGCTGTATCTTTGCTGATGCTAGAGATGCTGGATAATGCTGTACTTATAGCAACAAAGTAACTTCATATTTAAGTCAGCCCGAATGATAGTCTTTCCATCAACTTTGGTAATTACGCATCAATATCACATGAAATAAGTAATATTCCAGGAACTACGTATCTTTGCATCGGCTCGGAAAATATTGTGATTCGGTTTTTTTGGGGATCTGCATGCTGCCAGACCATAAATAGTGTCAAGAATTGTAACAGTTTTTCTAGCAAATTCCAAAAATTGTTTTTTTCTCTCCAGAAAGAGCTTCCTCAGTGAGTCAACAGAAATGGATCTTATGAATTTTCCTCTAAAGTTGATAGTTTTCGAGATATAAGCGATTTAATATTTGAAAAATTACGAAATATGTACTTTTTGACTCTGTAAAACAATAGAAAAAACGAAAATATTGATGTACTTAAGGGGGTATTTATATTGTAAGCATTTATTTTTCAATGGAGAAGTTTCGTGATATTCAGAATCGCATAAGTAATCACATCCCATCAAAATATAGACTAAATATAATCAGCTAGTGAAAAAATTATTGAAATCGGCCAATAAATGGCGCGTCTGACGTCACACTTCTTTAGTGCTCAGCGTCTCGTCGCGTAGGTGTTCGACAGCGTCTGTGCGTTTAGTCATTAGTCTATAGACAATTCATACACACCTGTACGCTGGTTTAAAGTTGACAACTATTTAGTAGGTACTGCATAAGTTCATACCATTATGGACGCCGCATGTGAAAGTACGTAGAAAAAATGTTTATTAGGGGTTGTAATTGTTGTGCTCGTATATTTTCGAACAGTACAGTATTAATAATAATCTTTTTTTCTTATTTCGCTCATAACCGATCGTATATGCAGTCAAATAATTAGACAAATATCCCGCTGTATGTGTGCCTATGCATGTGTTTAGGAGATTGAGTCGGCTCGGGCCCAGGAATCGGCTAAGGGAGTTGCAACTAGATACTGAAGTCTGAAGTGTGACGTCACACGTAACGTACAGACGGAGTAAAAATATTCTCGTGGGGCGCAACTTTGATGGTCTGTAACTTTTTTGTTTTTAGAGATAAATTAATAATTTTTTCACCATCTTGTTTCATTTTTGAAACAATGGTAAACTTGTCCATTGTTAATCAAACACGCACCCAGTATATCTTATGACTGTCGACCGCGACTTAGTACGCCTAAAAAATTGTTAAAATAATCAAGCTTCTAAAATTAACTCATTAGATTAAACCAAATTTTATATAATATACCTACCTATACCCCATTCGTAGCCCATTTACGCCCAGACAAAACCAACATGCCCAAAAGCGAGATTGTACAGGTCCGTATTTTCCTCAATGGTCTTGGAATAATCTAATAAAATAAGTGATTATTTTTATAGATTCTTTACTCGCTGGAAGTATTTGAATCATCGTCCGAATCGTCCGAATGGTTAATATTAATTATTACAAGTTCAGTTTGAATATCGATCATTGTCCAGATCAAACATATTTGTTTCGATTGTCTCTTGAACGAGACGGATACAATCTTTCCAATAGTTTGCCGTCACTCTGTTGACAGCTTCACAAAACAAATTTTTCACGTCAGAAAATTTCAATGTTCTATTGTATAAAGCCACATAGTCTTTTATATTTGTCCAAATCATTTCAAAGGGATTTAATTCGCAGTGATAATAGGGTAGCCCTAGAACGGTCTTCTTTTGCTTTTTAGCCATTTCGTCAATAACTATCTGACTAGACGGATAAGTTCTGGTTTGACCGTATTTTCACTGATTGTCTTCTGATAGGAGCCATTGTTGGTTTTCTGCCTTTCTTGTGGACATTGTGGCAATTTTTTCTAGGTTTCTAATGTGGTATGCAGCATTATCAAGTACAATGACAGCATTGTCGTCAGCTTTGGGAGAGTTTCTTCAAACCATCGCTCAAATGAGCACCCGTTCATTTATTTCTTCATGGTAGTCAGTCGTTTTCTTTGACTCAAATGCCCCTAGGGCAGTGAGCACAAAGCATCTTCACTGTCAATGTGGCAGATAACAAATCGTTTTCCTTTTCCTGGAAATAATTATTTCTTATGGTATTCAAGAAAACTAATAATTTATTTTATTTTATTTTATTCACATATTTCTCAACAGATACAACATCCAATTACAGAGAAACACTATACAGGTGTTGAAAAGCAAATAGACACACATGCAAAAAATAGTATCATGGATTGATGATACTAAAAAAACTCTATGTGTGTCTATCAGAAATTCAACACAAAGCCCCATCAGTGCAGTAGTGACACATGCAAATTAAGGTACTGGAAAGCTGGAAATAGTTTACGTCACTGAACGGTTTTTAAATACGACAATATTTTTCTTTTATATATATGTTCGCTCATATCGAAGTCAAAGAGATGACTAACCTCGTTAAAGCATTTCAACATTCTGTGTGAAGGAGATTCTAGCATAATATTTGTTGAAGCTTTTGGAAGTAAAACATAGTGAAATTCCTACTATTCAAACTAGGCACAGTAAAGTTAAATAAATCACAGTGTAGAATCATATCATGTTTTTTTTTTTTATACCTTTGTATGAAAATCACATTGGTCGATATGTTAACAACATGAATGTAATGAGTTAGTTTGAAATTATTTTCAACTTCCCATATATAATATATAAAAAATAGTTTGGTAGTAATAAAGTAGAATCCTGTAACAGAATGGTTCTGTACAGGGTCTCCAAGATAAGGATCCTATGCATGGGGATCTCAATACCTGTGGGAGATACAGCTTATATTAAGTCAGAAAAAAGTTGCGTTCTTTGAGGCATTGAGGGAAAAACAAAAATTTACTTCACCCTTTTCCAACTTTATTTTAAAAAATATCGAAAAGCTAATTAGACTTTTCATTAGACTTTTTAGTTACCACATATTGATGTTTTTCAATTTTGTGCCCGATGGTTTGTTTTTGAAAAACCATCATCAGCGTTATCTTTTATGTGGTCCGAAAAAAAGTACACCCTGTATCTAATAGCATTCTTTATACGAATTCAACGATGTATCACATATTATATTTATTTTCTTGGTTATAAGGAAAAAAGCCTTTTTTATGATTCCTAATTGTTTTAAGTAAGTGTCGCAAACAAATGCTTGTCTTGACTTAAATACCCGACATCGAGTATTGTTATTATTTTACTACGGACTGTTAATATTGCTTTATCGTAAAAGATGCCAGGGGGTCATTTTAGTAATGAAGAAAAGTTCGACATGCTGACGTCCTACATTTTGTGCTACAAAAATACTTAAACTACTGCAGAAATGTATCTTGATACATTGTTCGAAAGAAGGCAGCCAAGTAAGTCCATTTTCTTATTAGTTGAGTTAAAATTTCAATTTCATTCAAAATGTCTCTTTTGTTTTGAAAAAGGAATCTTTAGAGGATAGGTACGCAGAAAAGTGTTTGTTTAACATGCTTATATTAGCTTGGCCTGTATGTATGTAACGAAATCTTTGAGCATATTTTTTACCAATTTCCAGAGGTTTGAATAGTATGAAATTGCGCACACGTATCAAGGATCGTTGAAAACGCAATAATTTGATAACAGTTTTCCATTATCTTTATTCATAAAATTCTTCAAAAAGCAGATATGTTAATGAAAATCAACGGATTTCAAATGCCGCCTGACGAATAACGAAACTACAAGCCTCTGTAACTCAGTGGCAGAGTGCTGCTCTTGTAAACCAGGAGTCGTGAGTTCAATCCTCACAGGAGGCAGATTGTGGTATACCTTTTTTCGCACGCTTTTTTATTGGCTTGGCCTGTATGTATGTATATATGTATGTATGTAACGGATAACGCATAATTTTCACCAATTTCCAGAAGTTTGATTAATTAGAAACTTCGCACACGGATCAATTTCCGAAGACAATGCAATAATTTGATAACAATTTTCCATTCTCCTTAATAGGATATAGATCCTCTGTATGGGAGTAAGAGAGATAGAGCTAGCGCGCGATCTGCGCATGCGTGCAGTTTCGGACTTACTCTTTGTTGGGTGGGACACTCGGCACAGCACAACGCAGTCAGATACTTTTTCAAGGTAGTGCATTATCACCTTGTTCATTGCGAATGTTACCATTAATCCTCAGTCAGACTTCGACCATGCACAAGATGCAAGGTCGTACAGTTGATCATGCAGTCATTTATCTAGACTCGCTGCTGGATAAGCTTATGTAGCACTTAGTCGTATAAGATCTTTAGACAGTATACGGATTGAAGAACTTGATTGGATTGAAGTTAACAGGAAAAACCCCATGCAACAAAAAAAAAATGAAATGATTAGATTACGAAATGAATCGTAAGACAGGTCCACAAAGAACTAATTGCTAAATCGAACTAAAAAATAAATAATAGTTTATGTTTCTATGGCCCCCTTGATTTTCATAGTTTTCTAATGTTCTATAACAGCGCTCTATTTGGAGGTTACGTTACATATATTATATTTGCATCAAATTAATCATATCACTAGATTAAGCATCATCCAATTTTATTTATTTATTAGTAATTATTGTGTAATATCCATCTATTATTAATTACAAAAAAAAACACAAAAATATGTCAGATTTTTTTGGACCATATAAAAAAATAGAGTTGATGATGGTTTCTCAAAACCGAAACTGGGCACAAAATTTAAAAATACCATCATATAGTGCCTGAAGAGTGCCAATGAAGAAGCTTCATTAGTTTTTTGATATGCCCTAAAATAAAGTCAGAAAAAAATAAAAACGATTTAGCTAATAGCTCAGTAAGCCTTGAAATTTTTACAAGTATCTCAACGGCTTCTAAATACGCCCCAACGAACGCAGCTTATTCCTAATTTGACCTAAGCTGTATCTCCCACCAGTAATGAGATCCCCATGCATGGGATTCTTATCTTGGACACCCTGTATGTGCCAGGTATGTGGAGAAATTATCAAACTTCAACGGGAAACATGGAATGAGACTTTACATCATAGCTATGACTGGGAACTCCTGAACAGAAGGACAACTACAATGTGTTTCAAAACTTTAGAAGTTACTTGTTAGTTGAAAATATGTCAACTAGCTTTCAATGGAGTTTATGTTAATCTTAGACATACTTAAATGGGCATGGAATACAGTTTCTCTTTTGTTAGCAGTCATTGAAGAGTTCTCTCAGATGCTCAGATCAAATATTTAGCGTTGTTCCTTTTCTCTCGAGCTGCGACTGCAATAACAACCGAAGCAAGTGCAAAATAGCCACAATATAAACAGAGATACATATTTATCCAATATGTGTAAGACTGGTTTGTATCACAACCCCATATTGGCGCTAACTTATTGGTCGTTAGTAGTTTGTTTTCTTTATTGACGCTAACTGCGCGGTAGCCGACGAACAATGCTAATAATGCCTCCTCGCTTTCTTGCAATAACGACCAATCAGATCGAGTTCTGTTGATACCGCGTGCATAGTACTTCGTACTGCCTCTTTACCATGGCTCGGTATCTTATGTATGCTTTCCAGTTTATTCAGTATGCTACTCAATAGATGGAGTTATTACAACGTACTAAAATTGCGCACAAAATGAATAAAATGAGTAAAGCCAAATAAAAACAGCAATGCAAAAACCTAAATATAAAATGGCAAGTGACACATCTATGAATGATGGTGAACATTTTTGGAATAATGATTTTCATCATAAATGTAAAAACTGGGCGCATGAAGCATGCGTAGATATTGATCCTTCACACCATTACTATTTATGCGACGTCTCCAAAGCCAAACATCGACTTGGTCATCGTTAGTATGTATGTCCGGAGCTACCCGCCAAAAAATAATTGTCCAAAATTGAAGACTGTTTGTTAGACTTGATTAGGGCTAAGATAAAGAAATTATCTGATTGTTACTTAAACTAAAATACTTCATATATATTTTGTTTAACGTTTTGATACTAAGTAAAAGTCTAATTCTGACAACTTCAAACAAAAAGAGTTTTTTTTATGTGCCCGTGGCTACCCAACTCTCTCCTTCACTGAAAATGGGAGAACTCACCCTCCAAACCTTAACGTAAAATTTGACGCTAAATCTATGACGTGTTAAGTACCAGCGTGACGTTAATTTCTGGCACGCCATTTCTGTTAAGAAGTTGGATTTTTTGAAGTTCACAGTTTGACAAGAAATATATAGTTAGGTACGTTCTACCAACATCCGAAATTAAAATCGAATCTATCGGCTGCCAACACATGGGTGAAGAAAATCACATAATCTATTTCAGCTATTAAAATTGCAATATTGGCTTGAGGGTATATCTACAACATTCTCTCAAACCCCTGTATACATAACTGTATCATACAAACATGAAAAATCGTCCACTTTAAGAGGCCATTTGAAGCAACCGTCTCGTCTCTCAGAAAGATAAAAATAATCATCGATTCTTGGTTAATGATATTTTTATATAATTTATAACATCCATTAGGTACCATTTACATGTATTTTAACGACCTTTGCGAAACGATTCTACCTTCGATTCCGGCATTTTTATAGCATTCTATCCCGCTGTTTTATTAATCAATTAAACGATGTTTGTTCTGAATTTCATTGATGGTATACAACAGCATTAAAATAAAAAAATCGTTTTGATATAGTGTATTTGTTTCATTTCTGGAATTTGTGTTCATTTTGAGGTGCGTTTCCATTACAGATTTACAATAATGCGACAAGTGACTGCAGCGCGTAACTTGGGTTGCAACTCAATACAATGCAGACGTAAACCTTGTATAATCTTGTGAAATCGTCGATATCAGAAAGATGTTCATGATAAATTTCAAACGGAGCAGAACAAATATAGGCAACCAGCAGTGCAATAGTACCCTTGACAGTTCGAGCGTATTTATACAGCTTGTGACTCATTATACCTACCCTCAAACTGCGAATTAATCGATGATACTAGACAACTTGAAGAAAGTAGTTCACAATAAAAAAACAGATAGCTCATCTATTTTAAAGCAGTGCTTGGGGCAGGAATACAAGGATCTATAAAGTAGAGCGCTTATATAAGAGCTAGGTACCTAAATAGCGATGGTCTCTATGAAACCTTAGGGACGTATCGTCAGTCGTTCCTACAATTGTAGGGCGCCTTTATGGCCTCCTGATTTTCATAGTCTTTTCTTTCCTTCAGAAAAGCGGGGTATTTCTAGATGTCTACTGTTCCGAGTTAGCATCAGCGATGTCCTATTGTGAGGTTATGTTTTCTTTTCGAATTGTAGGAAATTTAGGGTTGATAAAACAGATGATAAAAATCAAAAGCATGAACAATTTGATGCTATAGGTACCCTTAAATTTACACTCTTTCCTGTGGGATTGGAACATGACTCAAGTATAGTTTTACATAAAGATGGTGCACTTGAAAATTTCAAATCTTTAAGCGAACGAACTGTAGCTAACTATCTTAAAGTAGTTGTTAGTCTTTCTTCGGCACTTATGCTTTCACGCAATTTTGTGTCTTGTTTAGAAATCATTGGAGAAACCAAATCCAACAAAATTCCAATTCATTCAGAATCCATTCTCAAATAATTTCTAAAATCTATGGAAAATTATCACGCAACTCATCGAGCAGAGGCAAATGTCCATAACTGTTTCTATTTTTCAACCATGTTTTCATCCAATACTTTCTTTGTCCCTTACTTGGAATACTTAGATACACAGCCAAGCACAAAGCTGCTCTTATTTTCCCTTTTTTAATTATTTTATCCATTATGGAAATAATAACCGCCTTGAAAACTGTTGAAAATTTCAAGATTCCACATACTACGAATATCACTCGTGAAAGATGAGTTTTTGGTTTACATTGGCACTTAAATCCTATGCCGTTCCACGCCACACACTGAAACCGTGCGATACGCCGTTGCAATTTTTAAGACAAAGAGTGTAAATGTAAAGGTACCTAAAAACTGTCATCTTTCGCGAGTGATATTCGTGGCATGTGAAATCTTGAAATTTCCAACAGTTTTCAAGGCGGTTTTTATTTTCATAATGGATAAAATAATTAAAAAACGGAAAATAAGAGCAGCTTTGTGTTTGGCTGGGTATCTAAATATTCCAAATAAGAGAGAAAGAAAGTATTGGGTTAAAACATGGTTGGAAAATCGCAATAGATATGGACATTTGCCTCTGCTCGATAAGTTGCGTGATAATTTTCCAGAGAATGGATTCTGAATGATTTGGAATTTTGTTGGATTTGGTTTCTCCAATGATTTCCAAACAAGACACAAAATTGCGTCAAAGCATAAGTGCCGAAGAAAGACTAACAACTACTTTAAGATACTTAGCTACAGATCGTTCGCTTGAAGATTTGAAATTTTCAAGTGGAATATTCGCACAATCTTTATGTAAAATTATACCAGAGTCATGTAAAGCTATATATATACAGGGTGACTTCGAAGTTGAGTCATTTATTTTAACAGTGAGTAGATCAGATCAAAAGAAATGTTTTTTTCCTTTACCATTTTTCTGGTAAAATTAAAGTAACAAAGTTATAGCCCTTTGGAAGTTCGAGTACCGCCCTGCCTATTATATGCTCGTGTTTGGCGACAACGGATATAATCCGCCTGACCGGTTCATCGCATCGGAAACAAAAAAGCGAAAGAATTTGAAACGTTTATCACGATGTTTTTCGTCAGTCGATAAATCCTGAGTGAATAGTAGTGTGTTGCGTGGCTCAAACGAAATCAAAAATGGCACATGTTTACGAAAATGCTGAACTTGTGGACATGATTCTTATTTACGGGGGGGCAGTCTTTACAAAATGCTCCCGGATGCATCACGGATTTATGCGAATCGGTTTCCCAATCGAGTGCAACCAACCCCTCGTGCCTTTGTCAATGTAGTGCAAAGGGCTCGTGAATCAGGTGACTTAAGACCTCACAGGTGAGGACATGCTGCTCCAAGACCGCACGATCAAATACAGGTCCGCACTGAAATACTTGTCGGGAGGATACTTTATTAAACAAGGTAACATTTTTTTTTTATTTTACACACATATTTTGGTTTATCTTCCTTCTACAATCATTATCTGAAAATTAATGACTCAACTTCAAAGTCACCCTGTATATATATATAAAAATGTTACCTTGTTTTATAAAGTATCCTCCCCACAAGTATTTCAGTGCGTATTTGATCGTGCGGTCTTGGAGCACCGGCATGCCCTCCCCTATGAGGTCTTAAGTCACCTGATTCACGAGCCATTTGTACTACATTAACAAAGGCACGAGGGGTTTGCACTCGATTAAGAATAAGAATCATGTCCACAAGTTCAGCATTTTCGTAAACATGTGCCATATTTTATTTCGTTTGAGCCACCCACAACTGAATAATAATTGTAGTAAAAACATCGTTTCAAATTCTTTCGCTTTTTTGTTTCCGATGCGATGAACCGATAAGGCGGATTATATCCGTTGTTGCCAAACACGAGCACATAATATTATTATTGAGACAGGGCGGTACTCAAACTTCTAAAGGGCTATAACTTTGTTACTTTAATTTTACCAGAAAAATGTTACAGGAAAAAACATTTATTTTGATCAGATCTACTCACTGTTAAAATAAATGACTCAACTTCGAAGTTTATATATATATGAAGTATTAAGAAAACATATTTACTAATTTGTCGTAAGCCATATTTTTTAAATTTCTGTTTGTATATTCTCGGGATTTGATTTTCCATAAGCCTGGATAAGATTTATATATTTCAAAAAACTCCGAAACAACTTATTTCGACCAATATCGTGAATCTGCCAAATTACCTACCTAACAATTAACATGATTAAAACTTTGTATTATGTATAATTATCAATAAAATACTTACCCCCGCTAGAATACAACTTATGCACGATTGCCCGCGCGAAAGTAAAATGTAATCAAATCTTTTACCTGTACGAAAATCACTGGCGACGAAACTGCGAGTTTAAATACGCCTAAAAACCGAGCCATTATTTCTTATTTACTCGTATACTGGCATGCTTTCGCACACGATTGGAACGGGGCGTGCCAGTCCCGCAGGAAAGAGTGTAAATGTAAAGGTACCTAATAGTTATTTGTAAATAGAGCGCTGACAAGGAACAGGAAAAACTATGAAAATCAAGGAGGCCATAAAGGCGTCCTACAATCGTAAAATCGACTGACAATACGGCCCTTAGTAAAGCCGTTTTTGGTCATAACATTTCTAAGCTATTTCTAAGCATCTAATAGCAGGAGTATTTTATCTTCTTCGGAGAATTTATTTTTAATTCACCAACCATCGATTAATTTGCAGATTGTGATTAAAATTCATGCTGAATAAATTCGCTTAAAATTTCAAACGTACAATTGCAGTGCTGGTTGCCTCTATTCATTTAGCTCCGCTATGTGTTAAATCCACCCTTGATTCTTCCTGAAGGAAACTTTATTGTTTCCTTGCAATCAAAGGTGAGACCATCAACGGCACTCAGTCCTCAAGAAACTATAAACTTTTATAAATATGACCTGTAATACCAAAATATACCAAGATAGCTAACTCAATTGGAAGCAGTAAATAAGCATACGTACCGTGGTGCCGCCAACCACCTACGCTCACAACTAAATCCACCGTCTTAAGGTGTTAGCGTCGCCACCCCGTTGACTGTTGCCAAATGTCATGGGATTTCTTTTTTGGACATTAAGAAATTATGAGAATAGAAAATCTTAGAAATAGATTACGAGAGAGATTCGGGGGTGATATTTGCTTGGAAGCTTGATGCCATGCTTAAGAATAAACATTTTTATCAAAAATGGAGTGTCTGTTTTTTCTCAAACCACCAGTTTGATACTGCGAACTGTGCAGACTGGATCTAGCACGACAGTAGAAACTGTAAGTGGATATGGTTGAATACCTTGCAGAATGCGGTAAGCCTATAATCTAAATTTTGCGTCATTGTCTGTATATTGTATAGTTCCTAGGCTATCATGCTCTTATGCAAACCTCCACCCTATGACCTCCAACAGAAGCTTTGCAGATGAGCGCCGTCTTCCTCTCGGGTTGTAAGATATCTGTCGTAATTGACGGGTTCTTCTCGTCATCACATAATATCAATCAACACGGGTGTCCCCAGGTATCGGTCTTGGCTCCAACACTGTTCCCGTTACATATGAACAACCTCCTCTCCTGTACGATCAATCCGGTAGGCAGCTTTGCTGATGACAGCACTCTACATGCAGGAATTCAGAGTGGCAGGCTGATATCTGCCGGTGAGCTGGAAAAAATAAGGCTAGTAGCCATTTCCTCTCTGACGAGATACCTGGAGGTTATCATTGCTTGTTAACAGTTTAAAACACAGTACTGTATCTGGACGAACAAAAAGCGTCCTAGCGCTTATCCGGTTTCGATAGATGGTCGAGTTTTGCCAAAGAGCCGTTCAATTCGGCTGGTCGGAGTCCAGATCACCGAGAACTTGATCTGGCTTGAACACATCTCGTAAATAGCGGCAGCTGCTGAGAAAAAGCTAGGCTATTTGTTTAGGACTAAGAAGTACTTTTCACCGGATAACATCCTAACTCTATACAATTCCAAGATAAGACCTACATTATTTATGCTCGAAACTGTCCAGAGGAGGGCTGTTCGGCTGATCTATGACTATTTTCTAGCAGACAGTTTCGGAACCATTCCGCATCGGCGGGCCGTCAGCGATCTAGCTCTCTTCTATCGCTACACCACAGGGCTTTGCTCCTCAGAGCTTTTCTCCATGATGCCGCTGCGTGATTAGCTTGCCAGACAGACCCGTCTGACTTCGGCGTAATACCCTATCGAACTTCGTACATCCAGGACTGGCCGAAACGACCGTTCCTTTGTTCTGAGGGTGTCAAGACTGCGGAACAATCTACAAGAGGAGGCTTCTCCCAGTTCTAATAACCATTTCAAAAACCGGATTAAAAAAATTTATTCCGGATCATCATAGCATAAAAGCATTATTCGTATCATGCCATATTGCTAGTCCCCGGACAGATAAATTCCAAGTCCAGTTGCCAGTGTGGCCTTAGTCATTGGGTTTTGATCTGGATGCTCCTATTCGAGGTAACGTCTGAATTCGTCCTAAGTAACGTTTTGCTAGAAAGAGCAGAAACAACAATATCGTGGAAAACAACAATCTCTACGGAACAACGAACGCTTACACCTATATTTTCTCAGATAATAACAAATATTGTTCCGATCTAATATTACTTCTAACAACCACTCACCTACTGTCTCTGATGCACTGATATCACTCTAAACCTGTGGTTAAAGTTGTTAAACTGAACGATGGCTCGTTTATAGAGTCACCAGTAAATCGGACTTTTACCTCTTCACTCTTCAGCTTTCAGGCGTTTCAAATGATTTAAGATCCATCTGATTAGGAAGGAAATTGTAGAGACTAGAAAATATGAACGATGGAAAACAGTAACTAGTAATTTGAACCTATGTATTATTATCAATAGATTTATAAATGCAACATTGACGTTGTTGGAATTCGCATTAATTTTATGGGAAATATTGTTGAAAAGTGATAGTACAGGTATACGTTGGTAATACTTGTGATGCAGAAGGTACCATGTTGCCTATTATTATTGGTTTGAAGAAGCATGGAATCATGCTTTTGCAAAATGAAATTACAGCGAGACAATACATTATGTATACAATAGATGATAAAGGACATGTAGCAGCTATAAAATGTGCTATAGATTCATGGAATTCCTACCTTCCTTGGAAGCTATGTAATGTTTTCAGGATTATCACATACTGGATGTCATGATTCAGCTTAGATGCTTTAAAAACGGCGCTCTTTGAACTGTTCTAAGATATCGCATAATATATACAGTTTGAAATCATATCTCCAACACTGTGCATATTTTAGAGAAATCCCGAAAATTGTATAACCAAATTCAATAGAATTAGGGGAATGGGATCTATTATTTAAAGGCTACACTTACTGCATATTCAACAGTGCTATTTCTTCAGATCTACTGCAAAAATTTATCATTGGGAAAAACTGTTAACCAAATGCTAATTGTTTAAAAGTGGATTTCTGCCAATAGAACCAATAACGCTGCAATAGGTAATAAAAGAGAAAATTGGTCAAAATTTAAAAAAATCTCTATTATAAAAAATGGAGGACTAACATTTTTGGAGAGGACTTTGACGATGATAATTCACCACAACGCTTTTTGCTTTTTCTAAACGTCTTATACAGGATGGCCAACATATAACTGACTGATTTAAATTGCGCGCCATTTTTGATACACGCATTGCAGTAGGCGGCGCCGTAGTAGCTGCTTAAAGCACATGTGTCCAATTCATCAGAGAGCGCTACACGATCTCACAACGCGTCCCTATTGTTAAAATGTTTTACTTAAATAATGGTTCGATCGTTGCAACGATTGTGAAGCTACGACAAGATTGCGGTCGAAATAATGTGCCCAGTGTCAATACCATTCATCAGTTGGTGTGGAAATTTTAACAAACAGGTGAATTTAAAGACTTGCAAAGGTCGGGACGTGTTCGAACTGTTCGTACTCCGGAAAATATCCAGAGAGTTCGTGAAAGTGTAGTGGAGCGCCCTGAGACGTCTCCCACACATCGTTCTCAAGAACTGGGTATTCGTCGCACGTCATTATTCACTATTTTAAAACAGGACTTGCATTTTCTGCCATACAAAGTTCAGTTAACCCCTAGTGACTATAAAAGTGGTCTACAATACAATCATAAAATATTGCGGCTTAATACCCAAAATAACAATTTGTACCGACAACTGATAATGAGCAATGAAGCCCACTTTGATATGAACGGATTTGTTTTAAGCAGAATTGTCGTATCGTGTCATTTCTCAACGACCACTACATCCCCGTCGAGACACAGTTTGGTGCGGCAATTAGTAAGGAGGTGCCATTGGAGCTTACTTCTTTGAAGATGCTGCAAGACAATTATCTTATAGGGTGTTAATAAAGTACGTATAAAAAAGTCAACGCCAAACAAAGTGGCGTGCACGTCATCAAGGTGGGTGTGTTGAAAAATTTACATTGTTGCCAAACTTTTTGTAAAATAATAAAATTTATTATTTACATATTTAGGTTTATAAGCAATATTAACCTCAAATGAGAACAAAAATAATAGTATAATAAAATTATAGATCTGTACTTGCATAATCATTAAGTATGACAATTATTGATCAGATGACACTATGAAACTACCATATTTAATTGATAGCTTAAAGGTACTGAATAAAAATCCAAATGGGGTCCTCCAAATTTTATGCATGGTATTTATTTTACAGAATTCATACAGAAAAATGCATTCTAAAATTAGGTAAGCTACTGGTGTAAGCTTTTTCTGTACAATAAAGTTAGTCGGAGTTTCTTTCTTCAGCGCTGTCTGAATCTGAATCTTCATCACTCTCAAAGTTGATTATTAAAGGTTCGATGTCTGGTCGATCAAAAATTCGTTCTCTTTCATACCATTTAAAAATTTCTTGCTCAGTATGTCGAACACTATTTTTCCACATGTCTGGGGTAACCGTTTGTAGAGCCTCGTTCCACATATCCAAACAGTCTTTTTCACTGTTACCATCTCTACCAATATGTCTGTTATAGTAACCTTTTGCTATGCCCCAAATTAACTCAATAGGGTTAAATATACAATGGTAAGGAGGCAGACGAAGAACTTTGTGCCCATGTTGTTCCGCCAATTCATCAATCACGTATATTTTAGGTGGTTTGTTTCTAGAAAAGCAGTTATTTTAAGAATAGGAATAAACAAAAGAAATATAAACTGTCGACCAAAATATATATAATTAAGAAGCATTATGTACCGAGCAACAATACTCAATAGCTCTGTTTTAAACATTGTGTTTAAAAATGGTATGTTTTGATTTGTCAACCAGTCTTGGATATTTTTTTTTGTCCATGCATTGTTGGGCGCTTTGTTCAATATCATGCTGTGATAAGGGGCGTTATCCAGTATAATCATAGATGGACTCTCCAATTTTTCTAATAACTGATGTTGAAACCATTTCAAAAAATTGTCCTGGTTCATCTCTCCATGGTAATCGCTCAATTTTGTTTTCGAAGAAAATATCGCTTCACTACCCTCAATAAACCCATTTTCATTTCCAGCATGTAATATAATGTATCTAAAATATATTAGTTTTAAATTTTATAGTGCAAATTGTGTAAAAGTACATACCTTTTACCATCTGTTTTAATAGCTTTCACGCTTTTTTGGTTTCCATTTTGCCAAGAGCGACCTATGGTCCCATTTTGAAATATCCAAGTTTCATCGAGGAAGACAAACTGATATAAGGCCTCAACCTTGGCTTGATTGTATTGCCTTAGAAATTCCACCCTTTTCAAAGCTATACTTGGTAGTTGACGTGGCACTACCATTAAATAATGCCCTATCTCTTAATCGAGACCATAAAGTTTGTATCGTAACTTGTTCTTCTGAAACCATGTGTAATATGACATTATAATTTAGTTAACAAATTAATGCAAATTTCTGATAAGTTATTATAATAAGATCTTACTTTTGTGATACATATTATAGATCACTTCTCGAATGGCACTTGTATCCAGTGTCGCTGTGTTGGTTACACGTTTAATATAACTCCGCTTTTTCTTGGGCAATTCTAAATTTGCATCACTTTTCACACCCTCGGAAATACGACTAACTGTCCTTAAACTAATTTTTAAAGCAGCAGCAACACGCTACAAAAAATGAAATAAAATTTCACTATTATTAATATACATTACATATAATTATTAGTAACCTACCTCTTGAACAGCATTAAAAGGCAACAAAGGGCCGTTGTTGTCCCTTTCTTGCTCAAAGTAGTGCATTAACGAGGCCACGAGTTCCTTACACCGACTATTTAACTGTTTGGGCATCTTTATATACCAAAATTGCCTTTATCTACTCGTAAAATGAATAATTTTGTTTTGAAACAAACAGTTGTTGATTTACAGTATGCGGGGCCAAAGGATTTATAAAGATTTGAAATGCCACAAATTGATTCAGTGTCAAAATTAATACAAATGTCAGTTCCCAGTTTAAATAAGTTTCAAGGTGACAATGTGTCAACGCTGCGAAATCGGTTTAGTGCGTTTACATGTCGATAAGTGATTAGAGCGTTTGCAAAACATTTTATTTCGCATAATGCGTCTAAATTTATCAGAAAGCAACTTATGTGATATTTTAATAACAATGTTTATATGACTATTAACCATAATAAGAGAGTAATGACCATTTTACAATTTATATATCACATTAATATGAAACTGCAATAGAGCAATTGTTTGTGATAGAAACCTAGGCATTAGGTCGGGGAATTTTTATCGTGATGACGTGCACGCCACTTTGTTTGGCGTTGACTATAGATAAACTTTAACCAACGAATCCTTGGTCAATTTGAAGACGAAATTTCCATATGAACATGGGTCCGCAATGACTTTGTTTTCAAGCTAGAGCATATTAGCACTAAAAGAAATGATGGTATTGTTCTAAAAAATTATAAAAGCATGGAATATTGTCGAGTCATGTCTGACTATACAAAATACACCGGGTATTTTCAGGAGAGTTCGTCAGTCAATGTGTAACAGACTAGACGCCTGTGCTGAAGTCGAAGGTAGCCACTTTGAACATTTATTGTAAAAAAAAACAATTCGATATTTTCTATTGTTGTCATTCTATTCGAATGTTACTGTTCAAAACTATCGACTTTCTAAATAATTTATTTTCCAAAAATAGATAATAATACTATTTTCTACACGTTCATATTTAGCCTCAGCAACTTGTAAAACATGCTAAATTCATCATAGGTTATACCATCTGTTCAATAAATACGTTTCATTATTCATAGAAATATTTGGAACATTACTCGTACATATTTCTTTAGTGATAGTGCTCAAGGATTTGATGGTTAAAGTTTGTCTACATACTTTATTAACACCCTGTACTGTCACTGGCGAGCGCTATCGTGATATGGTGCAAAACTCAGGTTTGCGCGGTTTCTAGACACGGTCATTTGTCTGATATAATTTTTCATATATAATTTCTAAGTTTCAATAACAGATTAAGATGATAAAAATGGACGTATTTTATTTCATTTCACAAATATTGAAGATACAAAGTCAGTTACATATCGGTATTTGCAATCAAGGATATGCGATTCATCTTCAGGCAGCAATAGTTGGAGGTACTGCGGATTTCTTGCCTTTAAATATTTTTGGAAAATTATGATAATGAACAGAATCAATCCATTGTTGGTTCGATTCTCCATTGTAAAAATATGAATCATTGATAAGTAATACGGGAGGACTATTCTCAATATCTGATTCAACGTTGGTACATGCCATATTTCAAACTCTTTTCAACAATCCAGCAGCTTAATGTATTTCTCGATAACGCGTAATTTATTAACAGAAATAACAAACAAACGGCAGAGTATAGTATATCGGAACTACGATAACTCGTATTGCTGCCAATGCCTGTGCTGCAAAGAGCCGTCATTGAACAAAAACCCATAAATCCTAATAATATTATTTAAACATGGAAGGAACGAACCAGTGACGGCTTGAGGTATTTTGATCTGGGGATGCAAATACCAAAATACCGAGACACAAGTGTATTTTCAATAGCTTAGACAGAATGCTAGCACCCAACATCTGCTAACATAAAAAATCATCCATTTAAATCATTATATCGCGCCGAAGGAACCAGAAAATAGGAAATGTTTTTTATACTGGATAACGTTAGAACGAGACCATACCTTTCATGTCAAACTATCAACAGAAAATTACAGAAAATTACTGCCGTTTGCCTTACATCTTACGACCTAACCTCCATAGCATAAACTAGATCGCATTATAAAGGCTAGCACAGACACTACTTGTATTTGCAGATGCGGATCTTAAAATAATGCACACGATCCACTGTGCGTCAGGTCCTGGAATGGAATGCGGGCACGGGAACGTAGTTTATGGGGGCTCCAAAGCAGACAATCTTATGTTCTCATGGAGCTCCAGTACGTAGCACCCTCCCGCCCCCACACTTCAACTATCACCAGCGGTACTGTAGTGTGTGCATCAAATCGCCCGATTTAGTTGTCAGGTTGATTTTTCCACGCGCACCAGCTTGTTTGAGGGGAAGGGACTGACGGGCTGACTGTGTGTCTGTCTACTTGTCAACAAGTCGTCGGATGCCACAAACACTACATCTTACGTGACGACTTACTTGCAAGCGAAACATTCGAGTAGCATGAGTGTCTATGCTAGCCTTAAGGAAAAACTTATGTCACGCTAGAATTGATTACGCGACAGATTTGGCCCTAAATTATCCGTTTCAATTTTTCGTTCATAAAAAAAATGAAAACACTCGCAATATACTTTTTAAAAGCAAGAAGTTAATGCTCCGTTGATATAAAGTTTTTTGGAAAATAATGTACTGGCGTTCTCACAGTAGAGAATAATTATTAAACTTTTGATTCTTTAATAATGGATGTAGTTAAGCTAGGTAAAGCCGAATATGGTCCAAATTAAGGCTTAGATTCTAAGTTAGAATATAAATGATACAGGATGACTCATATTGAACTATTGAAATATCCAGTTATGGAAATTTGAGCTTTTAGTATAACTGATAATAATGCGGCTAAAGCTTTTTTAAAATGCTGGCACTTCCGGTTCTACCGGAGGTAGGCACCAACGTGGTTATTTTAAATAGAACATCCTGTATATCATTCAATTTTTGGATTAACGTGAATTTTGAATACATTTCACATATGTCATCCTATACTCGTACTTACGTCAAACTGTTTTTGATTTTGCGTAAAAAATGACAAATGCAGGAAATTTATAACTATCTCTTTGCCATATGATTTGTAATGGGTGTCTCATAGTAAGGGACTTTAGTAGATCTTATTCCAGGTTTGGATAGAAGGTGGTAAAAAAAAGAAAATGAATATATAAGATTTTAAAAAATCAGAGTTAATTTTTTCAAATTTTTATTGCACGCATTGAAAATAAGGTTAATGTTGTATGAGATTGTAAAATTCGCGAATAAGTAGTTTCCAAATATAAAAATACTGGTTTTTCTATGGCTGAAACGCTTCATACGGCTTTATCAACCAGTTAATCTCAGTTGGCCATGACGCGACGACAGCCTGTTATCCTTAGCAGTCCGTCCGATTTCCGCCATACCCAAATGACATTATCTCATGGCGTATTTAAGCAATGGAAAAATCGATTTTTCCATATATCGCGACGTAGGCAACCTTATACAAAATTAGCCTCATTTTCGATGAAATCATACAGAATGTGTTCCATTTGGAAAACATTAATTTTGGGTTTTCTGAAATCTAATTTTCATTCTCTTTTTTCAACCACCCTGTACTAATTTATGCAAATTCGGAATAACACCTATTAAAGAAGGCCACTTAATATGAGACATTCATGACAAATCATATGGCAAACGTTTGAATACAAAAGAAATTCTTATAATTCATTGCCCTGTATTTGTCATTTTTACGCATAATTTGAGACATGTCAAAAATGCATGGTCTTAGACAGAATGATATTAATGAAAATGTATTTCGAAATCTGGGTAGAATATGAAAATTGAGTTGTTTCCATCAGTTATACTATTATCCCAAATTTTTATACCTGTCTTACGTCAACTTTTTGATGTAATCGATCAGTAATCGATCGCTGCAGTTCTAGTGGGGACACCTTATATACTACTGTTTACGGTCCAAGCCGGCTTAATAGTCTGGACAACAATGGTTGATTTTTGGTAATTTGTGACATGAGAAATAACCTCTGAACGCCAAGTTCGGCAGTGGTATCACGTATCTTGAAAAGTGACATTATGCCGATTTTTTTTGACATTATGCTGTTTTTTTTGACATGTAGGTTAGTCTACAAGATGTTAACTTAGCACTTAGCTGTAGATACGTGTTGCCTAAACGTCATGAGGTTTGTTATCAATCTTTGGCTTTGATGTGATGTAAAATCTGCTTCTGAGATGGCATTATTGGAGGTTTAAGCTGTAAGTTGTATGTGTTGATGATAATTACATTGGGTTCTTGTATCAAATAGGTACCTACACTTAATTGAGATTCAAAACTAGAAATTAGTTGCGCATCTACTTTTTCTTATCCATTCTGGAAATTACATATACAAATTTGCTGAATTTAAAAAATGAGAGAGATAAGAAATAATCATATTCACTGTACACTGTCGAATTACAAGCCATATACATGCTAACAGTAATTATACACAACGCGAGAGCAGTGATGATTCCCGTAACTCTCCTCAGTTTTTCGTAATTTATAACTTTGAACATAACCTCTCTTCAGAAAGCACAACATATAAACAACCCGTCATATTCGGCATATTCAGTAATGATTTTCTCACACAGCAAATATCACTGATTTTATACACATGCATATCAATACACATAATCATCCAGATGCGATCTTGCTATTCAACCAACTTTCTTCTCAGAGATAAAAACTACAGACCCGAATCACTCAGCCTCAGAAAGCTATGCAACCAATAATGCGTAGTTTAGTTGAGTAATTCCTCCACAGATGGACGTTCACAACGATGCTAGTGAGCAAACCTGGAATGACTGTTTGCGCCCTAAAAACTACCTAGGCTGCAAGTTGATATCTTATAGGTTTTTTCTTGACGTTTTGTAGGTTTTTTACATGATACCCGTGCGGGACAGTTGTAGGCACATAATAGCGATGCGATGCACCGGCGACTTTCATACGCCGAACCCTGTCTTGCGACTGACAGCATCGCCGGCAGAGATGTTATAGTATCGTGAATGGCGCTTATGATGTGTTTGACTGGTGTGGTCCAGCAGCGTTGCCAGATGGTCGATAGCTAGAGCAGGGATGAAGCTAGCGGTATGATTATCAAATGGATAAGGAGTATGGAGTACCTACATACTAATTGTATATGGGCCTGTTTAGCTGAATTGAACTATTTAATTTTTTTGTTATACACGTTTGTAGTTAGCTCAACTTGCGTTGAACATAATCCTTCATGAACTGATAACAATGTTGCGTGGTAAGTGCAGAATCACCCAACTGGTCGCCATTTTTTAATATTCAAGTTCTGATGGAAATTTCAGACTGATAGATGCAATAGTTTTCGAAAATTTGTTATTACTTATCCCAGACACCTGTTTACATCAATTTCCTTCTCTGGACGAATGATGATATGATGTTTATATTGGTATATATTTCATCAGAGAAGACGTTGTTTTATGAATTTAATGCATTACAAACCACAGGATTTATAATAGTCCATTATTTATCGTTTTGAAAGCTTCTTTATGCTTGTCTTGAAAATAAAAGTTTTTTTCATATTCAAATTGCAGATATTGTTGCGAACTTTTGGAAAAAATATCAGCTATGTGATTGCAGATGAATTTAACTATTTATTCATTGGTGAAATAGTCATTTTGTTTATAATTATTAAGAAATCAAATACCGCTTTCTATAACACAAAGTTTGGATGGAAAAAATGTATTACCATTCATAAAATTACTCATCGGTACGTATCTCCCTGAGGAGCCGCCACTGACTGGAACGAACATGGACGTCGATTGGTCGATCGCTGGCCTGGCTTGGTGGTTAATTTAGTAAGTAGAGGCCACCAGCAGCAGTAAATCAATTTATGCTTTATGGCTAATTGATTGAATAATAATGACCAATGGTGTAAATCCGCGCCCGTTCTCGGTACTATTACGAGAATTAACTGGACGCTGCCGACTGCGATAAATCAATTACAAGCCGACCAACCCCGCTTTATCGATACGATGCTGATTGTTGATTGTTTAGGCATGGATGCAATGAGGCCACTGGTGTATATAGGGGGTGTATAGGGGGGTAATAAGCAACCCATACTTATAATATTTATATAGTTTTCTCATCATCTGGTGGTTTTATCTGAGAGATTTTGGGAAAGTTTAGAAAATTCGATATCATTGATATCGGCGTGCTTTTCCCAAATGTTCATCCTATGTACCTCGTATCTCTAATATTGGCATCGTATGCCTAAAAAAAGTTGTTGTAAAATATCGACAGATGATATTTTGTAAACCTACTTAACAATAAGCAATATAACTATAATTACATAATTAATGACAATAAGCCTATGCTTTACATTGTGAAAACTACGAGAAAACTGAACATTCGCTCATATACCGTTTGTAGAAAAAATGAAGCTTGAGTCGGAAAGCGTTCAATGACCGTACGAGTAACATGCAAAAAACCTATAAAACGTCAAAAAAAACCCATAAGATGTCAACTTGCAGGGCGCAAACAGTCGTTCCACGTTTGCTCACTAGGATCGTTGTGAACGTCCATCTATGTAGGAATCACTCAACTAAACTACACGCATTATTGGTTGCATATGTTTTGTGAGGCTGAGTGGTCCGTGTCTGTAGTTTTTATCTCTGGAAAGAAAGCTGGTGGAACAGCAACATCGCATCTGGATGATTATCTGTATTGTTCTGCATGTGTATAAAATCAGTGATATATGCTGTGTAAGAAAATCATTACTGAATATGCTAAATATGACAGGTTATTTATATGTTGTGCTTTCTGAAGAGAGGTGATGTTCAAAGTTATAAATTACGAAAAACTGTGTGTAATTACTGTTAGCATGTATATAGCTTGTACTTCAACAGTGTACAGTGAATATAATTATTTCCTATGCCTCTCATTTTTTAAATTCAGCAAATTTGTATATGTAATTTCCGGAATGGATAAGAAAAAGTGGCTGCGCAACTAATTTCTAGATTTGAATCTCGATTAAGTGTATTTGAGACAAGAATCCAATGGAATTATCAACACACAACTTACAGCTTAGAACTCCAGTAATGCTATCTCTGCAGCAGATTTTACATCACATCAGAGCCAAACATGGATAACTAAAGCCTCATGACATTTAGGCAACACGTACAACTAAGTGCTAAGTTAGCATCTTGTAGAAAAACCTACTTAATGTCAAAAAACAGAAAACAGTGTAATGTCAAAACAAATCGATATAACGTCACTTTTCAAGATACGTGGTACCCGTGCCGAACACCATTTCAAAAGTCCCGGGTTCAGTTCCGGGAAGTGAAACTTGTAATATATATTTGGGATATATTGTCTTATTTCTTTTAAATATGGATTTATTCATTTGTTCATATATCTAAAAAATACGGAATTAATGTAATGGTATTCAAAGGCACATGGTAATCATGAAAAATATATTTAATGGAAAAATATAAAACACATGGTATTGGACTTAGTTTAATAATTACGATATATCTCTAAAATAGCATGATGTTAATTATTATTCTATGAAAAATGCAATCAAGGTTGACTTTGCACACGCAAGGATGTTAAAGGATTGTGTTCTGCACAAGTTAGTCCATCTGAGGAAAAACTTACCTACGGACACCTATAATAACAAAATTAAATGGACTAAGTTAGCCAAACAGATCCATTGAATAAGTCCGTAGTCGTCACCAGGGCTGGCTTCAGAGTTTTGTGCGCCCTGAGGCAAAGAATAAAATATGCGCCCTCCTACCACATTAACTGATAATTTTGCGCCCCCCTTGACAGTGCGTCATTTGCTTACCGCCTGAAGTCGGCCCTGGCCGTCGCAAATTTGATAACGCTAAGCAATATTCTACCCTGCCCTTCCAAAAGTATAACTCGAGATTGAGCACGCCAACGAGGCAATCAGGCGCAGACATTGCTTGATATAGCCAATAAATATTTTTCCAAGTTTAAGGGCAAATGTACGAAAAAATCTTTGATATGTGAAATATGTAGCTTCGTAGAATTTCTTTGGTGGGAAGCGTGGAAATATACTAACATAAAAAAAACGGCGTCAAATGAGTTGACTCTGTACTTCCCACGCTATGCTGTCGTCGATTAGTAGGATTATGTTTGCCTTTTTGAGAAAAACAAAAAATTTAATGACCTTCCTCCTTCAACTGAGAGGAATTGCGGCAGTCGCACATGCTCGTTATGATTATCAGTCCCGAGTGAATGACGACATTAGCCACTATGCACAGTGCTCGCAGCCACAGTAGTGTAGAAGCGATTGCCGAATGTATCGTACAACCACCGATGATGACGCTTGTCTATCGGGCGATGACGTCGACACTCAACTGTAGGAAATATTTCTAAGTTTTAAGGGTTTATTTTATTAATTTTTAATCCCTATAAAAAAATTCTGAAAATGATCAAGATCGTGTGTAACGTCAAAAAACCAAGCTTGAGCGATTTTTGATACATAACATCCCAAAAACAATATCTCATTTTCGAAAATTCTCACGATTACAATACTTTCACTCTGGTGCCATGCCCTACAACCCCTATTTTTAACTATTGCAAGAGTATTTCTGAAAATGATCAGCAACCTCCGAAAGAAACGAAATTTGTGCAATGTTATGTCGGTTTTTTGTCACCAGCTCCCCCGCTCCTGGCCCAATTTTCAAAATCTATGAAGTTTTTTTTTCGTTCTTGGCAAAGTGGGAAGATTTTATCAAAATCCGAGTGGTACTTTCCAAGTTATAAACGGACCAAGTATTAGAGGACAAACACACACCCGGAAACGCGGGACATGGTTTTTCGTGATGTACTTATAACATGCATGTATGCATAGAACAGACGTTGCAGCACTGTGAATACATAGTATTCCGACCACTTGAGAATTGATCCTGATATGCCATATGTGACATCTCTGCATTTAGCGTACTCCGAGATAGAGAAATCGTCAGATTTTTCACCTATCATCACAATGCCTCCAGTTTTTCAAAAGGCTACACCCACTAGTTTGCCTTCCATATCGTCTGTCTCCAAAACTAGGCCTAAATTACAGAAGACGGAAAACCAACATGTCTATTTCAGCACTTCAGCTTATTTTTGAACTTGATTTTTAAAAAATAATATGTAGTGCATGTCTACATGGCAAGCAGTATATAAGTACGATTCTGATACTGATAAAGCAGCATTTTCTATTCAATAAACATTGAAAGTATATGGTGCATAATCAGCGCATGCACACACCATTCGGTGCACAGCATCCAGTTATTTGCACCCAATAAAGCGAATGAAACGGTGCTTTCCACATCGACACATCGTGCCGCCATTCCACTTTTAAATATTCGTGACCACTGCGTGCTGCCGCCACTTTCTTAGGTTATCTCTGTTAGATGTGGGCTGTGCTGCACGATCTGCAATTCTATCTCCACGTAGATCTGATGCTGATAACGATGATAAATACGAGGGGATATATCTATGTTCTAATGTCGATCTTGTAAATACATTACGCTATAAATAACATTAGAAGTAGTTACCTACTATTTTAAACAAGCTAGCTACTCAAAACACAAGATATACCTGATAGCAAGCTATATATTTTATTGTAGATTACCGGTAATAGTTATAATGTATTTTGTAGAAAAATATCTAAGGAGGTAAATTTCTTGGTTACATCATTTTCATCAAACACGGCAACGTAATACAATTTATTGCTTTTGAAAACAAAGAGTTGTGGATGCAGATTATTCACCTGTATCCAAATATTTTCTATTATTCAAAATCCAAGAGATTTTTCTCGAAACGATTTGCAATTGTTTGATTTAGATGGTCTTGAAAATAATGTCTCTTAACAAACCAGGATGACCCTGGGTGGCAGAGGGTGAAGTAGTTTTTAGTTAAAAAGATGTCCCCTTTTGACGTGTCCTCAGCGTTTTTTCTTTTAATCAATGGTTTCCGATAAATCCGTGGTAGGAAGTCTTCAAATGAACAGCCTCTATAACAAAAGCATTCCCATATTATTATTATTTTTTTTTTGGTCAACGTAACCAAATTTTCAGCCGTGCGAGTTGGCTGTCAATTTACCAAGCCAACAAAAATACAAAATGTTGTCGGAAGTCTAAAAGCATTACTTAAAGGCAATGGTTTATGTTAGTAACAGTTTGAAGAGTATGTAGTCGCGTAAGCAAGATAGTGCAAAATAAAACGTCTGTGTCGGCTAACGGTCATAGATTGAGTGCTGTGATGGCAGGCCGTGCTGTTGCCAGCTTGACGCTGACGCTGGAAGATTCTGGTGCTTGCCGGGATAATTGTTAAAAAAATTGAAAATAATGTCTCTTAACAAACCAGGATGACCCTGGGTGGCAGAGGGTGAAGTAGTTTTTAGTTAAAAAGATGTCCCCTTTTGACGTGTCCTCAGCGTTTTTTCTTTTAATCAATGGTTTCCGATAAATCCGTGGTAGGAAGTCTTCAAATGAACAGCCTCTATAACAAAAGCATTCCCATATTATTATTATTTTTTTTTTGGTCAACGTAACCAAATTTTCAGCCGTGCGAGTTGGCTGTCAATTTACCAAGCCAACAAAAATACAAAATGTTGTCGGAAGTCTAAAAGCATTACTTAAAGGCAATGGTTTATGTTAGTAACAGTTTGAAGAGTATGTAGTCGCGTAAGCAAGATAGTGCAAAATAAAACGTCTGTGTCGGCTAACGGTCATAGATTGAGTGCTGTGATGGCAGGCCGCGCTGTTGCCAGCTTGACGCTGACGCTGGAAGATTCTGGTGCTTGCCGGGATAATTGATTAAAAAATTGAAAATAATGTCTCTTAACAAACCAGGATGACCCTGGGTGGCAGAGGGTGAAGTAGTTTTTAGTTAAAAAGATGTCCCCTTTTGACGTGTCCTCAGCGTTTTTTCTTTTAATCAATGGTTTCCGATAAATCCGTGGTAGGAAGTCTTCAAATGAACAGCCTCTATAACAAAAGCATTCCCATATTATTATTTTTTTTTTTTTTGGTCAACGTAACCAAATTTTCAGCCGTGCGAGTTGGCTGTCAATTTACCAAGCCAACAAAAATACAAAATGTTGTCGGAAGTCTAAAAGCATTACTTAAAGGCAATGGTTTATGTTAGTAACAGTTTGAAGAGTATGTAGTCGCGTAAGCAAGATAGTGCAAAATAAAACGTCTGTGTCGGCTAACGGTCATAGATTGAGTGCTGTGATGGCAGGCCGCGCTGTTGCCAGCTTGACGCTGACGCTGGAAGATTCTGGTGCTTGCCGGGATAATTGATTAAAAAATTGAAAATAATGTCTCTTAACAAACCAGGATGACCCTGGGTGGCAGAGGGTGAAGTAGTTTTTAGTTAAAAAGATGTCCCCTTTTGACGTGTCCTCAGCGTTTTTCTTTTAATCAATGGTTTCCGATAAATCCGTGGTAGGAAGTCTTCAAATGAACAGCCTCTATAACAAAAGCATTCCCATATTATTATTATTTTTTTTTTGGTCAGCGTAACAAAATTTTCAGCCGTGCGAGTTGGCTGTCAATTTACCAAGCCAACAAAAATACAAAATGTTGTCGGAAGTCTAAAAGCATTACTTAAAGGCAATGGTTTATGTTAGTAACAGTTTGAAGAGTATGTAGTCGCGTAAGCAAGATAGTGCAAAATAAAACGTCTGTGTCGGCTAACGGTCATAGATTGAGTGCTGTGATGGCAGGCCGCGCTGTTGCCAGCTTGACGCTGACGCTGGAAGATTCTGGTGCTTGCCGGGATAATTGATTAAAAAATCGACTATAAGTTCATGCATAAAACCATACCTATAACCTTCCCCAGGTATGAATTAGCTAGTGTGAAAATTTTTACGTCTGTTCTTATTGTGATCCAGACGTGATGCTGGCAGAATGGACAGGCATTCACATTTATATACACATAGAGATTTGTGTCCTTGGTATAGTAAGTTTTTGTTGAAACCTCATCAAAATCCGAACGGTACTTTTCTAGTTATAGAGGAGCCAAGGAGTAGCGAACAGATAAATCGACATATTGACAGACCGACGGACATGAGTGATATGACTTTTCGTGATGTACATGTCATGTAATATTGAGAAAAAAAACATAATATCCCGTTTTCGAAATTTTCCGCGACTACAGACCTCTTCGGCAATTGGCGAGGAAAGTAAAATGGCATCAAATAAGCTGACTCAGCACTTCTCACGCAATGCTGTAATCACTTCATAAAATATTATGTTTGGCATAAGTTGACCCATCTTAGAAAGGAGTGTTAATTACGAATATGGATTTGCTATGTGCGAAGTGGGTGGTAAAAGCCGTCAAATAGATCGCAACGCGCTGTGTAGCAGAAATGTGAAATAACTCGAGACTGCCATCTGTCAAACTGCTATATTTATTTTAATGATGTTTTGTAGGAAGTGAGTATCACAGACGTTTGTCTCTTCAACGTCTCTCACATGCTGTGCTGCGGATGCAGCCTTTTTGCATAGTTTCAGGTTGAAAGTTTATATATTTATATATATTTAAAATATATTTAAATTTATATATTCAAAGCCCGTGTGTATACCATCACATTCATTATTTGTTCAAGTACGCAAATTACTTGGGTACTTTCATCTAGTTTTATATATCAATAAAGAACCAGCCAAAAATAGTTATCAAAGCGTCTAGTTACCAAGAATTGATAGGTCCCGAGTCACAAGTAATTATGGCACCAAGGCATCGCTATCCTAGTACCCTCTCCAGACTCACGCGCGAATCACGGCGTGAAATCGCGGCTCGGATCGCGGTGCGAATCCCAAAATTTCTTCCTACAGTTCCACACTCGCAGATGTTCGCGCCTGCTTCACAGTATAGTTCGCGGTCTTGACGAGTATGGATGGTGAAATTGCTACTGCTGCTGCAGTGCTACTTTGCGCTTTGGCATTTTATAATTACGCATATATAAGTAAAACTAGAGCAATTGAAAATAAGTGGAAAAAACACAACCACTCCCGACACTCGCTATGAGGCAACTGAACCACCAGCGAATGTGGAGCCTAGTCATGTTCGCGCTTTGCGAACCCTTTGTCGCGGGACAAAAAACCGACAACAAACGGGAACAACGCGCGAACGCGACGTGAAGACGCGAAGAATACGCGAATGGGATCCACACTCATGGATCGCGGGTAGTTCGCGCGAACGACCCTGGAAGAAGATTTTACATTTGTATTTTATAGTAGGTTGTAACACTTGTCAACATAGGCTGTTACCAGTGTTAGAAAGAGTTTTCGTTACTGGCCGTATCTATATAACATTTTAATAATAAATTTTCAACAGTTTGCTTCTAAAATGCTACTAAGCAATGCAAAATATTAATCTAAAGCGTTTTTCTCTCAATATTTTAATAAATAGCGATTGTTTAGCAGACTAATGCTTAATGTAGAGTACGTTTGACAATACGAGCGTATTATTTAGAATGCAAACTGGAATATCTACTTCGCAAAGAACCCCGCAGTTCTCTCACAGGAAACGGATTTCTGCTAAATTAGCTAAAATTTTGCATAGAGGTAGCTCTCAACATGGTGATCAAAAGTCAAAATGGGGTCAATCCCCATAAACCCCTCTCCAACCCAGATATGCCTCAAGTAGGGGTAGTTGATAGATATAGTAGGACGACGTAATTTTTAAAGTAATATTATCAAAGCATAATGTTATTAGGATTTCTCATACACTGACCAATGTTGATCATGGATTTCACCTTGTCCTTGAGATGGTACATCCCACTCTTCATCAGGGAAATGGACAGAGCTAAAAATTGACTTTCATGTAATCAGGAAACCCCTCCCTGATCTCCTATGGAAATCAGAAGCTTCTCAATTACAACGTGTTCCTGAGCATGACCTGCAAATGCTGCGTTTCCTAAATACTCTTGGACTACATGAAATTAGATTTTTGGCTTCATTCATTTTTCTAGTTAAAAGTAGGATGTGCCACTTTTAAAAGTTTAACTGACCTTGACCATAACCTTCAAGGTCACTGTCAAGGTCAATTCCAATCATATTAGCCAGTCTGAGAGAAATCCTAACAACAGTGTGTTTCACTTCTGCTCTAATGATATTCCTTTAAAACTCATGTTGTACTCCAATATCTAATCACTATCAATAACCTCTACTTGAGGATTTTCCGGTTCCTTAAAGAGTCAGGGAGGGGTTTGTGGGGCTTGACTCCACTGGGATTTTTGATAGCAATATTGAAAACTACATTTTGCAAAATTTCAACTAAATCATCCGAAAGCCACTTTCCGCAAGAAAACTGCAGGGTTCTTTGTCAAGGAATAAATACTGTTTTACTGCACCCATTGTTTTTTCTAATACAAAATATTTATAATCTTTTGACTGATCAAGCGTAAGAAATCGTCAAGACCCCTCGTATCATTAAAATGTGGGATGTGCTGCACGCCTCGCAGATCTACTGATAAGGATGATAAATATTGATCTTGCTAGTGGTCTATGACCGACCGACTGATCGTGCAAGCACATGGCGCTAAAAAGTTGATTGTGTAGCGGATGTCTCGTTAACATATCAAATTACAAAGTGCGATGATAGAAGGGGGTCATTTCACATTGTTACTGATTTGTCGTTTAGATAAAAGAGCCATGAAGGTATTTTCACTAGTTGTGCCACACCGTAAAACATAAGTATGTGTGTAATTCAAGTTATTATGATGTTCTGTATCACTATCGCATCCAGAACTATAAATTTTCACACAGTAGATATACTGAGATGCTATGGGTCATCTTTAAACAACAAAAATATTTAAACGATACCGCACAATTTCACTGGAAAATAATTCCCGCTAAGCCTGCATAAATTTTAACAAAGTAATCTCGGAAACTACGATTGACAGCAACGTAATCTCATAGCTTCTGCAATCCAGCATGTGTAACACATAGATTTTCTATCAACAGGACTTTTATGGCCCGCGTCGAGAAATTACAGTCTGATAGGTGAAGCATCGCGATCTCTAGCTTGCATTCTGATATGAATGTTTATATATACGTAATACCCGAGAATCGTACTAAATTCTATCTACGGTCGGCTTATACAAAAAACTTGAAGCAGCTTTCAAGTGGAATTGAAAATAAATAAGTTATCCGTACTATTGTCTCACCGGTAGTTGCGCCGTTGCTAGCAACAAATAAATAAAGTTAGTTTCGGTAGTCGCTATATTGTATTTCACGTAGACTCATTCAAGCATAGCGGGCGCTAAAGGTAGTTTACTACCCTATTGTGTATAAATGAGTCCGTGTAGTACTTAAACAACCGGAAAACCCATACAAAAAGCACACGTTATTGCTCACCCGCTTCTAAAAAAATTGCGTCAAGCAGGTTAACTCTCTGTACTTCCTACGCAACGCTGCATCAGTTCATGAAATATTATGTTTGGCATAAGTTAGCCCCATTGAGACCAAAGTTAACTACTAACACGTATAACAAAAATATTATATGGGCAAGGTCATTCAAACAGGCCCATACAATTAGTCCATAGTCTCCACTCATCTGACAACGTTGCTATGATTATCCTCGTCACTTACCTGACATGACACCATGACAGCCATCTCCTTCTTCAAAACATAGGCACGTGTTAATTGTACTACAATAACGGTAATGCGTGTGTGTCGTATGCGGATAGAAGAAGGTAAATGAACACGAAGAAGGCCAAGTGGTCCACCGAGGCGTACCACAGCTCGTCAAGATAGGCGCTTCAGATAACTAGCACTACAAGAGCGTTTTGCCACTACGCGTCAGATCGCTGACCAATGGTTTGGAGAAGAAGGTAGACAGACCTATACTATGCGTACACTCTATCGCCGCATTCTAGCCTTTGGACTTTTTTCATACCGTCCACGGTTAGTGCTTCCTCTGACTGCGGACTACTGTGGTCAACGTTTGAGCTGGAGCAGAGAATGGCAACATTGGGAGGTAGAATAGCATAACGTCATCTTCAGCGACGATTCTGTCTAGGTACGCACAATGGTCGTAGAAACCTAAAACGCCGCCGTGGAGAACAGGGTGATATTGGATTTGCTGTTGAGAGGCATGTAACATATACAGGACTGTTGAAGTAATGGTTTGGGAGGCTATTTCCTTGTGGTAGCCGCTCACTCCCTCTCTTTGTTGCGCATTATGTGAATAATGTCCTACAAACCACTTACTTTACTACCGTATCTAGAGGGCCGTCCATAAGTCCTTTTTCAGCAAGACAAGTCACGTCCTCATATTGCTCGTCGTACTACGGACTTTCTTCACGAGGCAGGCGTTAATGTTTTACCGTGGCCACCCCACCCCGTTCACCGGATTTAAATCCTATCAAACGGATATAATGCGGGGCCGCTCAACACATTATAATTTTTTTTCTTATTACTTGTCAATAAATTTTTTTCAGAAAATCAAGTTAAAGAAATAGTTTTTTTTAGGTGTAACACTTCTAATGTCACTGCGTATATTACTCTGTCACTGTCACAAATTTTAAGGGCAAATGCACAGGAACATATAATATGAGAAATATGTCTAATAGATGCGTAAAATTACCGGGGCTGAAAGCATAGGTACAAATACTCTAACTCCAAAAAATTAAGATATATCTTCCCCCACCCCCTACAAAACTCCAGCTTTTATTCCGACAAAATTATTCTCATACGATGATCAGACGCCTGCGAAACCTGCGAAAAACGAAGTTTGAGCGATATTTATTTTTTCGTTTTCTGCTCCTAGCCTCGCCGCCAGTAAACTGATTTTCAAAAACTAGTTTTTAGCCCTTAGCATGCTAGTAGCTTTGTGTACAAAATTTAACAAAATCCGATCGGCATCTTCGAAGTTATACCTACAGACAGACAGACCTGAGTGACATCGTTCGGTGTGCAAAGTAATAAGATGAAATAATGTATCACACATAACGTGCGACAACCTCCGTCAGAGCTTTTCTCTTGGCGTTAATAAACTCTGAAACCCGTAGTTCCCCTATATTCCGAATATAATTCACCTCCTTTTTAGGCACTCTACAAGTCCGTAAAGTATCCCTTCCCTTTCTGGCTACTACATGATAAGAGCTCTTCCATTTATAACACGGTCAAACCCGTGCCCGCTTTGATAACGTTGGACTTTTATTTATTTTTATGGCCGCGTTCACTGCCTACTACTATGATTTCTATAACACCACCGTTGTCGATAGTGGGCGTCCTTTGAAGCATTCCGTCGTCTGTTAATTCTGGGCTTTAAGCTCTAGCAGGTAACTATTTAAATTGTGTAGCACAAGAAAATTGTATTCAAAGAAAGTAGAACAACCCTTAAAATTGTTGCTACAATAACACTCATCCCGATGTGGTCTACGAGGTGTGTCAAAAAAGTATCGAGTACCTGATTTTTTTTCACCAAAGTTTTTATTTTATTCAAACTTCAATAATATTATCTCCTTCAGCAAGTCAAGTCATCGTTGGTTGTCAGAGCGGTCCGTGGGACCTTAGCTCTTGAGTCACAGTGCCAGTTTGTAAGTCTGCCAGGTCTGGTAACCCAGTAACCAGACAATTTTAAGGAAGAATCTCCTTCAGCGTAGTTGCCTTGGACATCTATCGACACACAGATGGAGATGTTGCTTCGGTGTGGTAGCAGCGCTCGAAGTTTTCAACCGATATCTGAAGCCTCCAAATGACGTCATTTCAGGACATTTTTTAGTTTAGGAGAAAGAAAAACTCAAGGGGACTGAGGTCGGGGGAATAGGGAGGCTGGGGAACCGCAGGTATGCTTTTCGAGATAAAAATTGCTGTGAAAGAGATAACCGTGCGACATTGGGAATTGTCATGATGGAGATCCACTTATATGCCATGTCTTTGTAGACAATTCCCCTACTGTTAATACAGCAAATCAGGAATTTGCTCATTAGGGCTTTCTTCATCAAGATTGTACTGAGAAATCTAGGATTCGCCATCTGTGATCTAAGACTAAGTAAATCTTGGCCATTGATGATTCTGCCAAAATGTCCGGTCAAAATTTGATGTACACCAAATCTGGTCAAATTTAACTCGTCACTCAACATTGTTATTGTTAACCCTTAACTACCGTATTGCAGAAAGTGTAACGTCATTAACGTAGTGCGGTCTCAGTGACCGCACGTTACTAACAATCTGAATTACAAAAAATAAAATATTTTGCGTGTTGTAAATATTCAGACATAGTAGGATGAGACCTGAAATAACACATAACATATAATTTTTACCATACTTCATTTAAAAAAATAAAAACATCGAACATCATTCATTTCGACATATTTTTACACAAATTCCTTATCTTAGTTAGCTATAAAACAAAACACAATATTCTATGCGGAATTAGTAACAGATTCTAAAATATGAATAAACTGTGCATTGAGACATAACAGTTTGAGTGATAACTTGAAAGGAATAAAAAAATACAAGGGGTGAAAAAGTCACAGGTTGTGTTTAAAATTTTTACAAATTTTTGACGTATGCTCCAAACATAAATAAAAAGTTTTTCTTTTAATTCTTGGTGGACAAGTGTGACATGTTTTTCTTCTTTTATAATTTTCCCTCCGGAACATCCTCTTCAGCACGGTCAGGGAATGATAGAATTCTACGAATTGTAGTCCGAATGCCACGCTTTAGTTTTGTATTTTCTGTACGCTTAATAAGATGGGATCTTACCAATTGATCAGCACGAATTTTTAGAAAGTCTGCTTTTCCGATCTTCGTGCTGTTTTTGAACGACTGATGAAGAACATGCGCATTTACACCACAAATATCAAGTGACTACGGCCAGATAGCATTCTAGTTAGTGGTCTACTATCGTGCAAAGGATATTCACTTTCCAGTTTTTGAATTATGCGATGTTTATCGAGCTGAGACGGTGCACCATGATTTAGCACGATATGCTCTTTGAGTAGCGACATCACTTACGCACTTTGATAGAATATTTAAACGATTTTCCAAACTGCCTTACTGAACACAAAATAACTCAGCAGTCAGAAAATAGACAACTAAGATGGCGGCAGGATGCTGTCAAAATCCTATCATCCCTATTGGGAAACCCTGTAGTATAATTCCGATTCATCCTTGAGGATCTGTGCTGCCAAAAATAATCCACACAGTTGACAGGAAATCACACTGGCTCTACAAAAATCTTAATAGATATAGTAACATATCACCGCGTAGACCAGTCACTGTGACTGCTCTGTAACTTTTGTCCTTTTTCTATTGTAAACCGATAAAAGTGCACCTTCAACTTTTAGCGACAAACTGACCACGTGGTCATTTGAAGGTAGCGAGGATATTGCCCAATTATAGAAATAAATATGTGCTGCGGTCTCAGTGACCGCACTACGGCGGTTAAGGGTTAAGCGATGGCCTGATCTCACAATGGTGTTCACACGTCGGATGTTTTGGTCAGTTTTCGAAGCTGAAGGCCTCTCGGAGCGGCCTTCCAAAATTGATTGATTTGTGCCACTGAATCAACTGAGGATAAAGAATATTCTCAATAAGCCTGTTTTAACTTTTAAAGGTCACACTTGTCGATTGTCCATAACGTTGCACCAAATTTCACGGTTCCGATTAGCAGCGCCAAAACTCATGTATGTGGTTACCGGACGGAGTTGAAATGTTGAAACTCGCAATGAGTGACGGAAGGTGGCTGACAAACGTGCCATATTCCGGACAACAGCACAGCGTTGCCAGATCGCTTGCAGTGTTGCCACCCTCATTACTTTTCTGCCATATCTAGGATGAATAAAACCACAAAAGGTAAAGAAAAACTTGAGACACTTAGATAAAAATTTGAGATCAAACCAACATCAACTTTTTTAACCTTCTACTCTGGAAAAGACTGCCCAGGTAGCCGTAACGGTAATAACTTTTCCATATACGCAATAAAAAAGGTCACAACCATCCAGTTAATGAAATGTACTACAATGGCACTACCTACAGCACACCTGATGAGATAGCAAATGCGTTTGCCAAATTTTTTCAATCAGTATTTTCAAAGAATCCTCATTTGCCTCCGTCAAATAATTTACCTTCATCCTATACTAATGTTTCCCTAATTAATTTTAACGAAACTGAAGTATATAAGGCGTTGAAAAGAATGAAAAATAAATTGACCAGTGGCCTAGATTGTATCCCAACTTTTTTCCTGAGAGACTGTGCGTCTGTCCTTGCATGCCCATTAACAAAAATATACAATATTATTCTGAAAACTAAAATATATCCCGACGTTTGGCGAGAAGCAAGAATATGTCCAATTTTTAAAAAAGGTGACAGAACTGCTATAGAAAACCATAGACCAATTACTTTGTAACTTGTATGTGACTTCTCCAAAGCTTTGGAGTGCTTATTGTACAATTTTATATGTTAGCGTCAGTAAGAGTATATCGCGTTGTCAGCACGGTTTTATGGAAGGAAGGTCCACAACGACTAACCTAATTTGTTTTTCACAATTCATTTCTGAATCCCTGGACGCTGGAGTGCAAACCGATGTCATTTACACAGATATTGGTAAAGCATTTGATAGGTTGGACCTTCATCTGCTACTAGCAAAACTTGATAGAATGGGCTTTTCAGATGATTTAGTATGCCTTTTGAAATCCTATCTGTCCAACCGTAAGCTGTTTGTGGAATTCAAGAGATCCAAATCTCAAAAGTTTACTCCAACATCAGGTGTTCCACAGGAATCATCGCTAGGACCACTTCTTTTTATCATATTTATCAATGACATTTGTGACGTTATTGATTGCAAATATCTCTTATATGCCGATGATCTTAAAATTTATACTCAGGTTAGCAACAGCACCGATTGCGAACGTCTCCAAGATAATCTCAACAGAATAATAATTTGGTGCGATAGTAATAACGTATCCATGAATGCGTCCAAGTGTACCAGCATGACGTATTCCAGAAAACAACGCTCTATAGAATATCATTATAAGGTTAATCAAACAACGCTGCCGAATCTAAGGGAATTCAAAGATCTTGGAGTCACCTTTGACACAACCCTAAGTTTCAATCCGCATATAAATTACCTTCTAAATTCTGTAAATAAAAGGCTTGGTTTTGTATTGCGCAACTCTCATGATTTTGACAGCATAAATGCTCGACTCATGCTGTATAATGCATTTGTAATGTCAAAACTTGAATACGCTAGAATTATTTGGAATCCCTGCTATGTGACGACTTGTGACTCAATAGAAAAAATACAACGCAAGTTTCTGAAATATCTACAGGATAGAGATGGTATCTATCCAGAAATAGGTGTTCCTCAAGATGTATTGTTAATGAGGCACGGTATGCTAAGCTTAGACCACAGAAGAAAAATGCACTAACTAATATTCTTATTCAAGGTTATTCACAACCAATATGATTATCCGGATATTCTAAGTCTCCTGTCATTTAATATACCAAGAAATATCCTAAGGTTTTACTTACCAACCCGCAGGACCAACTTACTGCTGCATTCTCCCCTATATTCCATGTGTACCTGTTTAAACAATCTACAAAACAGAATTGATATATTTAATACAAATGTGACCTCTATTAAGATCCTCTTCAAATCTGTTATATAATTGTGTAGTTTTGTGACTGTCATATTTCTTATGTATATTAATTACTTCAGGTTTGTACTATGTCAACTTCTGTTCTCCCACCAATAATTGGTTTATCTGTTGGTGGTGTAAATAAATAAATAAATTCAGAACTAAACAATCAAAGAAAAAATGGCGTCAAGTAGGTTGACTCTGCACTTTCCATGCAATACTGTCATCGTCATTAGTTCACGAATGATTATGCGCGGCACAAGTTAACCTCTCCGAGACAAAAATTAGCAACGAATATTATAACAAAAAATCGACCGGATCAAATTAGTCATACAGGCCCCACCCATTGGAAAAGGTTGAGATCTATAAATTTCTGCGCTGCCACTGGCCAGTCACTAGCCAACCATCGGATAGAGAGTCAAAACTCGATGCAGGAATATACAGACCAGGTGTGTTGAAAATATTTCTCCATCATTCCAAGTTTCCAGAGCAAATGTTTAAGGAAATCTATGATGTGAGATATATCTAGGTACCTACGTAGAATTACAAGGATATTCTCTCCAGCACCTCTGAAACGTCAAAAAACGATGTTTGAGCGACTTTTATTCTCTTTTCGTGTTTTGCCGTCGCCACTGGATCGTGTTTCAAAAACTACAAAGCGATTTCGTTCTTGGCATAGTCGTAACCTTGTAGCAAAACTTCATCAAAATCCAACTGGTACTTTCCAAGTTATAGCGAGGCCAAGGATGGTTTTTGGTGATGCATTATTATGTCGAATAACATCCAAAACAATATCGAAATTTTCACAGTCAGGGAAGTACGAAACGATCTTCGCAGGGAAATCGTGGGTGTTTTCAAAGTTGAGTCATTTATTTCAACTGCTAGTAGGACTTGTCAAAAGGAGTTGATATACCAAAAATGACCTATATAAAAGTTGCATAATAAAAGAAATAGTAAAAGATTGAAGATCTACTCTTATCGCTTATCTAACTTTTTTTTTATTAGACTTCGTGACACAAAAGAGAACAACGAGGAGGTCACGCTGGAAGACCTGTTCAACATTAAATATTACAAATTGAGGAAGACTTGGGCGGCGCCGACCGAACAATGAGAACTAGAGCCATCGCAGTTCAAGTTGAAGTTTCTCATAGTAAAGTGTGGAAGGCAATAAGACCAGAACATCATTATCTTATATTTTTCCATCTCGACTTACCGGTGAAATTTATTTAGATTATCTTCGACACAATCTGCCACAATTATCATTTAATGTGAGATAGAATATGTGGTTCCTACATGATGGGGCTTCACCATATTTTAAACGAGAAGTTCATGAACATCTAAACAATAAGTTTCCGAATAGATGGATAGGGCGCAATGGACCCATTTCTTCGCCTGCTCGCTCCTTGGATTTAACGCCTTGCGTTTTTTTTCTGTGGGGCTATTTGAAAGAGTTGGTGTATCATGATGGAGCAGTAAATACTCTGAAAAAACTTCAACAGCGCACTGAAAATGCTTGTGATTTAATTCGTGGACACCAGGATTTTATTTTCGAAGCTTGGAAAGAGTCGTGGATTCGCCAAGCAAGATTTTGCGTTAATCCAACAAATGGGGACAATTTTGGACAGTTTTTGTGAAAATGGTATCTATTTAACTTGATATTAATCTTTTTTTATAATTTCTAATAATGTAAACTAACTCTCTCTTACTATGCAACTTTTATATATGTGATTTTTGGCGAGTTCTACAAGCAGTTAAAATAAATAGCTCATCCCAAAACACCCTGTGTTGATTTTTGGCGAGTTCTACAAGCAGTTAAAATAAATGACTCATCCCAAAACACCCTGTGTTGTAGCCGCCTTTATCAGTGTCCGAAATAATACTATTTTTGTTAATCTGTCAGATATTGAAAATGTTCGCTCTTAGAATATTAGCTACTTTTATTTCCGAGGCTAGCTGGCGGGGTAGTATTGGCAACCAAATTTCGTTAAATTAGATGTGTTTTTGGATGTTCCATGATATGTTTATCATTAGAAACCATGTCACTCATTTCCGTCGGTCTGTCTGTCTATCTAACTGTTTGCTAATCCTTGGCCCGTCTAAAGAAAGAACCGCTCGGGATTCGATTAAATTTTGACACAAAGTTATACGAAGGACAACAAGACTTTTTGAAAATCAATCCTGTGGCGCCGGCGCTACGGACCACAAGATTGATTGAAGTAGGACAATCAATTCTTTGTTTTGACGATACAGAAACTCCTGCTCAGTTTATGAAAGGTTCGTGGGTGTAAAAAATGGGGATGGGGATGATGGGGATTGCAAGGTGGAATATGTAGCGGGCAATTTAGGGGTTTAAGGCCCGTATCGTCAGTCGTTCCTACAATTGTAGGCCGCCTTTATGGCCTTCTTGATTTTCATATTTTTATAATTTTTCGAGTCAGCGCTCTATTTTGTGGTTATGTCACAAATATCTATTTGCATCAAACTATTCATGCTTTTAATTTATATGATGTCTTATCAGCCTGAAATTTCCTACAATTCAAAAAGAAAACATAAGTTCACAGACTATGGCAATCAAGGAGGCCATAAGGGCATCCTACAATTGTAGGAACGACTGACGATACGGCCCTTAGTGGGTATCCACTTCGAGAGCAGGAAAGGCGGACAGCAGAGCTGTTCCTACCTACGAGTGACTATAAAAGCTTTCCTCTGCCAAAAATATATTTATACGCTTCTAGTTAAGGTGGCTCTAGACATATCTCAAACATAGGTTTCCCAGTATGTTTACTCTTGTGAGTTAAAATGTTGTTTGATAGCCGCGTCGAGCGCAACGAAAATCGTGTTTAAACCAGCCACGAGAGCAGCACCCGCTGTCGGTTTATATGTACGAGTATATCGCAACGTTGTCGGGTGATGGAGGACAAAGGAGGAATTTCTAGATCGCCACGTTGTCAGATGAGCGAAGACTATTAGGGACTAATTTTATGGGCTTATTCTAGGGACTTGGTCCATTTAATTCCTTTGTTGTGCGTGTTAACGTTGTTTAAGGGGGCTACTTGGTGCCAAAATCAAGTGGTATACGTTGATCAATGGCCGAACATAATCTTTTATGAACTGACGCCAGAGTTGCACTGGAGATGTAGAGTCAACTTACTTGGGCCATTTTTTCTTTGCTATGCTTAGATCTCAACAGATATAGGAAAAATATTCACAGACAGTATCCATGTTATACGAGCATCAAAATCGAACTTCAGTATACAGCGCAATTGAAAAAGCAGTTAAATATCTCTATGGCCCTTTTTTATATCGAAGCAGCCGCGCAGGCAGGAGCCTAAATGCCGGAACACCGCGGCTGCTATGATGATCCCAAAGCAACTTTGTTAATACGATTTTTGAACTGCCTAAGGTTAAAAGAACTGGGAAAAGCTTCCTCTTATAGATTGCTCCACAATCTCGACACCCTCGGGACAAAGGAGCGGTCGTATCGGCCTGTTTTGGATGTACGAAGTTCGACTCTCTGAATTCCTGCATGTAGAGTGATGTCATCAGCGAAGCTGTGGATTGGGTTGATCGTGCAGGAAAAGAGGTCGTTGATATGTAAGAGTGTCGGAGCCAAGACCGATCTCTGAGGAACACCCGCGTTGACGTTGTGGGATAAAGAAGAGAACCCGTCAATTACGACGGATATCTTGCGGCCAGAGATAAAGTCAGCCACCCATCTGCAAAGCTTTTCTGGGAGGCTATAGGATGGAAGTTTGCTTAACAGAGCAGCGTGCCACAGCTGATCGAACGCTTCGTGATGTCAAGAACAACGACATGAGCCTCACCATAAAACTGGATGAGTTTACTCCACAATTGAGTGACGTAAGCTAGGATCGTTGGTGCCGGAAACCATACTGCCTGTCGCTAATCAAGCTGTGACGTTCGAGGTAGTCCAGAAGATCGCGGTTTATGCACCTCTCCATCACCTTACTTAAAACAGAAAGCAGATCTATTGGCCTGTAGTTGTAAGGGTCGGTCTTAGATCCCTTTTTTTTGGGATGGGTTGGACATGAGCAAATTTCAAGTTTTCTGGGAAGATGCCGGATTCATAAGATATCTGGAAGAGACGCGTAAGAACTGGAGCAAACTCAGCTGCACACCTCTTCAGTACAATGGCAGGAATCAAGTCCGGACCCGAAGCTTTGTTGATGTCGAGCGACAAGAGCACTCCTCTTACGGTCTTATGCGTGAATGTTACCTCCCGCATAGTGTAGGGAACCCTTTGAATTGACGGCACTTGGGCGTTGGGGGGACGTCCATGGTGGAGTTGGCAGCAAAGATCTTGGCTAGCACTTCCGCCTTGGCCTTTGAGTTGAATACAATAGGTCCATCCTGACACCTAAGTGGTGGAAGGCTACTGTGTGAGAAGTTCTTTTCAATCTGCTTGGCCAGCGTCCAGAAAGACCCACTGCCATTGGAATGCGACATTACCCTGTGGTAACTTTTATATCGTGCTGGTTTTTGGCATTGCGAACCGCTTCTTTATATTTGTTTCTAGACTCAACGTCGGCTTGTCTGTTCTCTACAGTGGGGTTTTGTAAGAAGGTTCTGTGTGCCTTGATCTTCTGCTGGCGAGCAGCGTCACACGATTTGTTAAATCAGCCGTTGGACCCTGGTCTAGGCACTTTCACTGTGTGAGGGATGTGTTCCTCCATTCCGACGTGGATAATTTCGGTTATCGAAGAACAGACAGCCGCGTCAGTGAAACAGACATCTTTCCAACGTTAGAGAAGAAGTCTCTGAGCCCCTCCCAGTCGGCATGTCCGTATTGCCAAGTTTTGCGGCCTGTACGAGTTTCTGCTGCCACAGCGGGTTCTGACCGAAACCTAACCTCCACAACACCGTGGTCTGAGTTACCCAGGGGGGACAGGACAGCCAGTGCTGTAAGGGACAGGATGCGTGGTCAGAAAAAGATCCAGCAGGCTACTGGCATGTGACGAGACGCGGGGGAAAAAAGTAGGGCTCGTCACCAGATGAGTCAGCTCTTGAGCAAGAGCAAACGCTTCGACTGCACGACCTGCTGCATCGGTCTTGTTTGAGCCCAACCAAAGCTCATTATGGGCATTGAAATCACCGAGAAGAACTACCTCTGAAGCGGGATGATTGATGTTCAGGAATTAGATCTGGACGGCGAGGTATTCGAGTAGGTCATCCCAGTTGTGCTCCGAGCGAGAGCGATAAACACAGCAAATAAATTTGGGTGATGTTTTGGAGTTGAGGCGAAGCCACAGAATGTCCTCCGGTCTGATTCCAAAGAAAAATCTCTGGAGCAGGAAAGACTGCTGCGGACAAAAGCCACAACTCCCCCGTTCTTTCTCAGATTGGAGTGCACCTCGTAGTTTGGGAAGTTAAGATGGTTAATCGGTGCAGACTCTGAGAGTTTTGTCCCCGCCAAGAAAAGCACGGCGGGACGATTGGATTGCAGGTAGTAAAGAACAGCATCAATGTTGCTGTTAATCCCGCAGATGTTCGAAAAACAAATTTTATCGTCGATGTTGTTCCCTCGAACCCACCCTCCACCCGGACATTCCGAGAGTGGAGTGAGTTTACGTCCGGAGTTCTTAGTGCTCGAGGGATCCATCATCATTAACTTCTTTGTTTTGGAAGATAACCGACTGCATATCTTAGGTGTGGAAACATGCGGACATTTATAAGACACCCTGGGAAAAGCTACCCTCCAAATAGAACATGAAGTTTCTAGCAATTTGAGATCTAGAACACCCCTCAACGAGATACAGAGGGTCAGAGTTAAGATCCGATGTCGAATAAAATTTATATTAAGAATGGATACATATATAAACTTAATATTTTGTATACATAGCAAGAACAGCATAACCAATAAATACAATTATTCAGGGCTCAAACTAGATTAATGAATTAAAAACTGGAATGAAAAAATATTGTTATTAGATATGTTAGTATACACAGTTTTTTAACTGAGAAATTTTTGTCGTGCCTCCTCTTTTAGAAAAAAATGTACTTATAAGAATATTTGAGATAAAGCATAAATCTATTACCATCTTCCCACCACGCGATCTGAAGAGTATTTAGGTTTTGTCCATAACCAGTACCATCAGTAGCCTAGAAATTTAAAACGCCCCAATTTTTCGCAATGAACAGCTTAGGACCTATGCTTACAGGAGCTTTTTGTGTAACTTTTGGATATATTACCTGCAATCTATTATTTAAGATAATACCAATTACCAATTAAAAAGATTCTATTTAAGTGTGATCTATCTCACAAAGCAATTTTGAGTTCAGATTGATCGAGTGTTTGGTTAGGGCTTTAATATGATTGCTGGATACAATAACTGTAATGGACTTTTTAAAGAGAAATAAGATGATGGCCTATACGAATAAAACAATTCGCCCTTAATTGAAACAATTTAAAACCCGTGTTTGGGAATAATTTGGATTAAATTAGATGGGACAGTATGTCGATCGGACCGGATCGAGAAAAGAAAAAAATTGCTGTCTTGAATCGACGATCGCCGCGGCGGACCTCACAGAATCACGTATGGTACAGTTAGTTTAGAACAGAAACGAATGTAAATTGATAATTTTTAAAAACCTCAAGAATCAGTATCATAGCTAAACGTGCCATTTCCTAGCTGCCGAGGAATACTGTCAAATTCGGCCCCGAGTGTACTGCCATGTCATGAAACTAACCCGTTTGACCATCTCTCGTCCTTGAAAAATAGTCTATTTTGTTTTATTCTTACTTGACCTGAAATATAGTAATGATCCTAGAATGAAGCGTTGCTAGAAAGTATAGGTCCGAACAAAAAACACAACCTGGTGTTGACAGATCCGTCAAAGCGGTATATCACGTTTGACGTGATGAAGTATCCTATACTGCACGACGTTTTTTGACAGCTAGAGATTTCCGCTTCAAGAGCACTCGTAATCAAGGTACCGTTCTAATAAAACATCGCGTCAATTTATGAAAGATTATGTTCGATCTCCGATCCACACCGCCGCGAATATTGTTAGAAAATCAGTGTTTACTAACATTTATCTTTATTATTTTCAAGCGAAATATGTTAAACCCTTAACATTGTGTTCAGCGTTGAAGATCCAAGATGACAGCTATACAACATAAAGGCAACCTCGCCCAGTGGCAGCGGCCATCACGCGACAGGTTTAGATTCTACCTTCGTTGCGCAACACGCACATTCCTGAACCAAATTCAAGTTGGAATGTTCATATAAGCATATTTCCTGAAAAGTCTGGTTTTCAAGGTGGACGTAAAAGACTAAAAAAAATGTTCGGTGACAAAGGGAAAATAGCAAATTGTTACGGAGAGTCAAAAATTCATAACAACAGAACCTCATTCCTTAGCAACGATCAAAGTTGATATGACTTTCTTTTACCAATTTTTCTAAATCTAAGAAAGTTGTTTTCATTTTTCCTCGAAAACGACGTAAGATACGAAAACATCTCAAGAGAAGAAAAAGTCTGCCAAACTTCAACAAAATCGGTATGAGGATTTTTGAGATACTAAAAAACATTTTATCAAACTTTGGCATTCTATATCTTGAAAAGCAAATTTTTCACGACACATGCTTATCGGAACTTTTCTACTTAAATTTGGTGCAGGAATACGCCCTCGTAATTGTAAAATCAAAGTCGGCTCAACCATTTAGGCGCTCCCGAGAAATATGCATTATATGTTAAGCATATACATGTTTAAAGTAAGACCCATCTTCCGTGGTCGGGGGTTAAGGAAGGAGTTGATGAGGAGGAGCTGCTAATCCGAGTTTTGATTTGGAAGTAGTAGAACTAAGGAAGTTTCTTCTAAACGTAGAACGCATTATGGAAAAAAGCTTCCAGCAGCAAAGGCGGTTGGTATATCGATAGAATATCAAACTCCCGTAGATGTGGTGAGATAACTTATGCAACACACATATTACCCACATTCACGCCTCATTTGCCTTGTGATTTGGGAGTAAAAGACTATCAAAGATTATTCTTACTACTCCTGGTTGTCAATTATTAATTTTACGATTAATTGAAATGGAAAGTTGTGAAATAAGAAAGCCTTAACTTAATGGGCTGCAAGGCAATAAGTCTCAGGTCGAGCAAAGTCGACTTCTTCCTTGATAAACATATTTGACAACTCTCATGTCAGTTTCACGTGCCACGTCTGCCAAGGCGTCCTCAATATGATTAAGCGTCAAATCAGGGAGATGCCAGTCTGCATTTAGATTCTGCTACGTACTAGATGTTACAAAATATCTGAATTGGCCTGTACTATATCAAAACGGTAGCCAGTGACCAGGTAGGCCGTAGACCCACTGTTGAATATCTTCGAGTCCGCCTCATTATAAAGGGATTAATTATCTCCTTACTGCCTTTTGACAATAGAAAAATGCTACCGGTCCGCCAAATTAATTGATTCCGAATTTTTCACATTTATCTTTAATTCCTGGCTTTGAGGGAAGCCACCAACAGAGAACATTTCGATAGCCAACACCAGAGACGGTTATTGTTACTTGATCGAATTCCGAAAAAATATGAGAGGAAGGTGATCCATTAACAGGATATCCCAGACCCAAAATAAGTGGTCAGTGCCTTGCATTTAGGTAACAGAAGCTTATGAATAATAACTTTTTCATTAATAAAAGTTACTATGAAAAAATTATGGGACTCCTCTACGGGGATAGAGATCGTTAAATGACATCACTGAAAATTAATTTTTCTCAAACCACTTCTGAATTCTACAGTACAATTTAAGAGAATTTTGACACTATGAGATCCAGTCAATATGCTCACATGATAGCGTCTGTAAAAAACAATTAACTCTTTTAGATTTAGTGAAGGACATTTTTGTTCTGTTTGATATACATGAAATGTTTTTGCAAAGATAGTCTTGTTTCAGCATCGTTAATTTCGATTTACGCTGCTGTCGATCCCCAAAAATTGAAGGATAATTTAGAACTATATTATTCTGTCGGTTTTTCGGCAGGTTTATTACGTAAAATCGACAGTCAAAAAAAAATCGGTAAAATCTGAGCCTGTGCACCGGGAAGCCGCTAGTGTGGCGCTGGTTCATTCCAGGCATATTACAAATGAGTATGAAGTAAATGCCAACTAGTTCAAAGAAAGAGCAAAACGATTTTCAGTTTTCGAAAACTCTAAAATTTATTTTCTTCCTTTGCGAAAATACGAAGGATTGATAAATCAAATAAATTGGTGAACAAATGATGGACAAACGATTGCCGTGATTGAAGTCAGAGCCCTCGGATTCATGGGGCTAACTTCACAGGCCGGCGGATCACTCATCAAGGTCGCATGTCCCTTTTTTCAACAGCCTCTTTGGAGCAGTATTCTAAATCCTTTTCATCTGATTATGGTGTGTATATATTGACTACTCAAAAACAATTTTATCAATTTTTTGTCAAAAAATACATTTTTTGGGTACTTTATTGGATAAAGCATTGGTATCACTTTTTCTCTTTGAAATTTCTTTGATTTTCTTGAAACCTCATTTTGCAGAAAAAGTTTACAAGAATAGCAAAGACTTTTGAGGAAGGATAGTGATAAGAAAACAAGTAATCACCCGCTTCGTTCTTCCACAAAAGTGGAATATTTACATACAATTTTAGGAATGAGCTATTATTGGTTAAGAAGATATAATTGATGAAACATCGAGATGAAAAGTAGTGAGAATATGTATATATATATACGAGTATGTATGAGTGGCAATGCCAGTATACCGGAATCGGTATCACACTTAATACAACAATGTTTTTCTGAAAACAGTATATATTGACGATATCAAAGGAGAGTAACTGTTTCAGACAAATAGTTAAACTGTCCATAAACAACATCGTCAATTAGAAAAACTAAGCAATATTACGTTAGGGCTAGTACAACCCTGGCGATCTAATATGATCATGTGTCAATCAGGAGTTATTTATAAAAAAAACTACTCACAACAGCATGATTTCGAGGTCTGAATCTTTGTAGGGAAATCGCGTGAGACTTTTTTTATACACGGTGGCGCATCGAAAACGACACAGACGCTTTTACTGGCAGCTCAGTTGTTTTTTTTAAATGCTCAGACTCGTCGATTTTGATTTCGAGGGGGACTCAAGTTTGGCAAAAAATCACGTTAACACGTGTAGCCCCCTGGGCGGGGGTGACACCAACCCTAAAATCTTAAATGGAAAGGGGGGTCGAGTAATACCTTATTTTAAAGGTCTTTCAATTCCCTTTATAATGATGAAAATACATGAGCTTCAGTTCAGTAGTTTTGAAGGTTTATTGATTTAAAGCTTAAAGTAGACTTTAATAGGTACATCAGATTAGTTTGTACTACTTTCAGAAGAAATTTGACTAAAAGAGTTTACTTAATAAGTAAATACTTTTCTCCACCACGCCCATGGTTTGTTTATCATTTTGTTGTTCAAAATAGCTATTGGAGCGTTTTTTGTGGCAAAAAAGTTATTTCTTGAAGAAAGATAAGGAAATATCTCGTACTTATTTTAAATAGGAATTTAGTACATAGTTTGCGATTGATTTGACCAAACTTGTAACGCTTTATTACATAAATTAACCATGGTATATTCCACAGCAGAAAGAGCTGAAATTATCGAAATATTTTTCGGAAATAATCAGTGCGCTAATAGAACTGCAGAAATATTTAATGAGCGACATGAGAACAGTAACGTGCATCGAAAATATGTTCTAGAAGTTGTAGCTAAATTTCGGGAAACTGGGTCAGTCGCCAATAAAAAACGCAACATTGAAAATCCCATAAGGAACGCAGTAATAGAAGTGGGGGTTTTAGGGCAAGTTGATGTAGATCCTACGTTAGGTACCCGCAAATTGGGGACTGTGTGTGGTGTTAGTCGACGTACTGTCCAACGGGTTCTAAAGGCCCATACTTTTCATCCGTATAAAATGCACCTGGTACAAGAACTTAATGAAGACGATTTTGATCGGCGATTACAATTTTGTGAAGATATGAGTGAAATAATTAATTATAAACGATGAAGATTTTCTATTAAACACTTGCTTTTCCGACGAATGTTCCATTTTCTTAAATGGCGTAGTAAATCGTCATAACTGCCGGTATTGGTTCGATTCTAATCCCAGAATTTATCATGAGGTTCATACACATCAGCCACAAAAATTAAATGTTTGGACTGGTATTTTTGGCGATCATTTAGTTGGCCCTTTTTTCTTACCTGGAAATTTGACCGGTGAAATGTATTTGGAATTACTGGAAGACGCCATAGATCCTGCATTAACAGCCATAATTGAAAATCAGAATGATCGGCGGTACATTGCGAATAGGTTGATGTTCCAACAGGATGGTGCCCCACCACATTACGCATTACGTGGTGGGGCCACCAAGATCGCCAGATTTATCACCTTAGGATCTCTGTATGTGGGGTCATTTGAAAAGCAAAATTTATGCTACTCAGCCAACATCATTAGAAGACCTGCGACAAAGAATTGTGAATGAGTGCCTTCAAATTAGTTCTCAAATATTGTAAAATGAGCCGCAACGTTTTGAGCAAAATCTCTATTATTGCATGGAGAGCCATGGTGACCATTTTCAACATTTACTTGCCTAACGGGTCAGTTCATTTTTCATTTTTAAATTACTTTGCTGCCAAATGTATTGATCTCCACTAATGATGGTGTTTTAGTTTTATTTAAGCTTTAAATCAATAAATCTTCAAAACTACTGAATGTTATATCAATATAAAGGGAATTGAAAGACCTTTAAAATAAGGTATCACTCGACCCCCTTTCCATTTAAGATTTTGGGGGTGATGTCACCCCCACTTAGGGGGCTGCACGTACTAACGTGATTTTTTGCCAAACTTGTGTCCCCCTCGAAAACAAAATCGACGGGTCTGAGCGTTTTTCAAAAAAAAACTGAGCTGCCAGTAAATGCGTCTGTTTCGTTTTCGATGCGCCACCCTTTATAAATTCCTCACATTACTTTTTAGTTTTACATGAATTTGAAAAATTGATCACTTAAAACCAAAGATAGGATAAAGCTCCGCAACAACAATCAGTGTACTGAGGTACAAATTGTCACATTTTATTAGAAAATGGATAATCTATTTTATCAATGGAAAATGATAATAAAGTTAATAAACTAATACAAGGTGTTTCAAAAGTAATGTAACGGAGTTCATCTCGGACCGGCGACGCGCCAACACGTACGAAAATTCGAGCTGTTCAAATCGACTACAAGTAGTGTTACAGTTAAAATTTAAATCAAGTGGTGATAATATCAACATTTGCATTACGACCGTAACCGAAAAATTAAAGTAACGAGGATATATACCAATTTTTATCCGAGTTCTTTTTTCTCGACCGGAAAAATTCCGTGCATTCCGTTCACTGTGAGTGTATTCAAACAATACAGACAATAAATACGGACTATACCCGCTGTGCTCAGTATGAAGGGCACCGTAATCTACGTAAAAGAAATACTTGAAGAAAATGTCATCACAAAGTAATCAAGCCACAACATCTCACACCACAAATGCCCCATAATCATATTCAGACGTATGTAGTATCACACCAATCATACAGACATCCAAATAAAGATCAAGCCATTATCTTTAATACAACAGATGGAGTGAAGATTCAAGATTATCTCTTCAAAATAGGTCCTATTGTGAACCCCAAGAGTATTTATTATATTCTGAGCAAGGATACCTAACAACCGAATTGGTATTTACTTCTCAAACAAAGAGCTAGGTCAACCACTTCATTGAAAAGTGAATTCGAAGTGAACGGAGAAACTATAAAGGCACGCTCATTACACCTTCTAAAAGATTACTCATATCAAATATGCCCTACGATACCACACTGTCTTATCAAAGACGTATTACAGCAGTTAAGTCGAAATCTAGTCTCTCCTATTTCGTTTCTTCAAATCGGAGCTCCACTTTCGGAGTACAATCACATTTTGAGTTTCAGACGTCAAGTGTATTGTATATATATAATATATATAACGCGTAAAGGTTCTACCACTATTCCCGAGTCCTTAGAAATAACACACGAAAACCTAACCTATCGGTCATATAGCTGCCCAGTGTACCGAACCGTCACGACAAGCCACAGAAGATTCGCCAGTAAACAATGCTCCAACCACGGCATTAATCAGCTCAGCAAAACATGAACAGATATCAACAAGCAAACTATTCACACTCAGGAGTCCCAATCACCTAGTAGAAGTAACCTTCAAATTCCAGCAGTCACTCAAACATCAAATGAAACAGAAAGCACAGACTTCCAGTCTAAAACAATCACACCTCCCGTAGCAACTCCAACAAAAGACATGGAAACAGCAAAAGCACAGACTACCATCAAGAGGGGTATATATCTGAAGTGGTAAGTCCTTCATCACTTAATGATGAAAATCCATCACTCAAAAAATATAAGCCAGAGGTTGGAAAGTGTAATATTACAGAAGACGCTCTAGATACCATTAAAAAATTTGCAGACAGTCAAGGGACCTCCTTATTACTCAGCTGTGATCAGTTAAAGAGTCTTCTGGAAAATGTACATGGAGTAAAGGCTGTAAATAAATATAGTTAATGATTACACATCAAACTTTAATGGATTTAACCGAAATGCTAATAGTAATATCCACACAGAACAAACAGAGCATTAAATATATCGATGTACTAGACTAAAATAAAAACTGGAAAATTATCTAGATAATAACAAAGAAGCCCTAAGCGTCACATCCTCTGTCGATTCAACATTTTAATAAATCGCGAAAATAATGCAATGGAATCTAAATAGTTATTACACCCACCTCAATATGCTGAAAAAACTTATTGCTACCCACACACCTGAGATAATATGTATCCAAGCGACAAATTTTCATAATACCAAAGTGCATTCGCCAAAACATTATATTGGATATTTTAAAAACCGGCGAACGACAACAGCCAGTGGTGCTGTGGCTATTTACCTGAAAAACAACATAGTAGTGGATCAAATAAGCACCAACCTTGAAGCAGTAGCAGTTTCCATACGAACTCCACAGAAACTAAACATTTGCAATATATATATTCTCCCAAATCACCACATACAGACTGATGAATTAGAGTCACTTATCGAACAAATACCGTCACCAAGAATAATACTGGGAGTTCGGTCCTGCAACCGAGTCAGTTAGTCGATCTGATAGTGAGCTCGTGAATTTACCGTAGTAAAAGTGAACCATAACACAAACAATTTTCGACTTGCTACCATATAGTGCAAATCACGAACCAGGACGCATTGTGAGTAGGAAATATTGTGCTATATACCGAAGACATTGTAAATCAGTGGATCAAATACTCAACATTCCAATCTCAAGCGTTCAGGAAAAACGAGTCCAGAATTTGGACCTCGAAAGAACAGGTCCGTATTCAGAAATGATATTTTTCCATACTGATATAAAACCTTAGCAGCAATGACATCAACACCGATTAACCAACCCACACACTATTCCACAATTCTAACTACATATAAACATCCAACTAAAGAACAAGCTATAGTTTTCAATTCCATAGACGGAGCAAGAATACAAGATTACTTGCTCCAATTAGGACCAATGATTGACCCGAAGAACATTTTGTTTTGCTCTAGAATTTCCAATAACAGAATTTGCATATACCTCTCCAGCAAGGAATTAGTAAATAAATTCGTAGAGAACCCAGGGGAAATTGTAATACAAGGAGAAAAAATTAAGGCCCGTAAATTAATTTCACCATCGGACAGGTTAGTGCTATCGAACGTTTGCCCAACAATACCACACGCAGTTTTAAAGGAAAAACTACAAGACCTAGGCTTGAAATTACTATCTTCCATAACATTTTTGAGAATCGGAGCAACAGTACCAGAATACAATCACATATTAAGCTTCAGGAGGCAGGTATATATTACACCTCTAGAATCTAACCAAATACCTGAGTCCATCGAAATCACCCACGATAGTCTATCATATCGCATCTTCTTATCGCTAGACAGTCAGAAATGTTTTAAATGTAAACTTTCTGGTCATATTGCTTCACACTGTCCTTCTGTAAACAACACACCACTGACAAATAACAGCAACACACAATATAGTCAGCCAGAAATCCCAGCCACCGAAACCACTCAAAGGATAGAACAGAATCATAGCAAAACAACAGTTTTTCTCCCTTCATCTCAACCAAGCAACAAGGAAATACCAGTACAGACATCCAACACCTCACATGAACCACAAAGCGTAACATTCAGTAGCAGCCACACAAATATAATAGATAAAGCACCCAACAAAAAAACCATTTCAAATATTTTAACACCTCCAGCAGCAAATACACCCAACAGTCCTACGTTCACTACTCCAAGAAACATTAACACCAAAAAGCATAAGTCGGAAACTGGACCGTCGATCATCCAAGACGATGCTTTATCTCCAGTTAAAGCATTTATAGACAGCCATACACCACCACTTGCGTTAAATTGTGACCAGCTCAAGAGTTTACTGGAAAACACACATGGGGTACAAGACATAACAAATATCATAAACGACTTTACAGATGATATCAAGGGACTTACAGAAATGTTACTACTAATATATTCTCATATAGATGACAGAACGCTAAAAAACCGCTGCACCAGACTTCGGAAGAAACTGGAACGCCTCATCGACAAAAGTCTCAATGACTCTCTTAGCGATACTTCTTCAATAGACACATCTTTTTACTAAAATAAGAATCATGTCAATATTGCAATGGAACTTAAATGGATACTATGTCCATTTAAACATGTTAAAAAAACTGATAGCTGATTATACACCAGATGTCGTTTGCCTCCAGGAAACGCATTTCCACGACACAAAATCACACTCACCCAAAAACTATGCAGGATTTTTCAAAAACAGGCAAAGAGCCACAGCAAGCGGTGGAGTCTCAATATACGTCAAAAGGGAGATACCTGTCCGACCAATTCCATTGAATACAAACCTAGAAGCTATAGCTATATCTATAGACCTCAAAGATGTACTCAACATATGTAACATTTACATCCCACCAGACAACCATTTGGAACCTGCCGAATTCCAAGCTCTGTTAGAACAAATACCCAGCCCTAGAATAATATTAGGAGACTTCAACGCCCACAGCATCTCGTGGGGCTCTTTTAAAGATGATCCTAGGGGAGAATTATTCAAGGAAGCACTTGAGACGAACAACCTAGCCTTACTTAACGATGGAAGCAGCACAAGGTTTGATGCTGCTTCAGGGAGATTTTCTACCATCGACTTAAGCGCATGCTCGCCGAGCCTTCTGACGCATCTGAATTGGACCACTGCTGATGACTTATATAATAGCGATCATTTTCCTATTGTCATCTCAGATTCAAGAAATGATAGAAGTGATACGATACCACCAAATAAATGGAGATTAAAAGAGGCCAACTGGACTGATTACTCGCAATATATAGACAACAATATTAACAACATAGATTTAACCGAAAATATAAATATAATAATAAAAAAGTTTAATACCTTAATCACCAAAGCAGCACAACAACACATTGGGAAAACAAAAACCGTCAAAAAGAAAAATCCAGTTCCTTGGTGGAACCAAGAATGCGAGACAGCACTCAAAGAAAGTAAATCAGCTCTAAATAAGTACAAAAGACACAAAACGACTGAAAACCTACGTGACTTAAGACAGAAGCAGGCCAGAGCAAGACTTACAACAAACAGAAATCAGAAAAAGTCGTGGCAAAGTTTTGTTGAAGGAATGAATACAAGAACACCAATATCAACAATTTGGAAAAAGATAAAAAGTATCTCTGGCGCAAATAGTTTTCAAAAAATTAAAGCAATAAAAGATGAATCTATAATTCACACTAACAGCGATGAAATTGCTGAAATACTATCGAAAACATACTATAAGCACTCCAGCAATGATAACTACTCTCAAGAGTTCATAGCTCACAAAACACAACACGAAACAATTCCAATAACAGTTGAGAATAATGAAGACACCATCAACACTCTCCTAACCATTAACGAACTGCTCGATGCCATTCAAGATATGAAAAACACATCACCAGGGCCAGACGATATTCCCACCGTCTTCCTCAAGAACCTGCCTCTATCCGGTAGGAAATGTTTATTGGACATTTACAATATAATATGGTCAAAACATGAGTTTCCGAATAGCTGGAATCAAGCAATTGCCATTCCCATAGTTAAGCCAGGTAAACAACAGCTAGATCCAGAGTCATACAGACTAATTTCCTTAACATGTGTACCATGTAAATTGCTTGAGAAAATTATAAACAAGCGCCTGGTCTGGAGCCTAGAACAAAAACACGTACTGATACAGGAACAAGCAGGTTTCAGGCCGAACAGATCGACTATGGATAATATAGTCGATTTGAACAATTATATTCAGGAGGCATTTGAAAACCAGCAACACTGTTTTGCCATTTACTTTGACATTAATAAAGCCTTCGACACGGCGTGGAGATATAAAATAATCGAGAAGCTTAAAGACTGCGGCTATAATGGACATATGTATATTAGCTTTCATTGCCAACTTTTTGAGTGAAAGAAACTTCCAGGTTCGAGTGAATGGATCACTGTCCAAATTGAAAACACAAGAGAACGGTGTACCACAGGGATCAATTATCAGTCCGACACTTTTTCTAATTACAATCAATGACATCTTGGATAATATGGAGAAACCTGTCCAAGCCAGACTCTACGCAGACGACATGATAATTTACGTAAGAGGCAAAAATATTGAAACCAGTGCCCAACTCTTAAAAGCGCAGTTATCGAAATTAGAACATTGGTCCAATCAGACAGGCTTTTCGTTTTCTCCCAGCAAAACAAAATGCATCATCTTCAGCAAAAAATGTGAACAGAATAATCCATCACTACAAATACATGACACATCGCTAGAGTACACGGATGAAATCAGGTTTCTAGGAGTAACATTTGACAGACGTCTAACATGGAGAAAACATATCACTCAGCTTATTCAGTCTTGCCAAAGGAGAATTAATGTGTTAAAATGTCTAGCACATAAGCACTGGGGAGCAGAAAGCAAAACACTTTTAACCATTTACAGACTGCTAATACGATCAAAAATAGACTACGGGTGTATCGTGTATGCATCTGCCAAAAAAACCATATTAAAGCATCTGGATCTGGATGTGGTACATAATACAGCTTTACGTATCATACTAGGAGCCTATCGAACAACACCGCTGGAAAGCTTATACTGCGAAGCAGGAGAACCCCCACTGCAACTGCGACGAGACATTCTCAGTTCATCATATATCATTAACACAGCATCAAACCCAGATGCTCCCACTTCTAAAAACCTACGCACCCTCATAGAATACGACAGAAATCCATTGCACATTCCACCACTACACAGAAGAGTTAGATCTCACCTAATACAGTTGAATATAAGTCAAATGCCTCAATTATATCCAGTCAAAGTCTCAAACGCACCACCTTGGGCTGTTCAGCTTCCTCGTGTAAATACCCAGCTAACAGAACTAGACAAGCATAGCACCCCTAACGAAATAATACAGAGAAATTTCTACGAAATTGTTGGTAAATATCTTGACCACAAGCTAATATGGGAAAAATAAAATTTATCAAGAACAAACATCCAGTACCTTGGTGGAATGGGGAATGTGAGTTCCCACTTCATGAAAGTAAAAAAGCCCTCAACAAGCTCAGGATACACAAAAACTCAGTTAATCTGAATAACCTCCGAAATGAACAAGCACAAATGAGACAAATAACAAGACAAGAGTACTATGAAAAAAGCATGGAAAATAATGAGAAGTATTTCAGAAGCAAAAAACTTTTCGAAATTAAAACCTTTGAAAGACGGGGGACAATGTCGTCACACGAGATGAGAAAATATGCGAACCACTGTCCAAAACGTACCATAAAAATTATAGTGACGAAAATGATCAGCCAGACTTCTTAGCACACAAGAGACTTAAGGAGTCAAAACCTCTTACAATAAACAATGATTGCCACCAAATTAACGTGCCTATCTCAGAATCTGAATTTGAGAAATCTCTAAGAAAACTTAAAGACTCATCTGCTGGACCAGACGACATTCCTCCCATCTTTTTAAAAAACTACCATCGATAGCTAAGAAATACATTTTCAATGTGTATAATATTATATGGAGCGAACACACTTTCTCCGATCTCTGAAGGACAGCCATAACAATACCTATTCTGAAACCACTTACCTGAATCTTACAGACCTATATTGCTAACGTGTGCTATGAGCAAGCTTTTAGAGGCAAACTCGTCAATCATAGATTAATGTGGAGTCTGGAAAATCAAAACCTTGTTTCAGATCAAAGAGTTCCACTCTGGATAACATAGTAGATCTTGAAACTCGCATTCATGAAGCAATTGCGGACCGTCAACATTGTTTAGCCGTTATCTCCATTATCTCCAAACTTCAAACCTTTGGCTTCAATGGAGGCATCCTCGCATTTGTGAACAACTTTTTGACAGACAGAAGATTTAGAGTACGCACAAACGGGGCACTTTCGAATTAGAAGACTCATGACAACGGTATACCTCAAGGGTCCATCATAAGCCCCACATTATTTGTTATAGCCATGAACGATATATTGAACGATGTTGAAAGACCAATATAAGCACGTCTCTATGCATATATTTGTAAAAGGGAACAATACATAAACCAATGCTACTCTACTTCAAAAACAGCTAAACAACCTAGAGTCATGATCAAAGCAATATGGACTTGCATGTTCCGCAAATAAAACTAAGCATATAATGTTCACCAAAAAAACATCAAGTAACACACCTCGGCTAGTATTATCTGGCGAGACTTTACAATATACCAGCCACATCAAATTCTTGGGCATAACGTTTGACCAAAGATTATCTTGGCGACCACATATCACAGAGCTAATCAAATCCTGTCAGTAATGGATGAATATTTTGAGATACTTGACCAATAAGAAGTAGAGAGCTGACGGACACTTGCTTCTAACGATGTACCGAACACTTATTCGATCCAAGCTCGATTACGGGTGCATATCTTATGCATCAGCAAAGCAGTCCATCTTGAAGCCACTTGACACACCCCATAACTCTGCCCTACGCCTCGTATTAGGCGCTTTCAGAACTAATCCAGTAAACAGCTTATATTGCGAGTCCGGAGAAGCCCCCTAGCCATAAGTCGACAAATCTTGAGCCTGACATACTACTCTAGACTATTGTCAAACCCTCAAGCATCATTCCACCAGAATCACTAGAACGCAAGAACATATTCCTCACAATCAATATCTGAGACACCTTTTCATCACAGGATTAGGAATAATCATCTTACAAAGCCTAAATATCTCAAGTCTACCATCTATCTTTTCCGCAATACCTTCTGTTATTCCACCATGGATGATCCCCTCACCGCCAATTGATACAAAGTTGAGAGAACACAATAAAGAAGAGACGCCTCCAGAAATCATCTTCAAAAATTTCCACAATTTATTGGCCGAGTACCCAGAACACGGCTTGATCTATACAGGTGCGTCAAAAACAGACCTAAATACTGGTGCAGCAATAGAAACGCCAAACTCGACCTTGACCTTCGAGCTAACTGGAATATCCACCATCCTCACAGGCGAACTGTATGCAATATTCCAGGCTGTCACGTACATAGAAAAAAATGCAGCCGAACACTGGATCATAGTAAGGACTCTCTAAATTCTCTGACAGTCATCACGAAAATCGACAATAGAAACCCATTATCCAACATAATAAGAGATAAAATCTACAACCTGCAACTCAAGAATGTTCTTGTTTCATTTATATGAGCTCCATAGTATGTAGGAATAAAAGGAAATGAAACAGCAGATAAAATGGTTAAAAAAGCTTCACACATGCTCCATGCATACAACCTCGAGATGCCATCTTCAGATGTCAAAATATTCTTGAAACAGAATATGATCAAATACGATATACGGCAGAATACAATCTTCCAAACTGCTGGAATTAAAACCACCTCTGGGGCCATGGCAGATCCCCACGAGCAACAGAAAGGAGCAGACCGTTTCAATCCGTTTACGTCTTGGCCACACGAGAACTATACCCTACTTCACGAGTATCCATCACACTTTGACGTCTACTGAAGTGAACACCTGATCAGCAAGTGACATTTTTGTATTAATCTGCAACATTGGCAGCGAGGCATCCGGTATCGTTAATATGGGTACCGGGGCACGCTGGGATAAGGGGCAATGAGACGGCGGACACTCTGGGGAAGACAGCAAGCTCGTTGGTGCTGAGCCAGCTCTAGGAGTGACCGCGCATAAAGCTAGGAGGAAAATGGAGACGTGGGTTGCAAGACAACACTCTCAGAAATGGAGAAGTATCTCTAGACATCTCCGCCAGGCACAAGAGCTCATTGAAGGGCCCAGTGCTAAGGATGGACGCTTCTGCCTATCTCTGGGTAGAGCCAACCTAAGGTTGCTGGTGAGACTGCTGTCTGGCCATAACACGTTAAGGCGTCACCTGCACGTGATGGGGGTGGCTGAGGATCCCTTGTGCGAACGCTGCGGAGTAGAGGAAGAGACCTCGGCGCACGTTTTGTGACGCTGTGAAGCTCTGAGCTACTATAGGCAGACTATACTGGGGTCCATTACTTTGGACCCTCAGGATGTCAAGGAGCTTGGACTCAAGGCGATTCCCAACTTCGCTAAAAGGGCGAGGCTTGTGATTTAAGGATTGTAGAGGTGCATAAGGGCCCGCTTAAGCGGCCTATGCACTGGCTCCTTATGGTGGCCGGGATGTCTCTAATTTTAAGTTTCATTCATTCATTCATTCAACATTGGCAGTAATGGATCGGGTATAAATCTAGTAAAACTTGTTTGTGGCGTTTTGTTTTTTGTATGCAAATAAACTTTTCTAAATAAAAGAGCTGTTAGAAAATACAAAATGAATCTGTAGCGTACAAAAAAACAAAACAAAATTCGGCTCTGCCTACTGGGCGTTGACGGATCCATCAGAATTATGTATCCTGTGCCGACATGGGGAACTTTGAGATATTACTAGATAATCGGCTGTCATTCTACCGTGATGGATACTTGTGAGATAAGGTATACACACGAGTACCTATTTTTTTTGTGCAATACAACAGACAGTAGAGCATTTTTTAGTGGAGTGGCCTATGTATAAAAATGAAACATTAGCTAATAATATTGGGACTAACCTCAAACAAATTCTAGGAAACAACTGTAATGTATCACAACTCTCCAACTATCTGAAGTGTATAAACCTGTTATATCAAATATGCATATATACCAACCCCGCCGCCAACAGCCCTAGGCTGATGCGGCATGTATTAATAAAATAATGAAAAAAAGTTATGTAAAATACCTAAGGGGGTAACTGAGAGATTCATTCTAAGAAGCTTCTTATGAACATTGAGACATGTCAAGAGACAAAATGATATAAGTTTTGTGACTAAACTTAAACAAAACAACAAGAATTATTGTTAATATTCACTCATAATGAAATTATTTCTATGCTCTTTTTCCAATGATTTACAGTTTTCGGGTAAAAAATAAAAAACGTATTATGTTGCAACTTGTTATATTGTTACCACATTATATCCATATGACATGTGGTTTGGTTTCGCGTTTTGGAAGTCGCATGGGTTTTGTAGCGGCAGAAGATAATACGAGTTGATGTTTTTCTGGCCTGTAAAACCACAATATAGTATACGTTTCGGTCACAACGGTGACGTTCTTCAGTACATGACACTTATGACAATATTTTATTTATCTGTCTTCCAGGTGACACTTCTTCTGTTTTATCATTTTCAGATTCTTATACAGTTTGGTACTACACTAGTCCGAAAGGTCCCTAACATTCCAAGGCTGATCGATGCCACCGTTCCAAATTTTAAGATGACAAAACCAGTATAGACCAGGACCGCCTGGCTTAGCCATCCCCTCCCAAAAAGACATCTAGCCCCCAAAACGTTAAGCATGAGGTTATCTATCGATTTTTTTAAGTATCAGTTACGTCACTCGCGTCCATCGTTCTGAAGAGGCCAAAAGCCCTCAAAAACAAAAAAAACGCGAGAACTCACCCAGATGATAAGTTTCAGATGTTACATATAATACGAGTACAAACACAAATATGTTGTCATTAGGCACGTTCAGCCCACGTAGAGCGGTCCAGCGATGTTGCGCATTTCTGCTGAATGGCAGTGTCGTGGAATAGCTTTGACTGTTCGAAGCATTTAATAAACAAACTATATAAATCCTGGCAGCCAAGTGAAAACTGCTGTCCCCATGGCAACATCTGTTCGGCATAAAAGCGCTGCACCGTTGGACCTCTTTACATTGCCTGCACACGCTCAATGTCATTTGTATTTGAACTTTGAAAAAGGCTTCTGAGATAGCCGAAGCGTTAGTTTAGAGTTATTTCTTTATTTGTAGCTTCATTTCAGTAGTAAGTTTTTTTTTTGGCAAAAATACAAAAATACTTTTTGTTAGATTAGGATCGTATGGGATAGGATATAATTAACTTTGAGAAAAGGAATGACGTTAAATATATTTGTGCATATTCTACTCTAATCGCACACGAACGCCATTAAAAGAAATAAGAAATTTTTGTACATCAGAAAATGAATCATAATGCAAAATATAGCTGTGTTCGTTAAAATATTTGGATTTAGACTAAGTAGTACTATAGATATAATAAATAAGTTTTTGAAAACTTGACCAGACTGGCATCAAACTTAAGAAATAGGTTTAAGTCCCAACTAGCAAAGCTCTCTATTGTTGTTGCCTGAACACCAAAACGCTGGCTTAATGTTGTGTGGAATGCAAATTTGCTTTCTGCAACATATTTGCTCTAAAATGAGGTGTTTAAAATATTCTTTACCATAGTTATACAACACCTTATAGGGCAAATTTTTAACCGTTGCATAAACGTTTATAGAACTATTTTATACGGCATATTTGCACGTTAGTCAGTGTGTTGTGGCATCCATGGTAACGTTTATAAAACAAATCCGAGCCTTGTTGTTTTGCTGTGCATATTACTACTTTACCCAACAAGTTGATCCCAACGTAAGCACTTATACAACTGTTGTTTAGTAACTGTTAAAGGCTGTACATATACTAAATATTTTGGTATACAACTTCACCATAACCTAACTTTCTGCTGTCATATTTTTGTTAAAATGCCATAACCAATGATTTAAGACAAACAACGCATGCATATTGGTTCAAAAGGTTTCATCAACTGTTCAAACAGAAGATATAGATCTGGTACAAATTCTGGGTAAATCATTGGACTCTCTCGGTATTTCATTTCATACATTTGTCAAATTGTTGTATAACACCTGCAGGTAACACCAAAATATTCTAATAAACTGAAGACAACATGGACGGTACCATAATTATACACAACCACCAGCCGTATTGGGCAAACATTTATTCCTCTATTTAAGATTAAATAATTATGTTTCAGTTCGAAATTACAGATATAAAGTGATAAACATTAGTGTAATTGTGTCTGAATATAGGATTTGTGGAAGATTTGACGCAGATAAGTTCAGTTTTCCATCTTAAAAATCTAGACATACTTTTGATCATTATCAAAATATGCATGAAATAAGAAGCCCGTAGAAATTGCATAGCTACTTTGCACGATAATCACAATAAAATTTGGTGCGCAAGTAATTCAATAGCCCTATATCACAGTGTAGAAGTTTATCATATACCTGTGTATGAAATTCACAATGGCCGATATGTAAGTAAACAAGATGACTGTAATATGTTAGTTATATATTCTTCACTTCGTCTATGCAATACATAAGAAATAGTTTGGTTGCAATAAAGTAGAATCACGTAACAGAATAGTTGTATAGTTGACAAAAACTGAATCTTGCACTGACGCAAATGTCCTATAGCGGCTGCAAGGGGCTTACACTTTTGTTGTATAAATGTTACCTGCAGCCCTTATACAACCTCGTAAATGACTGAAGTGTCCTACTCGGTATCCCCATTCCGCTTGTATAGCTGTTCTAAGAGAGTTTTGCCAATGTTCTTACAGTATGCAATGCTGTGTAAGGAATACTGTATAATCATTTTTGCAACTCTAATAGGAGTGATAATTGTTAGTTGGGGTGTTTCTTTTATTAAAGTTGATCCAAGAATCTCCCCCCTAAATATTTTACATTTCATTTTTTTGAAACACCTAAAAGCTTTTTGATCTCTTTTTGGTTTGTTTTTGGAATGCCACTCGTTTCAGTATACCACTGATCCATGTACAATCATTGTCCCTCTGTGGATTAAAACTTATTTATTCACCCATTCTATACTAAGTGACACATAAATCCGAACACCCAGTTTGAATGGTTTTATTTTAATAAAATTTTGTATAAGTACTTAATGAAGCATGATAAGTAAATGATAAAAATTTCAAAATGATTGCACTGCCTTAAAGCCCTTTGACCTTTAATAATGTGTGGATGCACCCTGATGTGCTACGCATTCTCCAACGCGCCTAGGCATGCTTCTGATCAGGTGGTCAATGTCCTCCTGTGGTATCTCATTCCAGGCAACCACCAACTCCTCTCGAAGTGCTTCTAGAGTCTGAGAAGGACGTTGCAAATTGAGCAATCTCCTACCCATCATATCCTACACGTGCTCAATTGGGGATAAGTCGGGAGATCTTGGTGGCCATGGTAACAATGTGACATCATTATGTTGAAAGAAGTCTATTGTGACTCTTGCAACATGTGGTCGGGCATTATCTTGTTGGAAAGTTGGATCTGCCAGGGTGTCAAGATAGGGTAAAAGATGGGGTTCTAGAACTTCGTGGATATAACGCTGCGCGTTCATGTTACCTCTGATGAAGATTAAAGGTGACCTGGAACCATAAGCTATAGCACCCCAAACCATAACTCCAACAGTGTGATGAACATGTCTTTCAACAAAAAACTGTGGATTCCTCCTTTCACCACGTCGCCTTCTAACCCTGGCACGACCATCGTGCACGAATAAACAAAATCGAGACTCGTCACTAAAGACAATACTGTTCCATTCCTGATCCCAGAGTGACCGTTGTCTGCACCACTCAAGGCGATTACGTCGGTGTTCTCGAGTTAAAGGGAGGACGCAGTGTGGCCGGTATGAAAACAAGCCAAAACTTCTCATTCGTCGGTAAACACTTCACTTGCCAATAGCTCTTCCGTGTTCTGCAAACCATTCATTTGCAATGGACCTGGTAGTGGAGAAACGGTCCCTTATGGCCAATAATCTTAGGCGGCGATCTTCACGGTCTGTTGTTCTACGGCGGCGTCCAGTGCCCCTTGCTCTTTGCGTACGGCCTTCTCGAAGCCATGCCTGACAACACCTAACGACAGTGTCTACACTTCTTTGCACTCTAACTGCAATTGCCCGAAAAGAAAGTCCAGCTTCCTGAAGTCCCACTATACGGCCCCAATCAAACTCACTAAGTTGACGAAATCGTACAGGTCTCCGTACTCTAGGCATCGTAACCGATCGTAAAGGATGTCAAGAACCAAAATCCGCCAACGTTGATTCTTTACTGCGGCTGAAATATTCATTTTTAGAGCGTTAGTGAATTAAAAAAAAGCAGTATAAAAACCGGAATGTCTAACTGATAAGGCTGAAAATTTTTTCACTTGTTATTTACAGTAAGATAAATACATTCACCAACTTTTATTAAATAAAATAAAACCATTTAAGCTGGGTGTTCGGATTTATATGTCACTTAGTATATATTATTATTATGTTTCTGTATCGAGGTACTTACTTTGATACGAAATGCAACATGCTTCGTAATAACGATCATCGCCATCATATCCTGATGAGCCTGATGAGCATATTCATCTAATTAATTGGATCACCAAAGTAGACATTCCTATGATAATTTGTAACCGGCGCTCCTCTTTTGCTCTCTCACTGTTTCCGTCTAATTGCCTTCGAAATGAGCAACAGCAGTCTAACCAACTTCGGATCCTAGATGTTAATCTGCAAAATAGTCGAATATATTTACACTGAATGGAACATGGACAACTAAAGCAGATTCACATTTTTATTCATGGCACATTTCGTGACAAACGGACGAAGTATTTTAAATCCCTATCTTAGAAGGTGTCACAATATGCATCCTTCAGTTAGCCGTTCATAAGTCGATCGTAACTAAGGCATGGTCACATCTTAGTAGGTGAAAATTTATAAACTACATGACTACGGTGCAGAAATACCAGTTTTGTCCTCGGTGGCAACGTGAAAACGAAAATTGGTGCCTCCTCTTGACACGCAGCGCTGTCATCAGTTCATAAAGGATTATGTTCGTCACAAGTATAACAAGACATGTATAACAAGAAAATTAAGAGGATCAAGCTAGACCAGAGTTCCCCAAACTTTTTTGTGTCGTAGACCCCTTGCCATGTTTTTCCGTGTTGGGTAGACCCCCTACTTACCTGATACTGATTTCCTGTAAATTTCTAACTGTAGTGAAGTTTAGAGTTAAAAACTTAAAATAAAAACACATGTTAATTTATACATTTATTAATTTAATTTAAATTAAAACTACTCAAAATAATATTTTGTATCTGTTATGCAAAATATACGTTACATTAAATAAACAGGTGTCTGACCAATTAGTGCCCGTATTGGGAATAAGTGCCCGCATTGAAAAAAAAAATAAGAGGGATAAAATAAAAAAAAGTGAAAAATAATTAAAAAAAGTTTTTTACTTAAAATAGTATGTTACAATAAGCGAGTTCGTTTATTAATTATAACATAAACGTATGTTCTACAATAATTTCACTGTTAGTTTGATTAAATTCCGCTTCTTATACGTTTAAGTTATCTAAAAATAGGCAAAAAATTAACGAATTTTAGTGTCTACCTATCCTTGAATTTTCAGAATAATTTAAAAAAAATATTTTCTATAAAGGGAGGTTCTTTAAAAAAATCAATGCGGGCACTTATTCCCAATGCGGGCATTTATTGGTCAGACACCAATAAACATAAAATAAACTATAAATAAAATAACATAAGCAATAAGTCAATATTTTTAGTGAGAAGGATGAACCTGATGCTTTAATAATAAATTATCAACATTTGGAGTCAATTTTGTAAGGGTTAATCTTAAATCTCTTCGGCTAATGATGTCCAGTCTGTTTCTTTTTTTCGTTAGGAGATTGGTAACAGCGCTGAACCCCCTTTCCACTAGGTATGACGATGGAAAGGAAATAAAAAATTTCCTCGCTATATTCCATAATACGGGATAAGTAACGGGTATATGTTGTTTCGCAGCCAGAATTGCTGATATCCGTTTTTAAACTGAACCTTAAGTTCTTCGTTTGTACTTGGTTCAGTCAGTTCCTCTTGTATTATGACATTCGTTTCTTCTATGTCACCATATGGATTAATTATCCACGGTGGTATTACCATAGTCAAAATATCCTCAAACCCAGATCCAAAATCTGAATAGAGGGCATTTAAATGTTGAACGTAAGTTGAAACGTCGTCTTCCTGGCAGCTTGTCTGTGACAAATTGGGGAACTGAGAAAATTCGCCCCGTCCAATATTCTGCTTCATTAGTTTAACTCTGGCAAGAAACGCTGATAAGATGGACTTTGTTTTAATCAAATTTAAACTGTCGCCTTGTAATTGCAAATTAACCATATTAAATTTTGTAAACAAATCTGTTAAATAGGCGATGTCTGTTTTCCTCTTCATTAAATTTTCTTTTAAAATTTTATCTTTAGTATCCAGAAATTCTAAAATAGTCTCAAAAAGTGCAAAAAATCTTGTCAAACATAAGCCTTTCGACACCCAGCGTACTTCAGTGTGAAGGAGTAATTGATGAAAGTGTTCGTCATTTTCTTCACACAACTGCGCAAATAACCGCGTATTCAACGCGTTGCTTCGGATTCGGTTTACTGCATCAATGACTAAATGAAGTGATGCATGCAATCTAACACTCAAATTTTTAGCAACTAAATGTTGTCGATGGATGACGCAATGTATTGCTAACACCCCTGACACATTTTGTTTTAAATAGCTTATAAATCCACGATAACGTCCAACCATGGCAGGTGCTCCATCTGTAGCTACTGATATTATATTTGATAAAGGAATTGCTTTTTCAATGAAGTAATCCTTCAAAACATGAAATATTGATTCACCTTTAGTGTCGGTTATCAAAGCTCTTGCGAAGAGCAGTTCTTCGTAGATTTCTTGATTCATAATAAAACGAACGTATGCCAACAATAATGCTGCATTATCAGGTAAAGTTGACTCGTCCAGTTGTATAGAGAAATGGGTCGTTTGCAAATAATTACATAAGAAGCTTTCAATATCAGAACTCATTTCATCAATACGTCTTTCAACAGTATTGTTGCTTAAGGGAATTCTTTTAATGATATCAGATGCAGGTTTGTGTAAAACAGTTCTTAAAACCTTCAACGGCTGGCAAAATTAACTTCTCTCCGATAGTATGCGGTTTTCCGGATTTTGCTATAAGTAACGAGATATTGTAAGACGCCCGCAAACCATCATCATTTCTTTGTTGACGTCTAAGCGAACATTCTGTCCAGTGTAGGTCTCTTTGAGTGTTTGAAAGTATTTCAAATCTTTCTCTGTTTTATCCGGGTGGCATCTTCTCAGATGATCTTGCAGTTTAGATGGTTTCATAGCTCGAATTACGGAGATTGCACTGTAATTATATTACCGATTGCTAAAACTTTCAAAAAGAAACTATTGAGGAGTACTCGTGTAATTTTGCATGATTGAATATTTAACTACTAATAACTAAAGTCATGATTGGCGTAATTTATCTATCTTTCCTAACTGTACTCGTACAAAACTAAAATTTAATAAAAAATAATGTACTTACTTTTCTCCAGCACTCTCAAACACAATAACACTGACTCACTATAATTTGTGTGATATATGTACTATCTGTTTATATTTTTTAAAATATTTTCTTAGCACTTTCCTTTTCAAGATTCAGGAAACGAATAAACGTATTTGTCCCACATTCGTATTTATAGAGTGACGAATTGAACAAGTCAGTGCAAGGTATCGAAGCTCTGGGACTGCGACTCTCAGGTTTTTACAAGTTCAAAATGTATTGCGACCACAAAGTGAATACCAACATCCTACAACTTACACAATTTTATAAACATATATAATAAATTTTTTACTTCATAGGTACTTTGATAAATAATGTATATGTTTTGATATTATAAGATAGTATGATGTAAGTAAATAGGTACTATCAGTGTATGTGTTGAGATCCACTATCGTGGACCCCCATATTCATTTCATGGACCCCCAAATTTTTTTTCGCTGACGTAGACCACTTGCAGGTTGTCATAGACCCCTAGGGGTCGATATATACCACTTTGGGAATCAGTGAGCTAGACAAACAGGCCCGTAGAGTTAGTCCAAAGTCTCCAGCCATTTGATTAGGCTGCGAACCAGAAATTTCTTTCCTGTCCTACCGAAGGTATCGACCACCCGGAAACATTACTGAACCACACTAGTCAGACATGTCATAAGCCAGCGCTAATAGTGAGCGGTGAGCGTTCAGGCGCAGATAGTATTTTGTGCACATATACAGGGTGATTCACAAGTAATGACTAAAAATGAAACATCATACACAGGACCGCATTTCAAGGGGGGTCTTCTATGTAACATCTTTTTCTTGAGGGCTTCATTAAAAAGATACGGGGTGTTGAAGTTAAAAAATAAAAGATTTTTTTTTAATATGTTCAAAACCGTCAACTGGAATGAACTAACATTTGGTATGTGTATTAACCTAAGTCTTTAATTAAAATTAAAGTGCACCAGTGGCGGAGATACAGGGGATTAGTGGCATTATTTTTCCAAATAAAAATAGTACGCCACTGTTTTTTTCCGAAACGCGCAATCTTTCGAATATTACCTTCAATTTGCTACAAATCATTACTCTTGTGTTTTTCTTCTAGAGTGCACTGTTTTCGTAAAAATAAAAATAAAACGAATTAGATCATTCATGAAGAGCCGAGATACAATTAGTTTCAAAATAGAAGAGGCCTTGATACCAACTTGACGTTCCTTGAGAGATAGTTTGCCAAAGTTATGTTATACGGTTGTTATCGTCACTACTACCATTTTTTTTTAAGTCAAATCAAAAGTTTTTTTTCTATTTTTGAGTGTTGTGAAATGGAATTTGGCAATGATTAGTACGCCGATATTATTTTTGTGTACGGGTTCGGGAATAGAAATGCTTTAGCGGCTTTTCGGGAGTATCAAAGTAGATTTCCTAACAGACGCCAACCTACCCCAAAGACCCCAAAAAAAAAGAATAGGATAATGGTTTCATCAAATTCAAGCCACAATAAATTTTGCGGAAATATCTACGTTTTCTTTATTAAGAAAATGCCGCACTTGTATCCGTCAGAATGGTGGTCTTTTTTAACATTTATTGAAATCAAGCTTTGATTATCTAATTTGTTTTATTTTTTTATTTTTACGATAACAATGCACTCTAGGAAAAAAGTCAAAAGGAATTATTTGTAGCAAATTAAAGGTAAAATTCGAAAAATTGCGCATTTATAAAAAAACAGTGGAGTACCTACTATTTTTATTTGGAAAAACAATGCCATTAATCTTCTGTATTTTCGCCACTGGTACACGTTGATTTTGAGTAGACTTTTGAATGTAAACACTACTTCTTAATCTACATATCAAATTTTAGTTTATTCCAGTGGACGGTTTTCTAGATATTAAAAAAATTGTTTTTTATTTTTAAACTTCATCTTTTTAGTGAAGCCCTCGAGGAAAAATTTTACATAGAGGACCCCAATTAAAATGCGATCCTGGGTATGATGTTTCATTTTTGGTCACGACTTGTGAATCACCCTGTATAGTGTTGCCGTGCGACATCGACTGATATGCAACGTGTTTGTTGAAAAGTCAAGGCAAGGCAAATCTACAGGGGAATCTATGATATGTGAAATATGTACTGATAGATGCGTATCCAGGCGGAAATCTTTGCGATTCGGGCTTACCTACTCCGCATTTTGGGGGGGAAAGGCCATGGAGATGAATAACAATCTTCTCCGACAGTCAGGCTTCAATGAAGCCACTATGTGTCAGCAAGGCCAGTTCGAGCTTTGTATTGCAATGCAAGGAGGATCTGGATAGTCTAGCTGCAAGGCATCCGGTATCGTTGGGCAATGATACGGCGCATGCTCTTGCGAAAGCAAGCTCTTTGGTCCTGAGCCGGCCGCGCAAAGAGTCATGAGGAAAATGGAGGAGTGGATGACTAGACAACACTCTCAGAAATGGAGAAGCATGTCTAGCCATCTCCGTCAGGCAAGGGAGCTCATCGTAGGATGGACGCTTATGCTTATCTTTGGATAGAGCCAAGGTTGCTGGTGGGACTATTGTGTGTTCATAACACGTTGGACACCTGCATGTGATGAAGGTAACTGAGGATTCCTTGTGTGATCCCTGCGGAGAAGACAAAGAGACCTCGGCGCATGTTGTGTGTTGCTGTGAGGCTCTGAGCTACTACAGACAGACTTTACTGGGGTCCATCACTTTGGACCCCTGAACGTTAAGGAGCTGGGACGGAAGGCTATACTCAACTTTGCTAGTAGGCTAGAGCCTGATGTTTAAGGAATAGAATAGAATTATCGAGGTTGAAAGTGTATAATTATGCTACCCCCAAAAATTTAGATATAAGCCTTCCTCCCACTTCCTACAGCGCTCAATCCTCTATTTTTAACTCCGCGAAAAAATGTACAGATTTTTATTTTTTTCCCTCTTCTCCCGTAGCTCCGCTCTGCTGTCCACAGACCGATTTTAAAAAAAGACGAAGCTTTTTCGTTTCGATATATTGGTAACCTTGTGTGAGAATGTTATCAACATCCTAACAGAACTTTAAAAGTTATAGCCAGAGAGTCCGACACTCAGACAGATCAACGGAAATGAGAGACATGGTTTTTCGTGATGTAGATGTCATATAACATCAAAAAAAACATAATTTCCCATTTTGTCAATATCGAGCGATTGCAACACTTATTTCCTCTCCAGCAGCGTGCGAAGTAATATCATAAGTGCGTAGAACCGAATTTGAAGTGAAAAATTAGCATCCTAGACCTCTTGTTAATCCCAGTACCAAACTGACATCGTATCCGACATCTATTCAACTGGTTCACCAAGGAAACAGACTCTGACGGAAGATGCGCAAGGATTTTTGTAGTGGATTGTATAGTAATTATATAACTCTTACCTATATCTCGAAAACGAAACGTTAACAGACTGAATGGGCTTAAATTTGTTTACAGTTGAAATTCCTAAATACCCTATTTTTCACACCTTGCACCTTCTGTTACATGCTCACTAAAATTGTGCTTAACTCGAGGTTAAAATAACCACAGTCAGAAACATTTTGGGGCGCTGGAACTGAATCCAAAACATTTTAAATGTATTTGCATTCTAAATGTACTGGTTAGTTTGTGAAGAAATGAAATAACATACTTCTAAGTATGGGACTTCGCCATGCAAAATGCCATTTTCGGTTCCGGTGGCTCCGTGCGTATGAGAAATACAAAACTTTCAACCTGAATATTTATATGGTTGAGGATTGTACAAGAAAAAGGCAATGAGTGGTACTAATTAATTATCAAAATAGATTTTATATATATATATATATATATATATATTTAAGGCAGCAGCGGTGGCCACAGTAGTCTTCGGTCTCCTGATCAGTCGCCGTGCGCTGTGCGGGTTCGAGTCCCGTCCCAGGAGAAATCTTAGCTATGGATGTTTGTGATTGTCCGTAGGTGGACAGAATGTGTGGTAGTCTTACAACATATTTCTCTAAGAAACATATTTTTCGAGATATTTGTCCTTTCCATACGTTTTGCGCACCTTCAATTATCGTTGAAGGTCAAAATCATGGGCAAGGACACACTTGAACATAAAATTTTCCACACTTTACACTTCCGGTGTCAAAAATGGGAGTTTCCGTTTAAGAAAAGTCTCCTGATTTGCAAATTACTTAAAAAGTCGTAGACCAGGGTCAATATTAGATTCCAATTTCACTTCCCACGCCTACTGTAATCGCGAAAAATTTCGAAAATGAGTTTTCCGGATGTTATAATATGACACTCATTTCCGTCAGCTTGTCTGCCAGTTTGTCCGCTAATCCGCTCGACTGTAACTTGGAAAGTAGCGGTCGAATTTTGATCAAAGTTTCACACAAGGTTACTACAAGGTTGAAAAAACTTGTTTTTGGAAATCGAGCCAGTGGCGACGGAAAAAAGGACAAACACAAAAAAAATCGGTCAAACTTCGTATTTTGAAGTTTCAGAGAATCATTTTTGAATTTTTTTTTAAGGGTAAACAATTGGGGTCAGTGCTTCTGCTATTTGAGTCAACCGAGCGTATCGGTCGTGGTATGTGTTCTGCACTTGCCGTGCAGCCGCGTCATACCGTCAGGTATCAGGGAAATGCGACGTTGCCAGATAGACTACCGGAAGGGCAGGGAAAGAATGTCTAAGGACTAATTAAATGGGCCTGTTTGATTGACTTGATCCGGTTAAATTCTCTGATGTACAAGTTCCTAACTAACTTTTCGTTCCACGCGAAGATCAGTGAACCTACGCGACGCTATTTTTCGGTGAGAAATATTTCTCGAGATATTTCGGTTCCATGCGATTTGGTTGGTAATATCGGAAATCAAGTCACCCTATTCAGACGTAAGAAATACGTTACACCCCGAAATTTCTCAAACGAAAGACTTCCAAGAATGTGGATGAACAGTGGGAGACAGAATGGGTAGGATTTTAAAGTGTGAGCTGTTAGAAAAGCATGCGGCGATCCGTCCTCCAGATTGACATAGAAATGTGAACGGCTGGAATCAATTTCACTTCACGCATTAGTCAAGCCTGAGGGGTTAAGAACATAAAGTTGCATGTTTTAAGGGAGAAAACATATGGAACAAAAACTGAAAGCATGATTCCTTGGACTATTATAAGCTTCTTTAGTCTTTTGGCGATTCACGCATTAACACAATATTTATACCCTGTAAAATAATGGTGCAAAATTACTTTTTTGACAAGTTGTTGATCTCCAAACGAAAGCTTGATTAGGTATGTAATGACAAAGTTTGTATTCTGTTGTACGTACGGATGCAAATGCCAACTTGCTTAATCTACATGAGAAAACTTATTTTTGGGATCTACGCAGGATTATTCTATAGTTTGCTACCACAGGCAGAAGCCTGTCAAAAATCGGTTACTTTGAGTTTGGTAGTGTGTTGTGTGACTTTCAAAACTATTTTCCTCGGGGTTCATCCAGAGTGAGTTAGGATAGAGAAAGCACATTTTTTGTAAATCATAAAGATTTTGGCACATGGGATTCCATTTAAAATAAGCAAAATGGTATCGACTTCCCTCACAACCCGAAGTGAACATCGCACGCTGGTGTTTGGTTTGACGGTCGTACATGAAATATGATTACACTTCGAGGGAGAAATTTTATATGCACACCACCACATACCAACCCAACTGGTATATTTGCTAGTTGCACAAAAGTTAATTAAGAAAAACGATTTTGATACAATATGAGGGTTGATCCAAAAACAGTCTTACAGAAAGCTCCAGTCTCGCCTGGCTGCGCTTCGTCACGCCACTCATTCTTGGCACAGCAGCCTTCCAATATGGAGCTTCCTATTTTTGATCCCGTCAAATAAAATTTCGTTCGATAACTCGCTTTTTGCACGCCAAAGGGACTCTGCCCGTGGAGATTCTTCGTCAGTTTACAGGGTTGTATGGCGACAAGCGTATGTCTGTTCTACATGTCCGAAAGTGACGCAGGAAGTTTAGTGCTAGTCGGAAGGAACTCCAAAATGAAGATCGGGGTGGACGACTGTCAGTCTCGGAGGTCGTTATCGAGATACTCCAACGAGAAGAGCTTCAAAGTAGGAGGGTCAGTCTCTGTTAACTTGTCGCTCAGATTCCTGGAAGTTCCCGAACGGTGAACCTGCTGTTGGATAACCGCCCACGAAACTGACATTCGTCCACTCCGTTCCTCATCGTGGATTTCTTCCCACAGTACTTAACTCCCAGCACCACTTTCGGGCGTGTCGAACGATCATACACTTTTCGCAATCTCGCCATACACCCCTATCATCAGACGATGCGTATCCGCGGGCGGACACGCTTTTGTGTTCAAAAAGCGAGTTATGGAACGATTCTAGCAGTTGGCGGCATCAACAGCGGGAATCTCCATATTGGATGGCTGCTGAGCCAAGAACGAGTGAAGCAGTGAGCGGGGGGAAACGAGAGTGGGGGAGATGCCGCGCGCACCGGTATTGATGTGGCTGGCAGCGTTGCCGTTTTGCCAGTAATTTCTGGCATTTGCCAGGAATGACACGATAAATAGGAGATACTTGTATCAGTATGGTCCAGGTTACCATGGGATGTGCTGTTTCTGTACCTTCTCACGGTTTTTGGCAAGCTACAGGTACTACTTTCATAAATCCGCCTGCTTCAAATAAACGATGCTGGTCTAGTAGCAACTGGTTGTGGTCCATATTATGATAGGAAGGGAAGAAATGATAGATCAGATGATCGCCTAACGTAGGTTAAGTAGATGGAGAAAAAAAAACAAAAAACTAGGATTAAAATGAACTATATTTATTTTTTATTTCAAATTTTAAATTCTCAGAAGCCGTTGATGGAACGTCAATTCGCAGAACATCGTTAAACCTTCAGTTGTCATTTTTCACGGAATAAAATAATCTCAGGTACCAACACGGTTATAGTGATTAGTGGACATGTTCTAGGCTTTTCCGGTTTGCCAGTAATTGCCAGCAATACGGTGTAGTCCGAGCCAGTAATTTGGTCTCAGAGTTCTGGCAACACTGATTGATGGCTGGAGCTTTTTAGGAACCTTATTTCTGGATCGACGTCCGTACATTCAAAGCACTGAACAATTTTTTATAGTCATACTCGCAGTAGATTGACACTAAATATTACACATCGTATTCCAAATATGTCTTAATGAAAATAGTAAATAAGGTTTAAATAACAATCGCAATATAACTCGATAACTGCCTTCTTTGGGGTAATTGCATGGGTCATTAAAACAAATATTGATCATATATATACCTTTTTAATTGATTAATTATAGAGCTCTATACGTTCTTTTACAAGTTTAAATATAATTAACCTCTCATAGGTACAACTTATACAGGGTTATATCACCAGAAGCCAAAAATTGGATGAAACATGATCACTAACATTTCAACAATTATTGACGGAACTAAATAAGTGCACTATAGGGTGGTCCAAAATTGTGGAGACGTTGCAGTACTCTAAAGAGAATCTCTTTTTGAAGCTTTACTTGATGGCTTCGGGTCAAACGAATCGGAATCATCAGAATTGGAATCGAATCCATCAGAATCGATTCCTTCGAGATGATGACGACTTGTTTATAACCGGCCCAGCTCTAGTCCCAATAAATCTTTTGGGATATAAATTTGGCGAGATTTTCTAGCATTTCGTATTATACGTGTGTAGCTGGAGAATCGTTATTTTTAGAAATAGCCAAGGAGAAACATTTTGAGAACATTATATATAAAACATAACTCCCATAGGTACTTCTCCATTCTGATTATATGAAACAAGTATTCATATTTTTTCAAAACAGTTCCTGGAGTACCTACATAATGGGACACCCTTTACGTAAAATATTGGAAAATATTTCAAAGAGTCCAGAGAGATAACGTTAAATCACTTTTAAATCATCTATTAAATAGGAATATTCATATTTAATATCTCATAAAATTCCTATGATTCAGATCTCATCCACATTTCACACTATCTAGTGAGACATCCTGTATATAAACACGATTTTCATAAATTAGTAAACAATTCACATGTAGATTTATGTATAAATATTTACAATTTGCTATGATACAAAAATTATTCTAATAAGTATTGCTTCCGAGCGAGTGCTACAAAGACTACATAATAAATAAACTTTACATAATAAACTAACAATTTGTACAGTATATACAAGTTTGAGTAGTTATAAACACCATTAACATTCAAATGGCATTTCGAGAATGTGACAGATATTTATCCAGGATATTATAGAATAACAAATCTTCACAATTATGAAATTAAAAGAGATACATTATCTCACAAAAGTATTTATAAAATAACATAATTCTAATAGCTTATTTTAAAGTGGAAAAGGTAGAGTTAAAAAAGAATGATAATCAACAGTGTTATAACGTAATCTTTGAAAATCTGTTGACTAGGATTCGCATTGCCACAATGAAAAAGTTTAGTTCTTTCCATGGTTTTGACGGTTACCATGGAAAGATTTCAAGGGATATTTCCAAAGAACAGTTCATATAAAATTTATACGTATATGGAAAAAGATACAATCTTGTGAAAATCGATCACCGAAGAGTATTTAAAAAAAATCATAACATTAGAAAAATGTTCCATTTTTGACAATGCAGCGTTGATAGTGGACATTACAAAAATATGTTACAATTTTTTTAATGTTCCTTGAATCTACTTTTAGTCGTTCTTAGAAGACCAAGTTCGATACAACGGAATTTTCTGCCTGAGGTATAAAATTCTCTAAAATTACTGTGGGCCAGGGCTGTCGAATGCGGTATGTAATCTACCAATTCAAAGTCTGCTTGGTGTAGGGCAGCCATAGCAATGCTGGATATCGCCCTGGGAGCATCATCCTGATGAAACAATATGTTCCTCGTTGTCAAGTCAACATTTGACGATTTCCACCTACTAGTGGTTCGCCAAAGCTGATTTCTCATCATTATCACGTACGATGAAGATGATAGAGACACCTTTACGCTCTCTAGCTCATACAGCTTCACGTTCTTCGCTAAGCAAAGGGATGTCCCACCGCACCATCACGGCCAACTGTCTAGTGGTCGAAATACTTGTATCCACACAGCAAACCAAGTCTAGCCTTATGACCTACACCGCCCTGATGGGTTGCTAATAAACATGTCCATTTCATCCAATATGTTATTTTCAGCAACATTTTTCTTTAAAAGCATCTGTCAATTTTTAGATTAGTAATATGAAAATTGCATTATAGGTTGTACCATAGCATGCACTCTTTTAATGATTTGGTCAGTCGAGACCGTTACAGATGGGCCGCTGCCTTGTTGGTTTCCATACTACTTGAAATCGCAATACCAGCGTTTGACTACAAAGTAAAAACCATTATACTCCTCAACAGTTGCCACAATGTTTTGCACATAAGGTCAAAACAGTTGGAGATACGAGAACGAACTTAAAATTTTGTTAAATTAACCAACTAAGATCACTTGTCTTAGAGTTAACAGCATTTAAATCAAATATGGATCTGAAAGGTGTCAGCAGCAGAGCATAAGGATCCACCCTCGTACATTCCAGATATCGCTTGTTATTTGTTGAAGTTATGCTTTGTATGCAGGAACTTTTATAAATTCCCATATATAGTAGATTCAATATATTCTTCAAATTCGATATCCCTCGTACAAGCCAAACGAATGGATATTACCAAATGAGTAAAAGAGAAAGAAGAAAGATGTTTGTATGGTGTATAATGCATGGAACCGATAATGGCCCGCGCAAAAACTCTTATTTAGTACCACACAGTTCGCAATTGTCTACAAATGAATGGTACATTAATGTAGTTTTTGCCCAGTCGAACCTCTGAGAATTGTACAAACAATGCCTAACATACTAAAAGGCGGCTGGCAAAAAAGTTGACCACACTTAAGTAGAGCGTTGACGGCCAAGATCGAAAGACAAGAACGAAAAAAGCGAAGCATATTGTTTACAAAGTTCAGAAATCTGTACAGCACTGTAGGCATGCCTTGGAATGTCCTTTGTCTCTGATTCGGAGTTTTAGATTAAAGCTTAATGGACAGTGTGCTACATCGATACAGATAGAGAAAACCAGTGTGGCTTATTCTACCTGCTAAAGGTTCTTGCCCTTTATGCCATATGGTTGCGCCATGACTGCACTATAATTTTGACTGTGACGACACTTCTTACATAATTTGTGACGTCAGCACAGCACGGTACATACACGTATTGGGTCGACGCTGTCATCTAACAGAACACTGAAAAAAACTTTAGAAAAAACAATTTCTATGAAATTTATACAACATTACAGAGCGTTTTTTTAGAGGTGCTGATCTCAAATCTAAGGTTATTTTGACTCTACAGGAACATTTGAACGTCACATTAAGGTCGTATCAAGGACACTCTCTAAAGAAGCCGAGCAGTTAAGCCCGAGCACATGTAATTTAGGCTTTTGGTTGGACATTCCAAGGACAAATCAAAAATAAGTCTAGCATTCGTTGGGTCCTAATCAAAGATCGGTTTGTGTCTAAGGCCCGTATCGTCAGTCGTCCCTACAATTGTAGGGCACCTTTATGGCCTCCTTGATTGTCATAGTTTTCTACTTCTCTGTGTCAGCGCTCTATTTAGAGGTTATGTCACAAACATCAATTTGCATCAAATTGTGCTTGCTTTTGAGTTATATCATGTTTTATCAGCCTGAAATTTCCTACAATTTAAAAAGAATACATAGCTTCACAATAGGAGAGCACTGACGCTGACACGGGACAAGTGTAATCTAGACATTTTTGAAGGAGAGAAAGGAGTATGACAATCAAGGAGGCCATAAACGCGCCCTAAAATTGTAGGGACGACTGACGATACGGGCCTAAGAAGGAATCAGATACTTTAAGGTCACTCAAACGTCCGCGAGACGTACGACCAAACCATATTTGCTTTTTTACCCTTTACTAGCAATCGCAGCGTACTAGCTGCTTGTGTTAACTCAGTGGTCGACATGGTAGTCGACTGGAGCTCGCGCAAGACGACAGTGGTACCGCGGTACTCTTGATTATCACATATTGCTAAGCCGTCCACAAGACGTATCAGTATCTCTTATGAAACGTCTGTAAGTTGTTTGAAGAGATTGCTTATTTGTTATTCACGGTTAGTTATCATTATTTATCTTAATAGCAAACCGAAGCGAAAATAGTATCCAAATTGAAGTATTTCTGAATGACGTGCAGAGTGATACTGAAGATAAATTGGTCCAAAAAGCTGAATATCCGTCAATTCTGCTCCGAATGATGATGAAAAGATAATGTGAACAATTCCACCTGAAAGCTACAGTTACATTTGAAGGGTTTCCAGCAAAAACCGCATTTGTCAAATTTGTCCACTTTTGAGATATTGGCAACATTGTATCAAGAATAATCCTAGTGTGTTATCTAAAAAATATTTCCAGCAAAAACAGCAATTGTCAGCCTTATTCATACAGATAAAGCATGGATCGTTCGGCAAAAACCGCACTTGTCTTGACCTGTGTTGTTTTCGCAGGAAATTAAAGATTCGTTACAGTGTTTAAAACATGGACGCGTCGCAAAGTGTTGTACCGACAATTAGAGCAAAACAACTGAAGAAAAGAGAGTTAATACGTCTAAAAAAAGTTAAAGGTGCTGCTCACTTAAACCATAAAGGCGTTTTTGTTCCGGAAAAGCAAATTGGTGAGGATTGCAAGTAAGTTTTTCACGCTGTTTCTCTTGTTTATTCCTTCTAACCTCTACATCGCTCGTAGGTGTGTTCGTCACAAATGCTTCAATGCGGTGCTGCCAGAGCAAAGACAAGAAATTTTCGAAAGTTTTTATAATATTCCTACAAAAGACTTACAAGATTCACATCTGTCTGGCCTTATTACATTACAAGCAGTAAAGCAACGACGGTCGCGAAAACCTGCAAGAAATAACGATCTCGTTGATTATTCCGACTCAGACGAAGACATCACTTTACCAAATTATGAACATTCAAGTTCTTATGCTTTTAAAGTTCGAACAAAGCAATCTGGGGATTGTTATAAAGAAGTGCCCGTATGTAGGAAGGCTTTTCTTAGTCTCCACGGAATCAGTTGTGCGCGTCTTAGACGCATACAGGAACATCTAAGTAAAACAGCAAAATCACCCTGTGACAGGCGCGGTAAACATGATAATAGACCCAATGCCTTACCTTGTGAATTGCAAAATTTAGTTGAAGATCACATTAAATCATACAGACCTCGACAATCTCATTATTCATTAAGGCAAAATCCAAATCGTTACTATCTCCCTGAGACCCTGTGTTCGGGCATTGTACAGATCATTTTTAAAAGATTATCATATTAATGTCAGCTATAAAGCTTATTGGACAGTTTTTCATAAGAAATTTAATATAAAATTTGGAATGCCGAGAACTGATACATGCTCAACTTGCGACTCTCTGATTCAAAAAATTGCTGCAGCAGAAAATGACGAATCAAGAGCTCCCCTACTAGCGGAAAAGGAGCTTCATTTGAGAAAAGCAAAAGCATTCTATGATTTGAAGAAAAAGTGGCAAGAAAAGGCTAGAAATGGAGAGGCAATGGTTGTTTGTTTCGACTTTATGCAAAATTTACCTTTACCGCATATTAGGGACAACTTAGCGTTCAGATGCCGTCAGCTTTGGTATTACGTTTTTGGCGTCCATAATCTTAAAGATGATAGTGCAACAATGTACACCTACGATGAAACAATAGCAAAAAAAGGTCAAAATGAAGTTACTTCATTACTTTTTCATTATTTTACACAGGTTCCTGACATCACTTCTCGAAACTTGGTATTAATAAGTGATGGTTGCCCGGGACAAAATAAAAATTATGTTATGATGCATTTTATGTATTTATTAGTCCACTGTTTGAAGTTGTTTGACAATATTACCTATATTTTTCCGATACGTGGCCATTCATTTCTGCCCAACGATCAAGACTTTTCAATTATCTCAAAACGAAAAGCGGTTGAAGTAGCAGAGATTCCCGAGCATTGGGATACTATCATACAGACTTGCAGGAGCAATCCGTCTCCATTTAATCTGATTAAGGTACAACAAAAACACTTTTTTAACGTAAAATTATCCACAGATAAATATTTTCTTAAGAACCCTCGACCTCCAATTAAGCTGAAATCGTTAAGAATGTATCGCATTCAGGCGAAAAACAAGTTTTTGGAAATAAGGGACAGTTATAGTGGACCATGGAGACAATCCATACTTCGAAATAAAATACCTCTATCCAATGAACTTCAACTTGTTCCGTTATATCGAGAACCTTTAGCCATTAATCCATTAAAACAAAAAGACCTACAGACTCTCAGCAAGGTACTGAGTAAAAGAGAACATACCGGCTTCTATAATGCCCTACGACCAACAGAATCAAACATTGCTGAATTAAGCGACATCGATCCCGAAGATAACAGCAGTGGGTGTGACGAGTAGAAAAAATGATGTTCCCGTATTTAGAATATGTTTAAGTTTATATTTAACATCGAATGATTATTATTTAAGCGAACTTTGTCATCATATTTCAATAAAGTATGTTTTCTTTGTAAGTTCATTTTCATTTTCTTGCAAAAACAGCACTTGTCAAACAAAAAAATCTAATTTATGATGTTAAAACGTTTTTAAATTTATTTCATCATGCATTGTTTTATTATGCATTTTAATCTACAACCCATCCAGGAACCGCCTTTTGAAATAATTAACATCTAAGAAGATAACAGGTTTTTTTAGTTTTCTGTAAAATGCTAATTTTTGACAAATGCGGTTTTTGCTGGAAACCCTTCATTTCGAGCCATGGACTTTGTGATTGTCCATACATGTACGCACCGAATTGGTGCAAGATCAAATAGATAGATCGCATCGCTGAAGCGCGATTTTTCAGTACTCCGTAGATAAGCATGTTGGGTACAATGTTGGTAAATGGGGTCGACAAAAAGGTCAAAGATGGCCTAGGGTTCCCTCCCACACCACCACCACTACTACTACTACTCATCTTGTTCATTCAAAATCCGCAGAATGTTAAAGATAACATGCACGAAGTGCAAAAACCCTGCCTTGTGCCATAAGGTGTATTTTTACATTGAAAACTAAAAGTTTTAATGGAAAGTTAAATTCAGTTGAAATGTGCTAAATATTCAGATATAAAGACTAGAAATCACCTAAAATGTTCGTTTAGAAAATAAACTGTCTTTTGTTAATTTGCAAAGCAGTATACAATTTTTGTTTGCCATTTTTAAATAAAAGTTTAGTTGTCGTCTTATTTCTGGGAGTAGTATTTAAACAGTTATTTTAAATTGTAGTGGACTTCGAAAAGTTAAGGCTTTGAATGAGAAACCCTAATTTTACATACGTCTCCTGGACGTATGATTATCTTTTGCGCTAGTTACTATATGATTATCTTTCTAGGGTTAAAATAATTTGAGTAATCGAACCAGCCATGTGTCATATGATTATATTTCTCAATAGGCTGTTAAAATTTGCAAGAATTGACTCAAGATTTCATCTAGCAGCGCTTCAAGGTCCGCAAACATCATTAGTCCCTATTTGGACAAAGGCGGAACCTCATTACAAATCTCTCTGAACAAAACTAGCATAAAAAGGTGAAGGTAAAACTAGTGAACCGTTGACAACCGTTGAGATTTGTGGGGATGGTGACTTTGAGCCTGGTCTTTGAGGTCAAATAAAATTTTTAAATGGAGACCCTTCGTTTTTATCCCGAAATTGAAATATGTGACCTTAAAGTCACGGCCATCTCAATATTAAATTTTATTTGTGATTTTTATGCTGAAATTGCAGATAGCAACAAGTTTTATATTTGAACGTGTGTAATTTTGACATGACTTTGGAGATGATGGTTAGGGTCATAGTTGAAATGACCTTTGAGTGATCCTCACAATGCTCACCACTGTGCTGTCATACACTTCTTCTAGAAGAAATTATTTTCTTTCAAATACCGATGTAAGAGGGGGAGTTCCATTTAAAAATATTCGACTGACCTTGAAATTATCTTGAAGGTTATGATCAAGGTCATAGTCAAGGACACCATCATTCTGCGCCCTCGAAACCCTGTGGTTTTGTTTGAAACTTTTTCTATGATGCGTAGTTTTCGAAATATCACGTGGGAATATGAAAATGGGATACGCTGTATATGCATGTACTTTATACATAGCGTAAAAAACTGATGTTTTTACAGGGAACCGAGAATTTCAAGATAAGCTGTCGAAGAAACCAAGCAGATTTTTTGGGACTTTATGGTCAAATTCAGTTTTGGCGATGAAGTCAAGTTAAAGGAGTATTTTGTGGAATTAACTCGAATTCTACAATAAGGAATTTTTGGTCTGTTTCATTTACTTTATGTAAAAAGCGGCCTTTCCTTTCCCATATATTATACAGGGTGTTCCTTAATGATATGCGAATACTTAAGGGTGTGAGTCAACATGAAAAATTAATGTTAGTTTGCTTTATAAACTATAGTCCAAATGTTTCCTTGCAAGAACTCGGGGTGTTGAAGTTTTAGGAAGAAAATGGAAATTAATTAATATTTTGAGAACCGCTTCAGATATTTTACTGATATTTAGTACGTAGTGGAAGTTAATAAAGTTGCATATTTTTCAATGCAATAATAATTTTTAGCTTTAACAGTGGCGTGCGTATGGGTATTGCGATATTTTTCAAGAAATACTACGCCAATAGTTTTTTTTTCCAAATAATAATTATTTTTGAATTCTCCGTTCAATTTAAAACAAATGATCTCTCTTGAATTGTTTTCCTTCGATGCGCCATTTTTGAGTGAAAAAATAAAAACCGTTCTATTGTCCCTGAAAATTAATGTAATAATTGAAGAATGCAATTTAGCAATACATATCTAGTTGCTCTGGAATATGTGACAAGTCTCTGTTATTCAAATCTGTTCGCTGTAACATCTTTTTCATTATTTAGTTTTTACAATCTTGTTTATAATGGTGAATTATTCAAATGCAGAAATGGCGGAAATGCATTACGTATATGGCCTTGCCGACGGTAATGGTGAGCAAGCCAGACGGATTTATCACCAGAGATATGCCGATCGTGCTTTGCCAGATAGTCGAACCTTTTCTAATATTCATCGTCGTCTTGTTGAAACTGGTTCTGTCCGAAAATGAACATCTGAAGGTAGTCCTCTAAGTGTGAGAACACCAGAAATTCAGGAAGCAGTGCTGCACGAAGTCGAAGAACATCCTGAAACGAGTACGAGGAAGATCGCTAGACACTTAAATATTTGCCATCAAATTGTTTTGAGAATTTTAGTGGATTTTTTGTTATATCCTTACCATATTTTAAGAGTACAGGCATTGCTTCCCATTGATTTTCGAAGGCGTGTGACCTTTTGTCAGTGGTATCTTCAAAAAATTACACAAAATCCGCAATTTGAATCAATGATTCTGTTCACGGACGAAGCTAATTTTTCTCGAAATGCCATTCAGAATTTCCACAATAATCATTTGTGGGCAGAAGAAAATTCCTATGCCATAAACGAAACCCATTTCCAACACCAATTTTCGGTTAACGTATGGGCAGGAATTATTGGCAACCACTTTATTGGCCCATTCTTCTTGCCTGGACGACTTGACGGACAGCCTTACCTCAATTTTGTTCAACAATAATTGCCTTTGCTGCTTAATGATGTTCCGTTAGTAATAAGACACAATATGCGGTACATGCATGATGGTGCACCAGCGCATTTCAGTGTAGCGGTTCGTAATTATTTACAAACTGTTTATCCAAATCGTTGGATTGGCCGCGGTGGGCCCCAAGAATGGCCTCCAAGGTCCCCAGACCTCAACAGCTTAGATTTCTTTTTGTGGGGCTATCTTAAGACACTAGTGTACACGAGTCCCATTAACACTGTAGAGGAATTAAGAGAAAGAATAGTTGCAGCTTGTGATAGAATAAAAAACACTACAGGGATATATCAACAAGTGCGCAATTCCATGAGAAGGCGGGCGGAAGCATGCATACTAAGTGAAGCGGGCCATTTCCAACAATTTTTGTAATCATTTCGTTGGTTTTAGTGTTATGTTAATGTTGTCGGTTGTTGTTGTTCATTACTCGTAATGTGTTTGATTTTTCCATTTTTTGCAAGGTAGACAATAGAACGGTTGTTATTTTTTTACTCAAAAATGGCGCATCAAAGGAAAACAATTCAAGAGAGATCACTTGTTTTAAATTGATCGGGGAATTCCAAAATAATTTTTATTTGGCAAAAAACCGTTTACGTACCATTTTTTCTTTAAGAATATCGAATTTTTTTCTTGAAAAATATCGAAGTCAATACACATACGCACGCCACTGTTAACTTTCACTACGTACCAAATATCAGTGAAATATCTGAAGCGGTTCTGAAAATATTAATTAATTTCCATTTTTTCCCTAAAACTTCAAGACCCCGAGTTTTTGTAAGGAAACATTTTTGGACCATAGTTTATAAAGCAAACTAACATTAATTTTTCATGTAGATTCACACCCTTAAATATTCGCATATCATTAAGGAGCACCCTGTATATTATAAGAAACAAAATTCGTAGCCATGAATTAGTCCTCAAGGTAGTAAGAACGTAATAACTCAAATTTCTGGACATAGACTAGATTTTCCGAGACCCAAGATTAATCAAACTTTGAACTTTGAATGGATTTAGAAATCAGGAGTCAGCTTCAGCACTTGAGCATAAAGGGCGAGCAAACGCTTTTGTGATAATTGAAGAGCGTTATAATCTGCAAAGTCGTAGTCCGAAAGATGAAAGCCTAGAAGAGTTCTGTTACAGAAGATTCATCCCAAAATGCCGGAAGTACTGATATTGTAAAAATCCATTCTCTTCTATCTTCAGTAATTTAAGTTGGCTTGAATGAATGGCGCAAAATACTCTCAAGCACCACGATCTTCGCAGATTATTCTCTTTCTATAGAAATCACGTGAATGTGCGAGGCCAGAGTTTCCTGATCCCTGATTATTGAAGTGGCTTTGAATTAAGTACTTCCAAACAGAATGTTCTACCTTCCCACAGGCTATTATAATTATTCCCTAACATAAAGCTACGTGCTACTGCCTGTCTTTCTATGCATCTCCTGCATTTCTTCTTCTTCCTTAGACAGCGGTATCGTCGAGTGGTTGTACAACCCTTGCGCCATGAGTTGTAACGCCAAGGGGTTCTTCTGTCCACTAGCCTTTTTGATCTTGGCCCTCTTATTTTGAAACCAGATCTTAATTTGAGCCTCGTTGAGTCCCAATTCAGCACTGAGCTGTTGCCTTCGTTTCTCCGTCAGGTATCGGTTTTCTGCGAATTCGTGTTTCAGTCGGGCTAGTTGAGCCCCAGAAAAGGCAGTGCGGGGTCGTTTCTCTTCCGGAATTGGTGCGCCGGGCTTCGGGGTGGGCTTCTTCGGCCTTCGCGTCCTGGGACCTGGAACAATGGAAATGATATAGGGTATAGTATTCGGTTGGTCATTGTCTCAGGGACGGAAAGCAAACAGATCCAATTATGCCTGGGTTTAATTTGCAACCTTTGCTTAGTACACCAGTGCTGGTAGCATGGTAGACACTCAAGGTCGTATCATCAGTCGTTCCCACAATTGTATACGTATGATGCCTCTGTGGCCTCCTTCATTTCCATAGTATTTTCGCTCCTTCAGAAAGGCTGGGGTTTTTCTAGATTACTACTGTTCCGAGTCTGCGTCAGCGCTCTCCTATTATGAGGTTATGTTATCTATTTGAATTGTATGAAATTTCAGGCTATATAACTGGTGGTATAAATCAAAAGCATGAACAATTTGATGCAAATTGATATTTGTAACATAACCACAAAATAGAGGGCTAACACGGAACAGTAGACAACTATGAAAATCAAGGAGACCATAAAGACGTCCCACAATTGTAGGATCGACTGACGATACAACAGTTAGTGTTCTTAATGATTGACGAATAGTCTATAATAATACAATACAGTAATGTTTATAAGTTAAAGTACAAAATAATATAAATAATGCACAAAAACACCAAGAAACATAAAGTACCCAAAATAGCGTCAAGTGTTAACTCCCACGCAGCACCATCACCAGTTAATGAAACATTAAGCTCAACACAAGTTAGCTCTGAGAAAAAACTTAGTTAGGAACATGTATAACAGAGAAATAAAAAGGATGAAGTCAGTCAAAGAGTTCTACACACAGACATTCTTTCCCTGCTCTATCGGTAGTACCGTCCATCTGGCAACGTCGCATCTCGCAGATATCTGACCATACAACGCGACCGACGCCGCAATTCGGCACAGTTGCAGCAATTCAAGGACAGCTAGCAACAAGGGCACGCCGCCGGAAAATTCAGAGAGCAGATGCAGGGATGCGAGTCGTACAAAAACGAAAGCTTTGAGCAATTTCTATTCTTTAGTTTTTTGGTCCCGTAGCTCTACCGCCACGGGGCTGATTTTCAAAAACTAGAAAGTTTTTTGTTCTGGGCACAGTACTAACCCTGTGTGCAAATTTCATCCAAATCCAAGCGGCACTTACCAACTTATAGACAGACCAGATGTATAACATCCAGAAAACATATCTCGTTTTCGAAATTCGAAGTTAAGAGGTAGTTCCATATTTTCCAAGGTAATTAAGAATCCTTCAGGCGAATGCTGTCACATGCCGCCTAAGGCGGATGGTGTGTTGTTATCAAGGTAGTTTTTGTTAGTTGCATAAGTATATCGTTGTTTAGTATTTGTATATTTTTTTTAAGGATTGTTAATATAGAAAGCCTTCTATGTATCTTCATGGTTGAATATTGGTTTCATGATAACTTTTGTTATTTGGCATGTGGATATCTTTTCCAGGCAGAAGCTTATGAGCAAAAATTTTCGAATTTACCTTTGAATAAACCTTCATTATCATGATGGTTGATAAGAGCTTTCCGTTCATCGAGTAATCACCTCTTGGCAGACTACTTACTGAATCTTTTAGTATATAGAACCCATACTCTATGTGTGACTTCTGTTGTATGTCTCGAAGATAAAACTGTACTGTATTTGATGATTACAAATAGGCATGAAACTGATTGTTTATGGTCACAGAAACGGTAAGCAAATAGAGGCAGGCAATTCAGCAAATAGAGTGGACAACTAACAAGATCAATAGTCGACAATATTAAGAGTGGAACTAATAATTCATAGATTCATCATCAAACTCCGCACTCAATTAAGGGAAACATAATAATTACGATAGTTACCAAAACCAATCTAACATTTTATTACGGTTGCCTATACTGGATTAAAAAACGCTGTCACGTATGTTTACTCTGTACTTCCTACACTACGCTGAAGTCAGTGCAAAAAAGATTATGTTTAGCATAAGTTAGCCCTTCTGAGAAAAAAGTTACCTACTAACATCTATAACAAAAAATTAAATGATCGTCTTCCTTCCCCTGCGAGGAATTGCTGCAGACGCACATGATCGTTGCGATGACAAATCCCGCGTGAATGACGATATTGGGCTTTACCATGCACAGTGCACACTGCCCTCAGCACCACCGACGACGACGTTTGTCCATCATGTGACCACGTCGCACGTTTTCACACCCCACTATAGGGGATCAGTTTAAAGGGTAAATGTACGAGGACATATATGATGAGTGAAATATGCCTAGTATGTGCGTAGAATTACCGGGGTTGGAAAAGTGTAAATATACCGTCAAAAGATTAAGATATACCCTTCTTCACCTCCTGCAACCAACAAACATAAATTTTTACCCACAACAATTGTTTTTTTCGAAAATAAACGAAGCTTGAGCGACTTTATTTTCTAGTTTTTTCCCATTTCCTCCGCTGCCACTGGACCGTGTTTCAAAAACTACTAAGCTTTTACGTCCTTGGCATCGGAGTAACGTTGTTTAAGCATTTCATCGAAATGCGTGCGATACTTCGCAAGTTATAGGCGGTTAAAAGAGTAGTCGACAGACCGACACATACAGACAGATCAACGGAAATGAGCGACATGGTTCGTGATGCAGATGTCATATAATATTCAAAAACATATCCCAATTTCGAAATGTTTCTCCATTTTTGGCATAGGAAGTAAAATGACGGCAGTTAATTAATTTTGTATTGTCACGCAAACCAAACTTGAGTACAAAATGTTAGCCCAATTAACAGACACATACTAAACAGATCACTAAAAAAAATTGTGTGAATCCCTAATTCTTTCCAATTTCAATTATTGCGATTTTGTCTATGGATTTTGCTTAGATCAGGCAAGTAGAGGTCTGATTCAGAAGGTGCAAAATGCGTGCCTCAGGTTTATCTATGGTCTGCGTAGGTTTGATCATATATCTCATTTGTATAAAGAAATTAAATGGCTTAAAATGAATGAGCGTCGCACTCTCCATTTTTCTAGTTTTTTATTAAAAATTATACACACTCCGGGTTCACCTGATTCTATACGAGAACGCTTAATTTTCCGACATTCTGTTCATGATATAAATGTAAGATATTTAAAAAAATTAACTATGCCACTTCATAGTAGAGTATTGTTTCAACGATCATTCTCATACAATGCTGTTAAACAATTTAATTCAATTCCCAACCAGTTCCTTAATCTTTCTCTTTCAAGTTTCAAAATACAATATAAGAAATATTTGCTAAATACAAATCTGAACAAACTTTTTTAGAATAGAGATTGAAGTTTATAATACAGGTATATAAGTAGAAAAAATATGTCAAGCAAATTTTATAGTAACCAGTAACCAAATTTTATAGTGACCAGTATTAATTAATATCTTTTTGAAATTTTAATTTACTTTCAGTGTTAACACGTGATTATTATTATGATTATTCTGTATTGTTGTTTAAGACTTATTACTATTATTATTTGTTTGTCTTATTTTGGTTCAGTAGAGTAGCTTTAAGCTAGATTTGCGTCAATATTAGGCAATGTATCCTGTTTTTTTTTCTAAATTACCTTTGTAAAAAGATTATTTTTTTTATTCAATAAAGTCATTTATTATTATTATTATTATTAATTGGTTAAGGTTAACTGCTTTAAAATTCAGTTCCAAGTTTTGTCCCTAACATATAAACAGCTCAAGTTAAATAAAGGCTTGTAATAATAATAATAATAAATGGAATACGCTAAAGAGTCTAGCAATAAAAATTGTATTATGTATCGTGGAAGACACTAGAACATTGTTGGAAGAGTATCCTTGTTCTATGTTACTTCTCGATCAGTGCAGAGACTAACAACAGACTGTATCTCTGCAAGGAGACATTTTAGGAAATATATTCTAACAGCTTTATATATTTTTGATGTCCTCCTAGAAACGCCTCTTCGAAGTCGTAGCTAGCTAAATTGTGGAATATATCCAGAAATGTTTGTCTCTCATACAATTCTTCCAAAAACCTTTTATTGTGGAAAGTGGACCTAGTGAAATCTCAGCCTACAGGAAGTGAAATCCCTCACTCCAGCGTGAAAAACATAAATCGATTAGAAAAGGAAAATACCTCCGAGACAGCCTTCAGAACAATAACGGAGCTCTAGCGGTTCTGCAAGTCATTTTCTCATCAAAGTAATAAGCTCCAAATGAGGCGCAGTCGTAGAGAGATCCTTGCGAACAGCGTCATTAATCACTTTTGCTTTTATGCTAAGGGGGATTTTCTTATTTTCCAAGAACATTCGTAAATATCGTTGTTCGCCCGAGAGATCTACCGTGAGAAATTACGCGAAGGAGATCCATAAAAGCCGCTGATTTATTACTTGGAGAAAACTAACAGTGATAATTTCCCTATATTGCTGCTACATAAAGAACTAACATAATAGACTTGGTTGGCCCTATGACTTTCAAATATTTACGACAAGTAAAATACGACGAACACCTCATTGTTTGCAAAGAAATCAAACGACGGAGGCGACTATATGGCAAAATGAGCGACAGAAGCAGTCATTCAGATTCGCTGATGCAATGCAATAATTTATTGCTCGCGGTTTTTCTGAAAATTATAAATTGATAGAAAAAGTTATTGCAGGTAAATGTTGCTTATACTAAAGAGTATTTATACCAGCAGAGGGCTCTGTGTAGAATGTCTTTCAGTTCCGCCGGTTGGCTTTATTCTCCTAGTCTATTTTCAGCATAATCACTGTACAACCCGGTGTTGGCGGTTGTATTTTGCCCTCAGAATTTTCGGCATTATTGAGTCAAATAGGATGTATTGAACACTAAGCAAATTAGGGCTGTACGATGGGGACCTACGGACAATCTTCGGGAAACCAAAACTTGAACCGAGGGAATTTAGAACAGTACCGGCAGGAAAACTGTACCAACTGTTCCAGAACACTAGACTGCTGGATTGGGTACCGTAAACTTGAGGAGCAATGAAAAATAAGCCCTAAAGGCTGCAATACCATCGGGACTTTGGTCGGACGGCTTCCGGAAGGGGAAAAAACCTATTTATTGGTCGAATATGAGTTTTTCGTGTTATTTTTTGCCATTGTTTATTAATGACATATTTGAATGCCTTCCTCAGCACTAACACCAGCACTGAATCCTCAGTCAATTCACCTGATTATATTTTTACATCATACTTGCTCTGACGTGTCCAGCAAAAAGCACGCACTCACAGTTCTCGAAGCTAATCCAGTGAAAGGTCTTTTCATCCATTAAAATATGAACGTATGCCGCAAAAAGCATGTCCGTTAATATGGATTACAATTTTTATTGCACATTTGTGACACATTAACGTTGTGAAAACCACAATGAACGAGATAAAACATGAACAGCCTGGTATTATTAACTTAATTATCCAAAACGTATTTTCAGTCGGAATAAATTAAACCCTGTATGGTTGGAAGGTCAAAAACATTTTGTAATCCTATATTTATATGAATGTTATTTGCTATAATGGGAATGCTTAAATATAGGATTATAGTGATTAAATAAATTTGCCTTTTTGTTGTGAATAATAGCGGTTGTTTTGTACCGAACTATACTTTGCTTTTACACTGCACTTATGCTAATGAATGCAGTTAGTCTTTGTGGTGATTCCGAGATACCGTGATGAATTAAGTGAAAGAGAAGAGGCAATTCGATGACATTGGTCTTCAGTGCGCAGGCCACTTACTAAGCCTTCTTGTGTCTCTACATAATACGTTTGTTCTCAAGACCGACCAAGATAGGTAGTGTCCATTCTGTATTCTGTGTAGGAAGAAGAAAGACCATCAGCTAAGATCACGACACTTAGGTTCCATTAACCCCCTTGTACGTCCGCTCTAGGGGTTACTCAGAGTTGAGTCATCAACCACTAAAAACTACTAAAAATTTGGTAATGTAACCCAGCGGAGTTTCCTTGCACTAGCGATAGAAGGCCAATGTTGCTCCAGAATGGATTCCCGAATTACTAACACAGCTTTGCAGATGGAAAGCAATGATGTTTCATTCGATTCCATGTTATAAAAATATTCCTTCCTCAATAGGATATCTGAGGAATTATTTAACGAATAAGGAACCCCACGTATCATCCCCCACGTTTTTCAAGATTGTATGGGTGTGCTCTTTTACTATAAAAGTATTCACGTCAAAGCTCCGATAGGTAAAACGACAAGCAGGTCTGGGCCCCAGAACTCTGGTTCCAGCAGCCCTTCTATCAGCTATAATGTTACCCTTGTATTGTGAGTGACCTTTCACCCAGGCAACAGCTTTGTTAATGCTGGTGCAGGCACTCACAAATGCCAAATGGTGGTTTAGTACTGTTCTCGTTATAATCGTGCAACACTTGAAACTCACTATGGCTTCTCCGTGCATGAATAGTTTTGCTTGTGGGCTGAAGTGAAATCATCTAATTCGCTGGCATGTTTACCCTTAGACCACATATAATTCAAATGGAGGTTTCTAGAGTGCACTCTGCAGCCAGACCCATCATTTTCTTTATCCGTCAAATAAAATGTTATATAACACCTTCCTCGATCTGATTTTCAGAATCTGTGATACTAGCATAGGGTCCATCGAAGATGGACTTTTGAGGAATTGGAAATCTCATTTTTCTCATTCTGTAAGCGACAAGTGGTCCTACACCTTATGTCAGGTTATAGACCAAGGGATCTGAAGCTCACCATTTTTGCCAGAGCTACTTTTTCCAGACAAGTTTCTAGTGATGGTAAGTTCAGCATCTTTTCCATTGCTCTCGTTGGTGTGGTTAGCTTAGCACCCAAGCCAAGAAAACTCCACCATGGACGTCCCACCAACGCCCGAGTGCGGTCGATTCAAGGGGTTCCCTACACTATGCGGGAAGTAACATTCAGGCAAAAGACCACAAGAGGCGTGTTCTTGTCGCTCGATATCAAAAAGCTTCTGTTCCGGACTTGATTCCTGCCACTGTATTGAGGAGGTGTGCAGCGGAGCTTACCCCCAGTTCTTTCGCGTCTCTTCCAGATATCTTATGAATCCGGCACCTTACCAGAAAACTGGAAATTTGCTCATGTTCAACCCATCCCAAAAAAGGATCTAAGACCGACCCTTACAACTACAGGCCTATAGCTCTGCTTTCTGTTATAAGTAAGGTGATGGAGAGGTGCATAAATTGCGAGCTGCTGGACTACCTCGATCGAACGACACAGCTTGATTAGCGACATGCAGTATGGTTTACGGCAGCCGCGATCCACAGGGGACCTCCTAGCTTACATCACGCAATTGTGGAGTAAGCTCATCCAGTCTTATGGTGAGGCTCATGTCTTAGTTCGATCAGCTGTGGCGTACTGCCCTCTTATGCAAACTTCTATCCTATGGCCTCCCAGAGAAGGTTTGCAGTTGGGTGACTGACTTTCTGGTCACTAGATATCCATCGTAATTGACGGGTTCTCCTCTTCATCCTACAACGTCGACGCGGGTGTTCCCCAGGGCCCGGTGTTGGCTCCGACACTGTTCCTCTTACATATCAACGACCTTATTTCCTGTACAATCAACCCAATCTACAGCTTTCGAGATGACAGGACTCTACATGAATTCAAGCCTGTAAGCTGGAAAAAGAAGACTAGCAGCGACTCCCTCTCTAACGAGATACCTGGAGGTTATCACTGCTTTGGGATGCAACAATCTTGTACAGATGAATGCTTCCAAAACACAGTACACCTTGACGAATTCCTATCGCTCATCCGGTTTCGATGGATGGCCGAGTTCTGCCAAAAAGCCGTAAATTTCGGGTGGTCGGAGTCCAGCCCACCGAGGACATGATCTGGCACGAACACAGCTCGTCAATAGCGGCAGCTGCTGGGAAAAAAGGCTAGGGTATTTGTTTACGGCTAAGAAGTAAGGTATGACCTCCTCACTTGATACAAGACTCGGATAAGATCTAGTCTCAAGTATTGCTCACAGGTTTGGCGTGCTGCTGCCCCGACTACAGGGCTGTCCGGCTGATCAATGACTCTACAAGAGGAAGCGTTTCCCAGTTCTACTAACCGACAACCCACATAATGTAAAAGTGACACCTTAACGTATTGTAACCCGTTACCTAAGTATCCAATAAAAAATTCTCAAATTATTTCTACCTAAGGTGGCAAAAATAAGTAAAGCAAGCTACTCACCTAGGACGATGAAGAATAAATTTGAAGTTTTGAAGTTGTTCCACCGAAATAGTGCTAGTCTCTTTGTTCTAAACAGAAATATGCGAAAACTATGCTCTTTTCGTATTTCCTCTAACCTCTCCTCTATCAATGCTTTTAATATACAATATGTAGGAAATCTAAATGTCGACAAAATGAAACCACGACCAATGGATCGGTTTTTTATTTGCTAGAGATAATTTGCAAAAAGTGGCGTCAAATGAATTGACGTTGTAGTTTCTACGCTTTCGTTACGGCCTCTGATACAATTTCCTATGTAGTGCATTTTCATCAATACACACCGAAATCAGAGTTCCTAGGTTTTATCACTTACCCTCTAACAAAACAATGAGGTATTGAGAGTTTGTTTATTATATTTTACCAAAATATCCTAGTTTAAAAAAAAGAATGAATTAAATATTACCAAAAGACTCAAATTGGATCGGAACTTGGTTCGATATATTTGGCCAATCTATTCAAGCAATATTTTAAGATATAAAATAAAGGCCTAAATTAAGTACTCGTATGTGTATAAAATGCTATGACATAAAAATGTCTGTTAGTGTATACGTGAGAGAATACATAAAGTGTTAAATGCTCCTCATATTTCACTGTTACCATGTAAATAGAATATATTAAACGAGCATTAAGCATATATAATCATATTAGTAACATTGTAATAAGATAGCACAAAGTGCCATCTATTACCAGAATCGACCACTGCGAGAGTGAAAACAGCAAGCTGGCTGTTGGAACTGTATTGCAGTTCGCAGTGGACAGCCGGATCACCACCATGGCCGCTAGATGCAGTTGATTGTGGTGTTACAGTAAATACTGGCTACTCGTCATTGAACAGACTTGTTATGTAGCTTTCGTTCGTCCGATCACACACAGACGAATATACAGTCTATTTAAATAAGATAGCTCACAGTGCCATCTATTATCAGAACGACCACTACGAGAGTGAAAACAGCGAGCTGTGTGATGGAACAGTATTTCTTGCCTAGCTTTCGTTCCTTTCTCCTACGTGAGACCAAGCCTAGACCAGTGATGACCCGGCTGCCACATGTGAATGTTGTGCTGTCGTATTTAACACGACAAAAGAAAGTTCTTCTTCTTCCTACTTTATTAATAGGCTCATGCCTGTTTTACTTCTGTTTTTAGCCTCAAATGATGTTGTCTGACTATCTTTTCCTCGGTCGTCCCATTGATCTTCCATTTGGCGATTTGTCTCTTGCTATTCGTATTCGTTATTCTTGCTATTTTCTGCCATTCTTTCTATGTGTTGACTCCTTTATATTTTTCTTCTTTTGGTTCACAGGTTTATTTCCTCTATACCACATCTCGCTCGTATTTCCTCACTTCATACTCTGACTTTTAGAGTTTGGTTTGTTATTTTTCGTAAGACTTTCATTTCTGTTGTTTCCAATAATCTTTGTGTTTTAGCCGTATCTACTCTTGTTTCCGCTGTGTACGTCATTATGGGTCTTATTGTTGATTTATATATCCTAGTTTTCGTTTCCGTTGTGAGGAATTTGTTTCTCCAGATTGTATTGTTGAGTGATCCTGCTGCTCTGTTCGCCATGTTCACTTGTTTTTGTACTTCTTCTTCTAGTTTTCCATAGCTTGCCAGTTTGATTCCCAAGTATTCCGTTTCCGTCACTTGTTCTATTATTTTGTTATTTACGACCAGTTTACATCGTCTCGGTTCCGCTGATATCACTATCGATTTAGTTTTCGGACATAGATAAAACCTCGAAGCAGATGTTAATACATCTAGATGAGTTGCAAGGGACGCTGTTATTTAAAATATTTCTCTATCATTGTTAATGCAAATGTACGAAAAATCTCTGATGTGTGAAATATGCCCCATAGGCGCAGACAACTATCGGAATGGATAGCGTATAAATATAGCCAAAAATTGAAATATACGCCCCTCCACATCTCACAAACTCCCAACCGCCAATTTTTACCACTACAAAAAATTTTATGAATATGTTCAGGAGCCTCTGAAACGTCAAAAAACAAAGCTAGGGCAAATTTTATTATTTTGGTAGCTCAGTCGCCATTGGATAGATTTTTGAAATCTATAAAGCTATTTCTCCCTTAATATAGTAGTAACCTTGTGTGGCCGACAGTCAAACAAACCGACAAATAGACATACACGACGATAGAAATTACTGAGATGGTTTTTTGTGATGTGCACGTCATAACACGAAAAAACAATATCTCATTTCCCAAATTGTTCACGATTACTTTCTCGCCAGTAGTGTAGGAAGTAACCGATAAAGGAACGGATCGGGGAGCTGGTAAATAATGCAACTGAATTTCTTCTCTGATCAAAAAGCGTTAACAACAGTTCACCGCCTTGACATAATAGATATCTGGAAGCAATAATAGCATTACAGCAGTTGAAAGCATGAGCATACCAATCAGTAGAAAAAACATGGACATTAATTTTCCAATGGTATGGGGCAGCATGTGTCAATCGAGAGAGAGTATTACTGGGAATCGAGTAAAGCGGAAGACGACAATAAAAAAAATTATAGATGTTAATCGATGCCAAGATCAGTGACGTACCTACGTCATCTGAATGAGGTGCAAGCTTACATGTATTGATTTCCTGCTGGTCCATGAATTTTTATTATGAGTGTATCTGAAATTTCAGGAAAATGTGTATAGACGAAATTATATTCGTTAAGGTAAATGAGCCTTATCTTAAGATGGATCATTCTTTCTTAACGTTGGAGACAAGTGGATCTATATAGAAGATTTGTATGGAAAAAATTACCTTCAAAGTGGGACCAAAAGTACTTGAAAATTCGTCACACCCAAAAATATTTCATTCAAAAATGACCAACAGCTTTATCAAGGTTCTGTTATTAATTTTTTTAGAAAAATGGACTATTTTACGCGCTGTTCAGCGACGTATCTGCAGCAGGAATCTAACCTCCCCTTACCGTTCAACATACTTTAATTTAGATAGTCCACAGGTAGCAATGATAGATTTTATGCATTCTGCATGAGTGCTGTGTCACGAGGATTATGTCCATGTCTTGGGATTTGTCAGTGTCTCCATATGGAACCGCATCTTAAGGCCTGCATTTGAATTACTTTTGATTCCTGACACCTTTTTTGTAGGCCACATATACCACCACGTCATTCTTTTTTGCTACATGAAAAAAACTTATTTTTTAACTGACAGTTTGAAAATTTACTTACCAAATAGAATGGTATAATGGTATTTGTGTTTCTCTGCTGTACTTCGAGAATTTCAAAACACAAAACAGAAAATCTGAGATACTCCATGAAAAATCCGAGGCAATCTAAGCAAATCGGATGAAGTCCAAGAATATCAGAACTCGATGCAATCTGTGTAATATGCATTTGCGTATTTGTCGTTACTGTCGGTCAGAAATGTTAATTCTACTAATAAAAGGTGAGGATGTCGAGATATCCGAGGACTTCTAAAGAAACCCAAAAATCTGAATGAATGCGTCAAAGGTTAGCACCTCAGATCGATCCCAACCCCCATCTTCTGCAGCACACATCTTCATCTTTAGATACATCTAGAAAAACTGTATCCCCTTATTTTTTCGCGAATACACCACTGGTAGAATTTGTGGTATATTTCCATCTTTCTCTTTGAAGCGATCAGTGCAGGCCGAATACGGTAAGACCAGAGAGCATTGCAGACTGCAGCAGCAGAGCGTATTAAGAAACAGTATAATTAAGAAGTAGACATAAACATCAATCTTGGTTTGCGGCAACGTGCGCACAAGTAATCGAAAGCATAAGAAATATGGTGAGGATCGCGACAGGCCTGGAAAAACAAAAAGCGAACGCAACTGACCAGACTCCAACCAATATGGCAATGTTCGATTCTCATTGGTTGGGTTTTGCGCCTGCTGGTTATGAAAGGAGTTCCTACGAGATATTATTTTTTATCATATTTGTATAATGTTATGCTTAGTGGATGGTTGAACACGTCACAATCCCTTCAGGAAAACTTGTTACATTTATAGGGAATAGAAAGACTATCAATGTGAACCCAGGTCAACGAATTTGAATAGGCTACAAGAAGTCAAGCATATAGGGTGTTCATTTGAAAACTTCCCACCCACTTTCACCCTCTGCCCCCCCCCAGGGTCATCCCCTTAAAAATTTTAGATAACAAGGGGTATCAAGTAATAGCTTGTTTGGAAGGCCTTTCAAAGTTCTTTATTTTGTCGGCAACCTGTCGGTAACAGTATCTGGGCTGTAAGAATTCCGTTTGTATAGCATAACAGAGTGTACGGAATTTATGTGGCGGGATCTTGGACATGGTCGCCGACAGATTGGAGACTGCTGTACGAACTGGAGTATAATAAAACTTTTTATATAAATACGGGTGCCGAGCAGATTGTTGGTTAAAACTCAAATACTTGAGCATAATATGGAAATTATTGCTGTGATGTAACACTATTCGTAGATTTCCTTGTGACACTAAAATGAAAAAACGTAAAACTACTATTTATGGCGCAAACGTAAAAACCTTTCCTAACAGCTAAATAAATATAGGTATAAGCTTTTAGATTCACACATTCCTCACTGTAGGGCTTTTAACTGGACGATTGTGAGGTAATTTTGATTTATTTCATTCCTCTTCTTGTTTCTTTGACTGCTCAGCTCCAATCTAAAGTTTACTAGCAAAGGCAAAATGATGGGAGAAACACACTATTTTTTATGGATACTGAAAAGGGCCAGCCAGAACTTCAACTTTAAATCTTATCTACTCCAACTTTGAATGTAAAAGTTCTCAGGAAAGATCTTTACTTTCATGTTATAGATAGTAATTCAATGATCTTATTTTAATGACATGAGACTCTACTGGGGAAGCTTAGTAGCAGGTCCCAAAAAACTATGAATATTGAATTAATTAAATTTCTTACAAACCTTTTTATTGGATAAGTATGACAATGACATAGCAGTGATTGTCATATTATGCTCAGCTACATATTTGCTTTTAGCCAAGAATCTGCACAATAACTATTTAGAAAAGACGAGTAGAATTCAAGCAAGGTGTCTGACAGTTTCTGATATCAGGTGTCCATCATTGATGCCGATTAAGACAACTTGTCGTATTTTTCACCTTCCCAAATCACAAATTGAACTGAATTGTACCGTTTCTTTCGTTTATTTGCCTTAATTAATTTATCCCTATTTACTAACAATAGCTAAGCGATTCACATCGCAATACAGATTATTTGTGCCCTGCTGAATGTGAGTACACCCAGTACGATTAGGAGCTACATAGAATATCCTCTCCAGAGAAAATATTGGTTTGTCACTTTGGTAAGCAAGGGCAGGTAAATTAGCCAAAACTATACAATTTTGGCGGAGACAAACAATGCAATGTAAACATCCTATTGGCTTGGCTCCTTTTTATCTATTCGAATTATTTGACCACCGCTGTCATAATTGTTGACATAGTCCCAAATTTGTCATGAACAGTGACGTCATTGGTGGTGATTCGTGTTTCAAAGTAGGTTTCGCCTCGAGAAATTTTTAACTCATGTTTATTGATTGCTAGACAAAATCAAAACTTTGCATTCCTTTATGGATTTTAAATTTGTTATTCTCGTATTTTCCAAACTCAATGTTTTTTTTTTCTTTTCTATTCCTACACATCTCTAATACTGGAGACGTCAAAAATGTAAGAGCTCCCTCGACTTTGTGCTAAAAGAGGCTTTGAGGGATCATAATTGTCAAGCCTCATTTTCAAGATTCCTGTATAACTATTACATAGATCTGTATAATTATGTTCTACAATAATTAACGTCTACAATATCCACAGCCATAGATTTTGTGTCTAGCGTAAACTACCCAGTTAATAACTCTGGCGCGAAGACGTCTGGTGGTTATACAAAGATGTGACTGCTGACAGTTATATTGGGCCACCGGCAGCTCATCTCTGAACAATATAACGCCGAGTTCCTGACAGTTTTCTAATTAAAGGAAACGGAAACTCGCTCTTAGCGGAAAAGCAACTGTCAGGTGACAGCGAAGCTCTTGATCAGTTTTGCTGTTACTGTCGTTCGATAATTGCGAGTAGTGCCTGTGATATTCACGCTGACGCGTATATTTGTGGTTTGAAGTAAGGCGTATATCATTCGAACTGAGAATTTATATGAAGATTTATATATGACAGGTTTTGACGAGGAGGGTGGTAGGAGAGAGCCACATATTGTCTCTCGAACTTTTTCAATTATGGTCTCAGGCTATGTCCATATAAAATCAGAGACGGACTAACACCTGACGCAATATTGTTAATAATGTTTACCCCTTAAATAGTAATGGTTTGTTGATAATATTTGTTGAAAGCTTGATGCTTTAAAAAATGAGCTATTCTTTTTAAAAACAAACAGTGCCAGAGAAGAATGATTTTGCATCACAATCTATTGATCTAAATAACAACTGACAACTGACACTGAAACGCCAAGCTTACAGAGTGCAAAATAACAAAATTGTGCCAAGGTTAGCTAGTCTCTATAGACACCGTCACATTAATACTTAGTTGTTATTTAAATAACCTTATCACAAGCGTCTTTTAGAAGCCTTAACGTGCGCGTTCATTGAGGAGAAGGGAAGCGAAAAAAAGGGAAGCAAATTTCCTTCGCTAGGTTCTTTACACATAATCAAATAAGCTACCACGGAGGCAAGTAACGTATCACGTTTGACACATGCAAATGACAAACGTTGCTGCGGTTCCTTTCGCGTGGCACCTCAGCAATGTACATGCACCACGAAGACTAGAGACAGACTTTTAAACTGCGTAAGGGATAGACGTATTCGTATGAAGCCAATCCTGTCGTCACTTCGTGGTTTATTTATCATTCAATATTTCTGACTGTAACTCGTCCGAATTGTCAAAATTGGAGTTGTTTACAGTCATGATGACAACAACAGAGAGAGATGGCTCATCCGCAGAACCAGATATTAATTTGCTGCCTAGTGTACCAACTCACTCCATAGTCGACTTTTTTGGCTTCACCCCCCGCCCCCTTCATGAGTTTACAGAGACACGTTGAGGGATTTCTTAAAAAAGGATTTTCTCATTTTCTATGTTCTCTATGAATCAGAGATATTACCTGCATAGTCGGAGGCATCCTCTGGAATATACAGAATAACCGAAAATCCATAAAACCGTACAAACACGATAGATTGATTAATTGCTCAATTAATAACTAGTATGAGTGCAGTGGTGTAATTACCGTTTATTAGCTCGTTGAGGAACTGAGCTTGCTCGTATAATTATGATCGGTACCCAATGTAATTTGAATAAAGTAACGGTTAATTAAATGGTTAATTTGTTAAATATTTTAATAACCTCGGCACATCATTTCTATGGTAGACGCGGCGAACTTACCGCTAGCTGTTGCGTGGTAATTAGTTTGTATGGTGGTATGACGTTAGTTTGAAGAAAATCACCACGGGGATTCTCTACTTTTCAAAATGACAGCGCCGTATGATTTGCTCTACTACAGTACAGTGTGTATCTGCACCTCCCACGCAAATGTGTCATCAGATCATAAAGGATTATGTTTGGTACAAGTCAGCTCTTCTAAGAAAAAGCTACAAACATACATATATAACAAAGAAAGCAAAATGTTGATTAAACAACAATTCATCCATAGTGCCATTTGACAACGTTGCGATCCAGAAATTTCTTCCCTGTCCTAACGACAGTACCGATCATATGGCAACTTTGCTAAGCCAGCAAGCCAGCGGTCAGATATCAGACACCCACATTAGGCTTTACGCAAACAGGAATACTTTCGACGAGTGATGGTACGACCAGTACACGACGCTTCTGTTGAAGATATTCCTCTATCATTCTAGCTTTTAAAGGCAAATGTGTAAGCTTACGAAATATCTCAAACACATTTTTGCATGCGAGTTCAAGCCTGTAGCACACAAAATCGTTCCAGAAGGTTCACAAGTCTGCTTAGTGTCACTCAGCACGACGGCCCTTACGCCTGTTTATGTTATACATTCCATTCCTTCTCTGGGCACTTGTTCTCAGGATAAACTTTCTTAAAATGCGGGCGTGGATCGCATCAGAGTTCAAATAGTGCGTAAAAAGCATCGCTTCTCAGACCAAGTAGTGCGCATTGTGGACCTAATACCTAATTACAGTATTGATGTGCTATTGGGTGTAGTGTTTTGGTTACCTGAAAGGTGAGCAATCACTGAGTATCTCCTTTATTCTGCTGTACTACATGGATTGATAGCTATAACACTTTTATATTCATGCTCATGAATGTCGTAAGCCATATTTATAAAGAAGCTTGATCGTATAGCCCTACTGATAAAGATGCTTTGAGCATATTCATATTTACAAAGATGCTTTGAGCATATATCCATATTTATAAAGATGCTTGTATCATATTATATTCCTATTTCTATCAATGGCTTACGGACTAAATAATTGCGGATAAGGATAGGGAAATTAGGTGGCTCATACAAGGGTGACGCATCCAGCCTCTGGGGGTTGTTATGGGACTTTCGGTACCCGATTGCTGGGTTTAGGTGGTTATGTTAATTACGTTTCCCCTGATAGAGGAAACCGAGCAGCGCTTGAGATGTTGACACGGTGGCCTTTGGCCGAAGTGGCGTCCTAGATCTGGATGACCGCTTAACCATCTTCTCTTGGTAATCGCTGGTATCTGAATGTATCTCATGGCAGAATGTGCGTAGGGATTGTTATTCTAAAGCTTCTCATCTTGCTCGGTTATATGTGATTAAGAGGTAATGTCGGAGCCTTTGGGTATTGACACAACGGCCGTTGTTCAACGTGATATCCTGGATCCTGGACTGCTTTTAGTAACAATCGTTAAACTCAGCATATCTGTCTATACGCCTGGGTATCACATAGGGTGCTGTGTGCTTAAAACTATGTTGATCTCCTAGGCTGCTGAGTGCTTAAAATTGCCTAAGTGGAGTGTGTCCCAGGACTGTGTGTCCCAGGGATGTGCCCCCGCTCTTAGGGTCTGCGGACCAGTATATGATAAATCAAAAATAAAAAATGATGAATTGGTACCACTGCGGATAATTAATGTAATCCTAAGATAGTACATGTTATGATTACTTAAGCACACATATTTTTTTAGTGAATAGCATATTTTTTAGGCTATTATTACTAGTAATTAACAAAAAAGTATTCAAAGTAATTATTAGTTTTGAAATAAATCGTTTATTTCTGCTTCCTGAAAATTTTATATTTTGGACATACATATTTATGTTGTTTTTGTAAAACACGCCGCAATTGTTATAACGTATGAAAATGAAGAGCAACTTGTCGCTGGCCCATCCATGTGTGGATGGAATATTACTCATAAACAAATACATTTTGGGAAAATCTATTTATGGGATTGTTATACATGACATTTGAGGGCACATTTCTAAAATATTGGCCATTATACAGGGTGTCCCAATTTCGACCTACATATCAAACTTGTGATTTTTCAAATGCCTCCAATTTTATTGCATATCTGGATAGGCCAATTCGAAACAAGAAAATTGATATAACAGACTATGGGGTTTTGGTAATTAGCTACTGAGATATAAGGTGTTCTGTCTAGAAACCCCCCCCCCCCACTTCGGCAACCCCTCAGCCCGCCATTTTGAAGTTCGGAGTACTGAATTTTCTATCAAAACAAACTTGCATACCTCAGCTTTCATGTTATTTGTTACTTTTTCGAATTCTGATTTTTGCTCATACAGGTGGTCAAAAATGCAATATGTAGGTTTTCTCAAAAAATTTAAAATGCATCACCCCATATAATTGTGCAAGTTTGGATTCAATTTTTTACAAGCTTTTCTTGATACTAGACACATAAGGGTTTTTACGGCTATTTTTTCGGTTATTACGACGTCTTTTATGGAACGGCTTAATTCCCTAAAATATCGCATCATCCTTGGAAACAAATAAATCGTTGATTAGTTACAAACTGTCAAAATCAGCTTTGTGAGCATTGTAATAAAAACGTGTTTGAAAATTAATTTTTCTAAAGAAGAAATGGTGAATATGGTGTTCGTTTTGGGCTAAGCCCAAAGAATTAGTTTCCTAGCATCTCGCATTTATAAGCAACAGTACCCGACATCCAAAGCCGGAAACATTTTCCACACTGCGAGAACGTTTTGAATCAAGTGGAGCAGTGGAATATAGTAAAAAATGTATAAATAATCCAAGTGTCACCAAGAGGCGAATCAGTTGAAGGTTCTATTAAAGTTGCAGGAAAATCCCCATTTAAGTGGACGGCAAATTGGAGCAAAAACTGATATATGCAGAACTACTGTCCAAAGGATTATTCACAAGAGTAGGTAGATAGGTACCATCCATATCACTTATGCTTGCATCAAGGACTTCGACCTCAGGATTTCGCAGCTCGAATGGAGTTTAGTAGAATAATGCTAAATAAAGTGAGTGAAGACCCACTACCTTCCTGGATAAGGTTCTTTTTAGCGATGAGGGAACTTTTAACAGCATAGGTGTTGTCAACAGGCATAACATGCACTATTATGCGACGGAAAACCCTTACTGGGTTAGGCCAATAGATTTCCAAAATAAATGGAGCTTGAATGTTTGGGGAGTAGTTATTGGCAGACAGGTTATCGGGCCTTTCTTTTTCGACCACAGATTAACAGGTTCAGAATACTTGAATTTTTTGATCGAGCATTTGCGTTTGCTTTTGGAGGATGTCAACCTGCAAACTCGGATGCATATGTACTTCCAACATGACGGCGCACCTGCGCATTATCATAATCGGGTGCGTAACTATTTGGACACCTGCAGTAACAATCATTGGATCGGACGTGATGGGCCTATATCTTGGCCTAATAGATCACAGATATGACACCGATGGACTTCTTTCTATGGGGCTACGTTAAGCAACCGGTTTATAGATATCACAATAGTTAGTTTTATTTTTGTTGTATTAATTACACCCAGCATTATTCGCTCATTATCATCTAATTGTTAGTATTGTATTATTTACGGGGGTTGCATGGAAGAGCAACTATGTTGAATGCCGCCTCCCTCATCAAATGAGTATTTTTTTGTTTGTTACAATTTATCTAAAAAATAAAGACATATTATTATATCCAGCATCTACCCCGAAAAATATGAAAGTAAGGATTAAGGATGCTTTTCTGAACATACACACATACACGTGCTGAGGGATGTGCAATGGTCATTTATCCAAAGACTACGGCTGTGTATTTAGCACGGTCGAGGTATTTTTGAGCAGTTTTCGTAGATTGGGTCTTGAGTAGTGATAGTTGTTTGTTTATGTTGTTGTTATCGTTGTTTTGATTGTTATTAGTTTTTACGTCAAATCTGTACTCTTAGTGGCGATGTGGAACTAGCCCAGTTTGTCTTTTGTTTCCATGGATGATGTGATTTTTGTCCTTAATTTTGGAGTGTTGTTCTATTAAAAGCTTAATAACTCAAAATCTAGTGAGTTTATCTGAATCAAACCTTATACCGAAAAAAGCTTATTAAAAAGTGAATCCAAACTTGCACAAATATACAGGGTGATGTATTTGAAATTTTTGAGCTAAAGTACAATTCGCGTTTTTGACCACCCTGTATGAGAAAAAATGAAAATTCGAAAAAGTAACAAATAAGATAAAAGCTGAGGTGCGTAAGTTTTTTTCGATACAAAATTCAGCAGTCCAAATTTCAAAATGGCGGATTGAGGGTTGTCGAAGTGGACGGTTTTTCTGGACAAAACACCTTACATCTCAGTAGCTACTCACCAAAAACCCATAGTATGTTATATGAATCTTCTTCTTTTGAGTTCGTTTATCCAAATATGCAATTAAAAATTTGAGGCATTCTATTTAAAAGATCACAACTTTGGTATGTAGGTCAAAATTGGGACACCCTGTATAATTACCAATATTTCAGTAATGTGTCCTCAAATGTCATGTATAACATCCCATAAATAGATTTTCCCAAAATGTTTTTGTTTATAAATAGTAATCCGTCCACACATGGATGGGCCACCCTGTATTAAAACAACGTCTACAATCATCAAAGATCGAATATTGCTGAAAGCAGTGAAACCACGCATTTATTTTTAACATCTTAAATCAAAAATAACAATGTTCATTCCAAACTGCTGAAACATGAGCTAAATAGAAGCATAAAACGAAAATTCTCACTTTTAACCATCTGGTTGTAGAGTCCGGTAGGAAAAAATACTTACTTCTTCCTAAAACAAAAGAGAAAAACAAAATTAGTAACAGAAATTAATAGCAAAACTAAAATTAAAAAGTAATCTCAAAGCAAACATACGGTTCATTCATGTAAAGTCGTGATAAGAATGAAAAACGGAGCTTATGAAATCTAAATTCATTTCACACCATTAATCTTAACAGAAGGAGGCAGTAGGGTGACGTTTTATAGCCTTTTTTATAATCCACTGAACCCATAAATGCAAGAGAGGGAGATAATATTGGTTTTGTACATTTGATCGAATACTGGTATTTGGTTGATACAAATGCATAGCATTGATCAACGTATTCTATCTGAAGAATTCAATGCTATATTCTCGCGTCCAAAATATTATTCGATATAAAATGAGATTCCATGATTAAATGTCATATATGAGAATTTGTTACAGCTGTTTCTCTATTCATTATAACCGGTATTTCACATTCGACCTTCACCTCGCTAAGGGTAAGAGATACGGAGTCACTTAAATAGGAGCAATGTTGGGTATTTAGGTAACTAACAAAATGCCACTTGGAAAGTTCTAGTGGGATTTCAAAATAAATTACGGATTAACTTTTTCTCCTCTAGAAGATGGCATAATTATAATTTCAATATAACGTTTCGTCTCTTGTCCTTCATCGTCAATTTTATTTTTTCTAATGGACGAAATTTCAAGAAAATATAATTTCCTAGATAGATCTTGAAATTATCAGATATTCATTTGTTCGTACCTTATATGGCAAAATTGTTGTTCATTTCCTGGTTTTACTTAACTTAGGATTTCAAAATAAGTTGTACCTACATTAGAATTGCCACCCTCTCTGCCTAACAAGAAGGCATAGTCAAATTGTCAACTGGAGGCTTGGGCTTTTGATCTCAGTTTTTTCTTCTGTACCCCTCATTGAAATTTTACACAATCGACCAGAATTTTGGATTATGCGTTTCGATATGAATATAATAAATACTTATTTTTTGCCACAATAAGCTTCACATATTTAATCAATAGCAATATATTCTTAGCAGTATTTAAATGTCCATACGAAAAAACAAAGTTGGCGATAATCGCAGTCGAAAGAAGAAACCTCGCATTGACAATTAGACTACGCTATCTTGTAAAGGAGGAAAAGTGGAAATGACATGTTATTTACCTAAGAATCTAATCTTAAATAAATTGAGGAAAAAAATAAGAATCAATTCCCGATAAATCTGAAATAGGAAACAATATATGTATCTAACAATTTCGGGGCCTACTTAGAAAATTCTGTTCTTTTAAATAACTAATTTTTGGCAGTGTCACTCTGTAGGACACGTTATACATTTTTGGAACCTAAATTAAAAACCCTATTTATCTGTGCAACCCAATATGGAACCTTTAAGAAAAAGTAAAGTTTATGCTGGAGGACAATAGATGAAACGTCATATTGAAATTCTGATTATGTCATCTTGTAAGAAAAGTGGCCATGTTAATGTGCAATTTATGTTAAAATCCCACTACAGATAAAAGCAGGAGAAAATTAAAACGATTTTGGCAAAGTTCTGCCTCCGGGAGTACTTTGAATTTCGAAACTTTCTAAGTTAGTTGCGTAAATACGCAAATTTGCCCTCATTTAAGCGACTTCATATCTTTTACCCTTTTACCGTTTCCGAGATCTCACTGATCAAAACGCCCGGTATAAACTTTTAGAAGATCAGTGTCTATTTGAGTATGATATACAAGCATATGGGGTTAGGTACCCACGGTGTAAACTTGGCCGAGAGCAAGTGAGGTCATGCCAATGGGGGTTGTCACAAATACATTACTGCTTCCCTCACCATAACTAGCTGAGCATTTGTCATCTCAGCATACCGATGCTTGCCAGATATGAACATTTTTATGTTATGACATCGAAGCGTGGCCCATTTCGCTGGATTTCCAGTTGTCGTACACAAATTCGATATCAAACATAACAAACAAATCGTGTCACGAGGTCCTCACATAATCATAAATACATATTTCCTCTTTTCCTACTTGATCAATCGCAAGTTTAGTTTGTAACACTTCCTTTCCGCAAAAAGTCCAGAAAAGATGGAATGCAATGAAGATTCCAACTTTTCTGCACAATCACAGAAAGGGGGTTACCATTAGCTTCCGGTAGCTCAGTCGGTGGCATGAAGACATCTACAGGCGTGTAGCTGTGTGTCGACCATGGCATGGCTAGAGGATAGAAGAACAAACAGAACACAAAAATTTAACAGATTTTATTTAACAAAAAAAAAAGGCATTTTCATTACATTACAATTTTACAAAAATAACAAAATAAGTTTTACATCTTTGGCGCTGCTATAACGCTATCGACTTATCTTTCGCTGGTCCATTTTTACTCGACTGAAGCCAGGATGGCCAGGGGCTTGAAGGGGAGGTCCCAGTTATGAGGGGTGACCTCCATATAGTGGCTTCACAACCAGTTGTAGGCGAAGTTAAAGGCGATGGCGCTGCCAATGTACATGCATGGGTGAAAATATTGGCCAAGGCTAGGCAAAGTGAAAGGGAAAGAGAAAGGGGGTGGCCCCAATCATTTTTGTCCTATACGGACACACATTTTAGAAAATTCTAGCACATGGTGCTATATAACCTTGTGCTACTGAGAAGAAATTTCTAGCCGTTGTTCGATCGGCGGCTCAGGTGAAAAAGAAGCGCGAGGAAGATCGCAGATCAGGAACTCCGCATCAAGCGCTCCAAGCGGAAAATTTTCCAAGCAAAAAAGCTAGAGAATGATAATCGAGAAGTGATTTAATAAATACGATCGGACGGTGAAACCGTTACACTCGCCCCAACTTAACCAAAAAAAAAAAATAAAAAATCGAAGAAGCATTTAAGAATTTTTTTTTTTTACTAGGAAATTGAAAGTTATCACGGAAGGACAAATGTACAACCATTCGACCAGATAACAAGTAGTAAAAGTAAGGTAGAAACAAAAATGTTAGAAGAGAATTGGAAGAAAAAGGGATAGCCTCAAGTCTACCAAACAAGAGGGATGGTTATAGCACCAACTCGCTGAAAAGTACAGTGAAGTTGCACTTAAAAAAACTATCATCATATGATGAAAAACCCAAAACATAAAACATCGTCATACCTAAGACGAGAAAAATAATAGACCAAAAGTTTCAGCAGTAGTCCAAGCACGAATCACAATGGCATCCAAAATGCACGACTGACTACTAAAAACTTCAAAACTAAGTAAGTACCTAAACCATAAGAGGTACTAAAAAAAATAATAATCTTTCTCAAAACAATTGCCAGATCATCTCGCAATACTCCAAACCCAAAAAGAATATCATATACAGTGATATTTTAAACCAATATCCAATATTGAAAAAAAACAGTGCATTATTATTTTCAAAATATGAAAATCAAAAGAAATTAACAAATTCCATTAGGAATTCAAGTCATATAACAAAATAATTTACAAGTACTAAAGCAATGAAAACTTGATCAAGAAGGTATTTTAATCAAAAAAGATGTTAACTAAGTGCAGTTCTGATTCCACAAAAAAATTGTCGGGCGCCAGCAATCTGTAAGACTACAAAATAATTCAAAATATTTTCAGAGAATTAAAGTATATAAGGGACATTCATGAAATATTGAAGTAAGATTTTCAAAGTCAAAATATAGCTTAAGTTCAATCAATGAACTAAAATTCAAGAGTAAGTTCAATCAAAATTTTCGGGTCATGTGACAACATAAGAACCAGACAAAAAAAAAATTCTGAAGTTCAATATAGAAAAGAGCAAAATAAATTTCAAAAAAAAACTAAGTGCAACACAAGTGCAACTGTAAATCTAATAGTATTAAAATCATAAAGTGAAAGGAAATATTAAAGCTATATGAGCATGATTTTATAAAGGGTTCTCAAAAAAATTTAAAAGTAAGCAAAATATTAAAAGTTTCATGAGTAATAAATGAGAAACGAAGTGAGCATATGTAAAATGCAAAATAGCGAAACGAAAATCACAAGATATTTTATTAAATCATGATACCTGAGAGTAATGCCGCAAGCAAAAATTGTATGCAAAAGACTACGATATATGTAGGTGCAAAATTGGAGTTATAAAAAAAATCTAGTGAACAAGAAATAGAAATAAATATGATAGGTAAGAATTCGAATTTTGATTTAAAGCAAAAATATGAGAGAAATACAACTTTCTAGGGTCACCATAGGTGCATTCCAAAGCCCTAGACAAGAATGTCTATAGTCTATGGAATATTCTCATGTAGATCACTATCAAAACAAATGCAATAATGCAAAAGCAAAATCACCAGATATTTCAAAATCTATAGCGAAACATGAAAGCTATGTCGCAACCAAGCTCAAGACTTAGCAATACGCACAAATGTGCACAAAGGCTGAAAGCATATATGAAAAATCTCAAGAAGGAATTGACAATTACTTCAAATCAAATTGAACTGATTGAATTGAACTGAGACATAAATAACTATATCAAAAGTGAGTTTTACTTATACGCCAGAGGTTTCAAGAGTTTATCAATACGCACAGATTTGCAACTAGGCGGAAAGCATATATGACAAGTCTCAAGAAGAAAATAAAATGCATATGAAGAAAACACTTTCAATTAAAGAAACTGTGGATAGTACAAGACCCTCAAAGGCATACATCGCAACGAATCTATGTAACTATCCAGACTACAAAATACTGTCAAAGTTCAAAACCACTCAAAAATATGTAAACAAACATCAAAAGTTTGAACCAAAAATCAACGTAAGTCTGTGCTCTCGAACAAAGTTATAATGAATTCAAAAAGAGGATACTATCAAAAACTTCAAAAGTAATGGACTTCAAAAATAGAGGTACGTAAGTATGTAAAGGAAATTCAGAAAATATACGCATAAAAACATTATAAAATATTATACACAGTATTTGTCACATGATTTAGATCGGGAATGCAATTTAAATTTTGAGTACACTCAGAAAAATGAAATATTCAAAAGATGAAGTATACACATTAAATTGGAATCAGAAAAGTAATGATTACTTGTAAATTTTGTACATGGTGGACTGACGTAATGGTTCAAAAGGTTGAAAGAACAACGATGACTAATGTCCAAAGTAAACATTCACCTGCCTTTTACAGGAAATTAGCTTAACAATTATCAAAGGAAATTCTTGTCCGTTCGCATCTGTACTTGGAAATAAATATAGGAAAACCTACTCGCTCCAATGTACAGATCGAAAAACTCGCCCCCTTCGATTGAGCGGAGATATGAGTATTGGACAAATTGTAATATTTCAAAAGGTTGAAGGATCAACGATGACAAATGTCCAAAGTAAACATTCAACTGCCTTTTACAGTAAATTAGCTTAGCAATTATCAAAGGAAATTCTTATCCGTTCGCATCTGTACTAGGAAATGAATATAGGAAAACCTACTCGCTCCAATGTACAGATCGAAAAACTCGCCCCCTTCGATTGAGCGGAAAAATGAGTATTGGACTGATTGTAATATTTCAAAAGGTTGAAGGATCAACGATGTTAAATGTCCAAAGTAAACATTCAGCTGCCTCTTACAGCAAATAAGTTTATTCATTATCAAAGGAAATTCTTGTCCGTTCGCATCTGTACTAGGAAATAAACATAGGAAAACCTACTCGCTCCAATGTACAGATCGAAAAACTCGCCCCCTTCGATTGAGCGGATTTTTTTTGTAATTATTATATTTAAAAAAAATTAAAGTTAAAAACGTGAATACATCAATAAATGACAAGGATCCAAAACACTATAAAAAACTAACAATACAAACAAAAAGTTTCAATACAAAAACAGGAGCAGCCGAATCTTAAAAAAATTATTTTATATCTGACATACATTAAAAGAGTACAGAGACGTTCAAGTCCTGTTAATCCAATGGAAAATCAGACACTAATGTTCTAATTTCCCCCAAAGAATATGCCAGATAAAACTATAAAACATTAAAATTATGAAAACTTTTGCTCCAAACAAGAGACAAAATTACTACAATAGTTACTGAGGAACGTATACTATTTCAACAACAAGTTGAAGTTTAATTATCATAAATGAGTATGTGTGTCTTTGTATAGGTAAAAATGATTTAGGAGTCACCCCCTCATTGAAAAGTAGCAAAAATATAGTCAAGAAAAACATCATTTGTTTCTTGAAAAAAAAGAAAGGTAAGTATCAAAGTACTATGTCCAAGTGTCAATACTTGAAAAAAAGTAAACCGCCAAAATATACGAAAAATTATGAATATCAATTTCATATAATTCAGAAAAATGGATAAATCGCAAAATGATTTACTCCAGATAACTCTAGTCAGTAGATTATTGCCATCAGAATGAAAACAAATGATCAAAAGTTCAAGTACAGTCAAAAATTCAAAAAGTAAATACATTTGGGGAAGGCAAAAATAATTTTGAAAGTAAATTTCCTACGTACCAAAGATCATGAGAGCTATATCAGTACACCAGAGATCCAACAATTAGGCTATATATGCATACATGAAAAGTCTCAAGAAATCAAAAAACTGCACATGAAGAAATACTTTCAAAAACTAAGAGGTTAGTGATCAAAAATGAAAAGCATATAAGAATATGTAAACTATCAACAACAATAGTCACAACCTCAATCAAAAGTTTGATGATATTCGACAAAAATGCTGGGAAACCTAAAGTCCCCAGACTATCAATATTCAACAACAAAAAAAAATATCAAAATATCATCAATCTCAAAAGTACAATGAGAAAAAAGTTATAACTGTCCCCAGCAGTAAATAAAAACTGTAGTAGTATGTGAGACAAAAAAATTCTGGCAATGATCTCGCTGACTACTAAACAAGACAATTTAAAAGTTAATAGTATGCCTATGAAATAAACAGGTGGAAAAATTTTAATCTTTTGATAAAAATTTTAAACATTAAGCAAAAAGTAAGGATGATTAAGGAATTAGAAATTTGAGTACCAAAAGTAATTAAAAATAGAAATGCTGCCAAAGATTGTAAAGAATTTTGGAAACTATGTTCTGTCTGCCAATCTTCCACTAGCAAACCACTTGTCGACAAAGCCAAACACCTATCGAAGCCTCACGTTGCGGGTGCCAATTTATGTAACACTTCCTTTCCGCAAAAAGTCCAGAAAAGATGGAATGCAATGAAGATTCCAACTTTTCTGCACAATCACAGAAAGGGGGTTACCATTAGCTTCCGGTAGCTCAGTCGGTGGCATGAAGACATCTACAGGCGTGTAGCTGTGTGTCGACCATGGCATGGCTAGAGGATAGAAGAACAAACAGAACACAAAAATTTAACAGATTTTATTTAACAAAAAAAAAAAGGCATTTTCATTACATTACAATTTTACAAAAATAACAAAATAAGTTTTACATCTTTGGCGCTGCTATAACGCTATCGACTTATCTTTCGCTGGTCCATTTTTACTCGACTGAAGCCAGGATGGCCAGGGGCTTGAAGGGGAGGTCCCAGTTATGAGGGGTGACCTCCATATAGTGGCTTCACAACCAGTTGTAGGCGAAGTTAAAGGCGATGGCGCTGCCAAGGTACATGCATGGGTGAAAATATTGGCCAAGGCTAGGCAAAGTGAAAGGGAAAGAGAAAGGGGGTGGCCCCAATCATTTTTGTCCTATACGGACACACATTTTAGAAAATTCTAGCACATGGTGCTATATAACCTTGTGCTACTGAGAAGAAATTTCTAGCCGTTGTTCGATCGGCGGCTCAGGTGAAAAAGAAGCGCGAGGAAGATCGCAGATCAGGAACTCCGCATCAAGCGCTCCAAGCGGAAAATTTTCCAAGCAAAAAAGCTAGAGATGGGATTAATGAAATGATAATCGAGAAGTGATTTAATAAATACGATCGGACGGTGAAACCGTTACAAGTTGATTAACGAATCCTACCTGAAGATAGGCATCCAAATTCTATATTCAAAAAATTATCCGAGAAAAATAAGGTACCGTCAGCTATGAGAGTTTGTCCCAGCTGCTTATCTACTTGCTATAATATAATTTAAAAAGTATAAATATATTATAAGTAGTGCATCCTAGATGGCGCCGTAGTCACCCATATGCTCATTAACCTTCAGATTTAAACTGCGCACTAAACTAAGCCTACATTATGTATACGTATACTCGTATGACCGTGTTTATACCGTCAACATCTTCTAGCACAGAGTGGTGTTAACGCATCTAGTGACTCAGGGTGAAAACTTGACCAGTGTCGTATACAGGATGATTCAAATTCGACCCTCACCATAGGGATCTCAGAAACTGTAAGAGATACGAAGTCGCTTGAATGGAGGGAAAATTGCGTATTCAGGTAATCAACAAAATGTCGCTTAGAGAACTTCAAAATTCAATGTACTTCCGACGAGACACGAAAAAAAACGAATTTTCCCATAATTGTTTTAATTTTTTTCTGTCTTTATTTGTGGTAGGATTTCAAAATAAATTGCACATTAACGTTGACACTTTTCCCCTCTACAAGATGGTGTAATTAGAATTTCAATATGATGGTACGTCTCTTGCCCCCCAGCATCAAATTTATTTTTTCTAATAGATGCCAAATTGGATTTTTGCAGAAATGGATAGAGCTTCTAATTCTGATTCCAGAAAAAAAAAACAGAATTCACTAGGTAGGCCTTGAAATTATCGGATAGCCATTTGTTTCGCATACCAGATTCATCACAAAATCACTTTAATTTTTTCCTGACTTTATTTGAGATGAGACTTCAAAATAAATTCCATGTTGGTGTTGTTAATTCTGCTCCGCAAGATGACGTAGTCAAATTTTCAATTCGTCATTTCTTCTTTCGACTTCCATCACCAACTTTGTTTTTCAAGTGGATGCTACATTGGAATTTTGTACATTTAAATGGACTTTGCATTTCTAAACTCTTTGCAATTTATTTGGCCATGAGTTAGATGTTGGATGAAAATTATAAGGACATAAAAAGGTATGGCGGAATCCGGACAGAAAATGAACATTTTATTGATGGTAATCACAATGATCATAATAAATAAGCAGAAGTAAATCATACCAGATGTTCAAAAAGTGTTGTAAGTTATTTTGTAGGCAAGGCCCGCGTGTTCTCTGTACTCGATTTATTTCTCTTCTTCTCAGTCTTCCCAATTCTGTTGCTATGTTCAATTTGAGGTCTGGTCTGGTATAAGAAACAAACGAAATGTACGAGTTGCAAGGCCTACCTAGGAACTTCTGTTTTTCTGGAATAACTAAAGTATTTATTTTTGAAATCAGAAGTGCCAAAATCTATTAAAAAAATTAAGTGTATGCGGGAGGACAAGGGAACAAACGTCATACTGAAATTCTAATTATGCCATCTTGTAGAGGAGGAAAAGTGACAATGTTAATGTGCAATTGGTGTTACAATCACACTATAAATAAGGTCAGGAAACAATTAAAATTACAGTTTCCGAGATCCCAATGGTGATAGTCGAATTTGAAACATACTTTTTGATACCAAATGTAATAACAAATTTCATATCGTTTCGTGCGGCCCCTGGGCAATGTGGGCCGTACCAACCTAAATACATTTGCAAGGATTAGTAGTACCAGGTGCCAAATTACAGAAGAATGTCTTACAATTATCGGTCTGATGACCGTGATCTTTCCCTTATACAACCTGAATCAGCTTACCGCTTTTAATATAGCCTTGCACAAGCCACTGACTCTTGTTAGAACAAGCTGGTAGAAAAAATTCAACGCAGAAGTGTGTTGGAGTAGACACATTCAGTAGAAAGTCTAAAAGTACTACGAGAAACTTCGGAGAGTGGTTCTATTTCGGAGTCATCAGGAGAACACACCTACTAAAAATAGGAAGTGCGTCTGTTCTCCCTTTTGTTAGTCCAAAGAATTGCAATGATCATTAAGAACTTGACAAATACCTATTTTAATCGAATAAATGAGTATTTATTCAAGTATTTGGCTTAGGAAAGCGAGATATATCGATTTAATTTTTTAAAAGCGCAATTTAAAAAAATACGTATATTTTTTACTTTTAATTTGAAACGGTGAAAAGACTATCGAACATTATGTGACGTCATACAAATTGTAAGCAAAGAATCGTCATCCGTATATCACTCTTAAACTAACTTTGTCTTCGTTAAATACTTCTAAAAACTCATAATAAACGAAAAAAGTTATCGTTTTCTCGTACTATTTTAAAGAAAAAACAACAATCGTCGGATTCATAAAAGCAGAAAGCAAAAATTTTGCTGAAAATTAACACATTGATGTGTGGTGATTTTTTTTCCTTTAACCCAGATTTCTGCTCTGCTGAGTTGTGGAACATCAAGACTTCAATATAAGTTACGATATAGTGATAGGCACAAAAACAAAGAATAATACTCTTACATGATCCTCCTTTGCAGAAGTCATTCAAAACAACAATTTTATCTAATATTGAATTTCTTCTTACAGAAGGTAATCTTACGGTTACGTGCAACTTGAATATAGAATGAATAGCGAAATTAGAGGCATTCCGGCAACCATGCTGAGCCAGCGCATACGCCGCATAAACGAGCCCTTATGCACTCCTACAAGCAAAGTTGAGTATAGCCCGAAGTCCCAGCTGCTTAACATTCTGGGGATCCAAAGTGTTGGACCCCAGTATAGTTTGCCTGTAGAAGTTCAGAGGCTCACAGCGACACAGAACTTGCCCCGAGGACTCTCCCCCATCACAGGCACGTGGTGCCTCAAAGTTTTATGTGACAAAATCTTTACGGTAAAATTTCCCGATCGTAAGGTATATAATCAAACCAATAAACAGTGTTGCGTATATTATTTCCCTGGGCACTCTAATCCGCCGCTTTTCCGGGATCTGAAAAAATTAGTATTAAGTTTTTTGGTCTATATGAACAAATATTAACTATTTAAGACCAAGTTGAAAAAAGTGTCAACTAGCCTATTAGCAAATGTTAGGGAATCGAAACCACATCCACATGTAACAAAAGATAGGGTAACTTGAGTTCTTCTATAATATCTCTTTCATGGATCTACACACGATATATTTTTATACATAAGGAAAAGTATTTTCAGCTCACATGCAATTTCATGGCAATATGCAATTATTTCTTTTATTGTTATTTTAATGTTGTTCTGGATGGAATTCAGTACATTTGAATAATTGAGATATATGTATATGCAGGTTGGTGGTATGGTAGCCCTGGTTGCGTGTAGCTACTCGTTTCTGTATATGGCTATATTTTCACGCCATTAGTGCCAGCTACCGTTGCACTTTATTAATTATTCCAATGGTTATAATTAGCCGCCATTGAATTCATTAACAGGCGTCAGATCATTTCCATAAAGGAAATTGGAATCAAACTGTTATGCATATTCACTGCAAACTTAATTGTAACAGAACAATTTATCATGTTTACAGAGCATCTCAAAATATAACGCTGTGGTTAGTAGTTTTTAAGCATTAGCTCTCGAAAAAGAAATTAACTTTTTATCTCACTGGAGACAGTTGCTCATCAAAACTTCACGATATTTATTCAAACAAAATGTTGCTGGAAACAGTGCACTATTGAAATAAAGAGAAACTAGATTCTCCTACAAGCTAATATATGCTAAAAGTTATTTCATCCCTAGATATATAATATACAGGGTGTCCGCAAAGTTGGGGTTTTCCTTTTCAGAAACAACTACCCTTGAAATAACAAAGGTAATGTGTAGTGAAACGAGGGCGACCAAGTAAAAAAAAATAAAGGAAAAAGTACTCACTCTCCAGTTGACGAGAAGGGCTAAGTACGTTTCTGCCCGAAATCATACCGCTCCAACAGAAAATGAAATCAGCTGATTCGCTACCGAGCAGACGCAGAAACCACATTGATTGTCTTACACTTAATGGCACATCTTCTAACAAGGAAGGCAAAATGTTGCGTAAAAAGTCTAGGTATTGCATCCCGTCCAATCGATTTGGGAGAATAAATGGTCCAATGAGCATACCGTTCACCATGCCAGCCCAAACATTCACCCAAAATGCTTGTTGAAAATGACCAAACATGTGTGTTGCGAAAGTTATTGACCCCATTACGCGTGAACGTAGATTCGTCTGTCACCAATATGCACTTCAAAAAGTCCGGATTATTGTCATGTTGATGCAACAACCACTCACAAAACCGCAGTGTTGCTGGAAAATCGTCAGGTTGAAGGGCTTGTACACGTTGGACGTGAAACGGATACAGCCCCTCTTCACGCAGCGTTTGCCACTCTTTAGTTTTTGATACTTGCACTTCTCTAGCCACGTCTCTAGTGCTTGTTGTTTTTTGAAACGCAATCGATTATACGAGTTCGTTGACCTCTACACGCGTGACTGTAACCGTCGGTTGAAGGTTGCATACTAACCTGACACACTGACCCCGACCCAGTTCTGCCGTCGGGTTGAGACCTTGTACCAGTCGGGGTGTCGGGGATATCCCGGCGGGCCGCGGCTACAGTACGGTATTAAGATATTTTTGATATTGCAGAGCCCTTTATCTCGGTTCCCTTAAGACACTGGTGTATATGGTACTAAGAAAAATTGCTTATGTTTTCAAGATCTACACGTCGTGTAAAGGAAAACCCCAACTTTGCGGACACCCTGTATATTGACTTCATAATCTGCAAAACCCCCATTCACCAGGTTAAGTTGAATATAAAACGAACGTTATGGCAGTCTGTTCTAGTAAGCTGTTTTAGAACTCCCAAAATTTAATAAACAAATCCCTGAAGCTTAGTTTGAACCACACGGATCGGTTTGGGCACCTACTCTATTTCTATTTCATTTTAGTGACCTCATTTGCTATACAGTAAATCTGGTCCAAAGCTGTACGAAGGACAGCCCTTTGTATGGAGGCAGTGAAAGTGTCAGATCGATCTCTGCAGTTGAGGTCGAGAAGAGACTACAGCAACTTTCTCCCTGACGAGAGGCGTAGATGTTATTGCTGCCAAGAGAAGAAGCAATTTAGTAAAGTTTAATGCTTTTGTCTTAAAAGAGACGCCCATGCGCTAATCCTGTTTTGAGAGATGTTCCAGCTTTACCAAGATCCCTATTTGTTTTGGCTTGTCTGAGTTCAGTTCAATGAAGAAATGATTTGGCGCGCACACGTTCTGTCAATTGAAGCAGGGGACCAGCTGGGACATCTATCTGTTCAGGGCTATGCTCGAAAACCAAAATGGAATAAAGTAGTATTATAGCACCGTACACCACTGCTAACCTTTGCATCGGGAAGTCGGTGAGCGCGGATCTCGTCGTATTCATACACACGCCGCGTTAGCAGAGGCGTACAATGCGTTATGCGCCTCTGTTCCGTTTTGGTACCAGACTATAGGAAGTACACCATCTAACCTCCTCATTATGTACAAAGTTCGGATAAGACACTGCTTGGAGTAATATTCACATGTCTAGCGTGTTACTGCTCCGACCACACTATTCAATATCGATCCAACACAGAGGAAGACAGTCCACCTGATGTTATCGTCAGTTCTTACACTGATCCGGCCCTAGTTCGTTGATTTGGCAACGGACTTTGTGCCATTGAGCTTTCCTCTATTATGCCTTAAGCTAGAGGTCACTTGGCACTATAAGTGATGACGTCTCAAACCATGACTGCCATAGTATGGTGCAAAAGGACGTGCAACAGGAAGCTTTACATCAAGCCTTTCTCCAATGCAGCTCCTGACTCGGGCCCGTCCATCATGCGTCACTGAAACAGAATTGAGACCGAGAAAATGGGAATCATGAATGGTATTATTTCTAGTGATGAATTTCGGTTCGGAGGTGATGAATGCTGGAGAGACACAAGTCAGAAGGTGTCGCGGAGAAAAATGTAAGATATTCACACTGTGTTATCATTTAGGCTGTGATTTTGAAATGATAACTCCAATACCCTATATATTGGGAAAGGGGCGCTTTCGATGTTTAAATGTTTATATGATTTTTTTGGCGTTATTTTTGGAACTTATTTCTAACTAGGAATATTGCCCTTGTTTTTTCAATCATCCTGTATTGTATTCTCGACACTTCGGCTACTATAGTATAAAAGTGGATATCCAGTTACCAATTTGTTTTTTCAAAGGTTTCTTATTTTTAATCATGTCAATAAAGAAACGATCCCTCAAAGGTCGCCTTAAGAGTTAAGCAAACACCATAGAGCCATGGGGACCTGTTAGAGCCTTTAGCGTTAGCGATCCCCTCGCCGCAAATTAATGTAGTACAAGTGTCGCGATGACACTTTCAATATTAGAGCGACCCTTAAGTAAGCTGGTTGGGCGGCGCAGGGTGATTTGCAGGAACATTCAATTAGGGCTGCGAGAGGTCCGATAACACAGCGGAACGCACCCTGAATTTATATTAGTTTGGGGGTGGATGATACGCTGGCTACAGCGGCGGACGACCTTTTGATACAGAACAAACTATTCCGTTAGGCGTTAGAGGCTGTGAGTTTTGTGGAGGTGAAAAGTTAACTGAAGTACCCATATTCACACACACACTGATTCAATCAAAAGTATATATTGGCCATCCTATACCTATAACTCTCTACAACTTCTTGGTAAAATCATTGTGCTGCTTGCTTAGAACCACTGTTTTGTACAAAAAATGGCGTGAAGTAGTATTAGGATCGGCACAAGTTAACCCTCCGAGAAAAAATTTAGCTACGAACATGTATAACAAATAAAAAAAGATGGATCGAATCAGTAGAACAGGCTCATACAATTAGCCCATAGTCGCCAACCATTTGACAACGTTGTGATCCAGAAATTTCTTACCTGCCCAACCGACAGTACCAACAATCTGGTAACGTTGCTAGAACTAAGCCAGCCATGGCAACCACCCATCGTTCAACTGCGACAAAGATATATCCATGTGTGTGTTGAAGATATTTCTCTTATTTTGAGTGCAAATGTACGGGGAAACATGTCCGAAGGCGCGAAGAATTAAGGGGGTTGGAAACATATAAATATACTAACGTCAAAGCCTATATAGAGAGAGATATACTCTCCCCCACCCCAGTCAACCACTAGCCCTTAATTTATAACCCCTAGAAAGAAATTTTCTGAAAAAGTATGAGTGATTTTTATTATTTTTTTTTATTTGTTACCCCTAGCTTCACTGCCACTGGGCCGATTTTCAAAAGATACAAAGCTTTTCTTCCTTTCAGCGATACTCTCCAAGCTGTAAACAGGGGATTCGCGGCCAGACAGACAGGCAGGCCGGCAGACACACCATCAGACAGACCGGCAGATACACAGACAGATCGACGGAAATGATTTTCATAGTTTTTGGTGAAGTTGATGTCATTTACTCGTAACATCCAAAAAATATATCTCATTTCCGAAATTTTTAGAGATTACAATACATCCTCGATAGTGGCTTGGAAAGGAACAGTCAGAGAAGTGATTTCGGATAGCTTGTATTGACCCGAAACTTTAACTATCAGATCTTTATGCAAAGTGTGCGATGCAGATGATAACTGGAAGGCACTAAGTTTGAAGAATGCAGTGGGCACTAATGTGTTGGACTACCCCGTTGCCGTATACTCGTTCATCCTCCTTTGATGAAGTTATTCATGTCTTTCTGAGGTATCTGACCCCGAGCTAGCTGTGCTGAGCTCTGAAAAGCTGCTAGCGTTCGTGGTGGATGAGGTAAAGAGGTCACGCTTCTTCTCATCGTACCACACACCCCTTCAATACGAGAAAGCAAGGAAGCTGACTTGAGCATTGTTCAACTAGTCTATTGAAGCTCTAGGAATATGGGTACAGGCATTATCTTGTTTGAAAACAGGGTTCTGAAGCATTTTGAGAAATGGCAAAAGGTTATTGTTATTATGGAGCTCCAGTATCTCCTGGATATACCGTTGTACCACCATACCTCCTCCAATGAAAACTAGATGTAACCGCACCATGTCGAAAGGCGGATATATAGTATGGTGCACAAGACACTCAACTGAACACTTTACATTTTTATCCGCGACACCTTCTAACTCATGTCCGTCCATGATGTATTTCAGAAACAGAACCGAGATCGTCCCTAAAAACAATTCTATACCATATCATTCCGATTTTCTCGGAATCGGTTCTGTTTAGAAATGCATCGACGAGAATTCGGAAAAAGACTTAATCTGACGCGTTCAGGTGAATGTCATGTGCAGCATGCTTTAGTAGTTATGTCTTGAAGCACCACTACATATGGTGGTTCATAAGAAAAGGTCTGCCCGCGAAACGGCATGTTCAGGAAATACAGGAAGTCTTTACCATTACCCCAAAACGCTTGAAAGCCCTATTTCCAAGAATGTAGTGCCCGTTTCCATGTTGGTAGAGCCACAACAGGCTATTTCAACCTCGACAAATAGGACAAGAAATATGGAGATTTTGTGAAAGGAAATACTAGAGTTTTGGCGACTGTAAATTTTTTAGGTGGTATCGTTAAATTATTGCTTCCTTCTGAGTTCAAATTGGCGTCATGATAGACCTAGGGATATGCCGCCATTTTGATTAAAGCGTTTGTTCGAATATCTCGAATACTTTCGATCCTATGCAAAAAAGTAATATAAATATTTTTTTAGGGAATTAGAATCATTATCATTTTGCATTACGAGAAATTAAAGGGTTCATGTGACGATATTTCCGCGGATAATGGTTCTTAGTGTGAAAAACACTATTTTATGTAGGGGATAAAATATTCTACAAAAAAATCTTATGCGTATTTTCGCCACCTTGGTGGTTCTTGGAAGATAATGGGCGACGTTGAAAATTCGTATCAAAACAATCGCACGGTATACTCCAAATGCTGCGTGCGTTGTCCAAGTTATCCGCAAACAACATTATTTTACGTGCAAATAACTTAATAATCTCTACTGTAAATGTTAATCATTTTTTACAGCCATGCGAACCTATGGACGATGTAGTAATTATTTGATGTATTTGTGATGTTTTCATTATTAAGAACAAGTCGCTCGATCCCATCGTCTATTGACGATGTTATCTATGAGTAATTTCAGTAATCGTTGCAGCGGTTTTCATTATCATGACATCATAAATTATCCGAAAATATTACATCTTCCATACTTATGTGTGGCCGTAAAAAATATAATCACTTCAAACGGTATTCTTGATAAGATAGATAATGACTTATAGTGATCTCCACGTGAAAATATGTATGCAGACATGTGGACAACGTAGGTAGAGTGCGAAATATGCCGCGCGACTTTTCAATACGAATTTTTAACTTTTGCTTCTGTTCTCTAAGGTATAGTCGAAGAGTAACGGACCATTTTTGTAGAACATTTTAGTTTCGCCAAAATGTCCTGGACTATAGCTTCGGATAAGACATCTCCTCAGAAGCATGCCGTGACGACTGGATGAATGTTTACAGAATCGGGATGGCCCGACTATTATATGCGAAATCTACCTATACTGCAAATGTTTAAACTCCTAAGTCGAATCACGACTTTGTGTTTCCTATGTCTAACTGTATACAAAATTGTATTCTAATAAAATCATTTTACGATTCTATTCTCTTTGTCGCTGAGTGTGAATTGAAGCAAATAACTACACAAAAAAGTACGAGACGCCACTGTTTGGTCGCCAGTATATCTTGAGGGTGTCAGCACTGGCACTCGGATGAGGGTGGTCGAAATTAGCGAGTGAATAAAAGCGGATAAGCGTTTTTTATTCGCTGGGGTTGCGGAAAGAGATACGAGACGAGGTGTGAAAATTTATTGGGGGGGATGAAACAACGATGACTGCGGAGTTTTTCGTTGCTGCAACGAAAACATAGAAGGGGAAGATATAGGGTTCCGTAGAGTTCAATTTTCAAAGTGTATACGCTGCTTGATAGCGCAGTGGCGTTTGTGAACCAAGTCCTGACGGAAACGGAATGTTTGCATTATCAGATTCCCTATCACATGATAGACAGTATATTAGCTTAAGAGTCTGTTTTCAGTCAGTTGCGTATATGAGAGGAGAGGACCGCGACTCGCCTCCCCTGAGCAGTGCTATATACCAATCAAATTGTGGAAAACTTGCCAATTTTTAGCGTAACATTGCTTTGCCGTAACCACGGACAAAGCTATATCTGTCATAAAGGAGTAAATAAGTCCAAAATTATGATTGAAAGCGTCTGATCTGTAGTTAACTTATTCCATAATTTACTAAGCAGTAGGTAATTCGCATGTCTCATATCTGCTAGCCTTAAATGTTCTTTTTTAAGAGTTTGTATAGTCATTTAGACAAATCATAGATGTTTATATTATGAGTCACAAAGTATATGAGAAGAAACATTACTTAAAAACAGGAAAATATTTTTTGGCGACTTAACTAGCGAGGTATACAAATTTTATTTTTTTGTCGTCAAAAAACAAGTCTCAGAATACTGCCGTACTTAGGTAAAAAAGCAGTAAAGTTCGTTTAAGTTTTGACGCCAATACCTTTTATGATTACAATTACAAAATATACTAAGGGACATATAAATCCGAACACCCAGTTTAAATGGTTTTATTTTAATAAAATTTTGTATAAGCACTTAATGAAGCATAATAAGTAAATGATAAAAATTTCAAAATGATTGCACTGCTTTAAAGCCCTTTGACCTTTAATAATATGTGGATGCACCCTGATGTGCTACGCATTCTCCAACGCGCCTAGGCATGCTTCTGATCAGGTGGTCAATGTCCTCCTGTGGTATCTCATTCCAGGCAACCACCAACTCCTCTCGAAGTGCTTCTAGAGTCTGAGGAGGACGTTGCAAATTGAGCAATCTCCTACCCATCATATCCCACACGTTCTCAATTGGGGATAAGTCGGGAGATCTTGGTGGCCATGGTAACAATGTGACATCATTATGTTGAAAGAAGTCTATTGTGACTCTTGCAACATGTGGTCGGGCATTATCTTGTTGGAAAGTTGGATCTGCCAGGGTGTCAAGATAGGGTAAAAGATGGGGTAGAACTTCGTGGATATAACGCTGCGCGTTTATGTTACCTCTGATGAAGATTAAAGGTGACCTGGAACCATAAGCTATAGCACCCCAAACCATAACTCCAACAGTGTGATGAACATGTCTTTCAATAAAAAACTGTGGATTCCTCCTTTCACCACGTCGCCTTCTAACCCTTACACCGACGTAATCGCCTTGAGTGGTGCAGACAACGGTCACTCTGGGATCAGGAATGGAACAGTGTTGTCTTTAGTGATGAGTCTCGATTTTGTTTAGGCATGCAAGATGGTCGTGCCAGGGTTAGAAGGCGACGTGGTGGAAGGAGGTATCCACAGTTTTCTGTTGAAAGACATGTTCACCACACTGTTTTAGTTATGGTTTGGGGTGCTATAGCTTATGGTTCCAGGTCACCTTTAATCTTCATCAGAGGTAACATGAACGCGCAGCGTTATATCCACGAAGTTCTAGAACCCCATCTTTTACCCTATCTTGACACCCTGGCAGATCCAACTTTCCAACAAGATAATGCCCGACCACATGTTACAAGAGTCACAATAGACTTCTTTCAACATAATTATGTCACATTGTTACCATGGCCACCAAGATCTCCCGACTTATCCCCAATTGAGCACGTGTGGGATATGATGGGTAGGAGATTGCTCAATTTGCAACGTCCTCCTCAGACTCTAGAAGCACTTCGAGAGGAGTTGGTGGTTGCCTGGAATGAGATACCGCAGGAGGACATTGACCACCTGATCAGAAGCATGCCTAGGCGCGTTGGAGAGTGCGTAGCATATCAGGGTGCATCCACACATTATTAAAGGTCAAAGGGCTTTAAAGCAGTGCAATCATTTTGAAATTTTTATCATTTACTTATTATGCTTCATTAAGTACTTATACAAAATTTTATTAAAATAAAACCATTTAAACTGGGTGTCCGGATTTATATGTCACTTAGTATAATTATTTTTGTTATATGTAAGTAATTATTAAATGTTATCATATAATTACCAGGTAGATTGAAACATTTGATGCTGTTTTGTGCTATTTATGGGAATTTCAATATGAAGAAATTAAATGAAAATAAAATAAAATTCTTTCTTTCTTTGAAAATATAGTATATAGGCAAGTAAATTTGCTTTTGCAGAGTACAGAAGCAGTAAATAACATGTTATTACTTTCTGATTTACAACAATGAAAGATGGAATTCCATTTATTTTATGCTTCAACACAATTGTTGATTCTAAATCACATTTACACTTTCTTTATAAGGACATGTATGTCTTGAATAATTTGTTCCATATTTATAAACACTCTATATCTATTAATGTGAGATGTAGGGAGTCATTTCAAAGGAAATATCCTCTTCCCTCAGATAATGATGTCAGTCACGAAATATTGACTGATTAATGAAAGGAAATCTAATCCAATGTATATATTTACATGATTCCCCTCGATGATGAAAGAAAATCTTTTGAAACACATTTCATCGGCACAATAAAATGGGCGGCTTTCTTCACCCACTGGAATATTGATGAAGTTTCCATAAAGCGGCCTATCAACCCACCAAATAAAGAAATACTAATTTCCTCTAAGCGCTTCTCACGGAATAAAGCCACAAAGGAATGATCTATAACAGAATACCCCCCTTTTTATTATTATTCGTGCCGCCATGACGAAATCCAAAGAAGGGGTGAATATAAATTTACGACTGTGTATCTTGGTAGAGAACAACAAAATATATGGAATGTAAGATTGAAATAGCCTAAAGTTGGTTGATTTCGACCTTTCCAAATTGTGATATGACTTAGTCCAGGCGAGACGTAAAAAAGAAGGCGGAATTATCACGACAATCCAGATAAAATTTCTCCCTAGCCGCCGGCCACAAAACCACATAACACGCCCAGAACCAACGAACAGCGTTTAACTCCTATACCATTATCAGATTTATTGATAAATATTTTAAAAACTAATTCGAGTCTTCCAATTCTGCTGTAATGCTTTAATGTCGCTGATTTTTTAAATCATATTTCTACAGAGTGGCCCATCCATGTGTAGACGGAATATTACACATAAACAAATACATTTTGGGAAATCTATTTATGGCATGTTATACATGACATTTGAAGGCACATTTCTAAAATATTGGCCATTATAAAGGGTGTCCCAATTTCGACCTTCATATCAAAGTTGTGATTTCTCAAATAGAATGCGTCAAATTTTATTGCATATTTGGATAAACCAATTCAAAAGAAGAAAATTGACATAACATACTATGTGGCGTCGGTAATTAGCTACTGAGATATAAGGTGTTTTGTCTAGAAAAACCCCCCACTTCGGCAACCCCTCAGTCTCATTTTGAAATTTGGAGTGCTGAATTTTGTATCAAAAAAAACTTACACACCTCAGCTTTTATCTTATTTGTCACTTTCTCGAACTTTAATTTTTGCTCATGCAGGGTGGTCAAAAACGCAAATTGTAGTTTTTCTCAAAAAATTCAAATGCATCACACAATTCTAGGGCACGTTTATGGCCTCCTTGATAGTCATCCTCGTTTCTCTCCTTCAAAAATCTCTAGATTACACTTGCCCCGAGTCAGCGTCAGCGCTCTCTTGTTGTGAAGATTTGTTTTCCTTTTAAATTGTAGGAAATTTCAGGCTGATAAAACATAACTCAAAACCAAGCACAATTTGATGTAAAGAGATACTTGTGACATAACCTCAAAATAGAGCGCTGACACGGAGAAGTAGAAAACTATGACAATCAAGGAGGCCATAAAAGCGCCCTATAATTGTAGGGACGACTGACGATACGGGCCTTAGTGGCAATATTGAACTAGCCCACTGTATGTCTTTTGTTTCCATGGATGATGTGATTTTTGTCTTTAATTTTGGATTGTTGTTCTATTAAAAGCTTGATAACTCAAAATCTAGTGATTTTATCTGAATCAAACCTTATACCAAAAAAAAGCTTATAAAAAAGTGAATCCAAACTTGCACAAATAGGTATACAGGGTGATGCATTTGAAATGTTTGAGAAAAAGTACAATTCGCGTTATTGACCACCCTGTATGAGCAAAAATGAAAATTCAAAAAGTAACAAATAACATAAAAGCTGAGGTGTGAAAGTTTTTTTATACAAAATACAGCACTCCAAATTTCAAAATGGCGGATTGACGGGTTGCCGAAATGGACGGTTTTTCTGGACAAACACCCTCACATTTCAGTAGCTAATTATCAAAACCATATAGTATGTTATATCAATCTTCTTCTTTTGAATTGGTTTATCCAAATACGCAATAAAATTTGAGGTATTCCATTTAAAAAATTACAACTTTGATATGTAGGTCAAAATTGGGACAGCCTGTATAATTGCTAATATTTTAGAAATGTGCCTTCAAATGTCATGTATAACATGTCATAAACAGATTTTTCCCAAATGTATTTGTTTATGAGTAATATTCCGTCCACACATGGATGGGCCACCCTGTATAATTACTGATTAATTGTTAAGTTTCTCGTAAGGGTCTATGTAAGTGTTACAGGGATTACAAGTATCTCCAGATCAAAATGACAGATTTCGTTTAAACAAAAATATGTGTACCTAAATATACTAAGTGGCATATAAAATGCAACCCCCAGAATTATTTATTGAATTTTGATAAAAACGTGTAAGCAAATTTGTTATCATGGAAGTATACGCTGATACGATGTTGAATGAATTGCGAGTCGTAAAGGCTTTTTTGTCATATCAGGATCCGAACATGTATACTTAATATTCAGTGATTTTTTGTGTTGGTTCCATTTGTTTCATTGCATTATCATGCATTGAGTTCGCAGACGCGCTAATTTCACTCAACTTTCCGAGTTTGAGAGGGGACGGATAGTCGGGTTACGTGAAGCCGTATTTTCTTTTAGAGAAATCCCTAATCGGGTGAATCGAATCGAAGCTACTGTAATGAGATATTGTCGAGTGTGTGAGTTAGAGGCACTGGACGTCAAAGATAGACTACAGAATGACAGGATCGCTATTTTAGGCAACTAGCACTTAGAGATCGATTTTCCACAACAACGGCAGTTTTAAACCAGTGGTTTGATGCTGTCAGAAGGGTAATGACAATGAGGACAGTTTACGGTCCCCATCTTGTACTACCTCTGACTTTACAGCATTGTCGGCTGGTATGGAGTAGGGAGAGACTTGAATGGAATATGGAATGGAACTCAGTTGTGTTCAGCGATGAGTCCAGATTCCGTTTGGGCACACATGATGGCCATGCAAGAGTAATGAAGAGACGTAGAGAAAGACGGAAAGTCCAATATTCCATCGGATGGCATATTCATCGCAGTGTGGGTGTTATGGTATGGGGTGCTATTGCTTATGGCAGCAGGTCACGATTAGTGTTCATTCGAGATAGCATGCCTGCCCAGCGCTATATCCACAAAGTTTTACAGTCACATCTGCTTCGCTTTTTGGAAACATTGCAATATCCACTTTTCACCACGACAATGCACGAGCTCATGTCCCACGTGTTAGTTTTTAGAAGCGTCCGGAGTAAATCTGCTTCAGTGTCCTCCTAGATCTCCACATCTTTCCCCCATCAAACATGTATTGGACATGATGGGAAGACGGTTGCAAAATTCACCGCACCCTCCACAAACATTGGAGGCTCTACGAAACCAAATTCAGATGTCCTGGGATACAATACACCAAGAAGGTGGGATATCTCAGCTATTTTTCGAAATTTCGAGTTAAAGTTGTAATCATATTCTATCTATCAGTAACCTAAAACTTGTAAAAGTACGCTCAAAATTACAGCACTCCCAGTCGGTGTTGCATTTTCTATGTTATTTTCGGGCTCGAAAAAACTAAATGACAATGTGGTATTTATTTATGAATCATAATTTTCTGGAAAAATACCAAAATAAAGCTTGTAATGATGATGACCTAAAACCGTAAAAATATACAGGATAATCCATTTCTATTTTTTTTTTTAGAAAATGTACATTTTGCGTTAATAAACAGCCTGCATGGAAAATGAACGAGACTGAATTTTATAACGAAAAACTATGGGACATGAAACTTATTTTGACGATAATTTTGCTACTCTCTTTACAAAGACTTATAAGCTGTCAAAGTTGAGTGTTTTATATATACATATCAAGTTTTGAAAAGACATTTCAAGATATACTAAAATATACTGGATATTCCAATGAAAAATGTACCTACGTTCATCTAAGCTCGTTCTAATGAATCCTGCTATAGCTGTCTACATTGTTTGCAACTAAGTTATTTACACATCTCTTAATTTAACGGAGCCACCGACCGATTACAGATTAGAAACTCACCCTGTTTTAATATTTCAGGTCTTCCTATAAATTGTGACCAAAGTTTTACCTGTATTTTGACAAAATAGGAAAAAACAAACCAAGTTAAAACCAACCAACTACACGCCATACATCCATCATCGATCCATTGAAGTGATCAATGACAAGTTGGAAAGACCTTTGAGTGTGTATTTTTAGCAAATTGTTTAGATCGGGGCAAGCCATGCATCAAAACCCGAAAGAGCTCTCGATACCAGGAGGCCATACGTTTTTCAACTGTTCATAAATAAAACGCCGCCTGAGACTAGAGGTGAATATTTTATCGGACGGGTGGCGAGAAAGAAACAGTTGTTAAAAGTTTCAACAGGCACTTAAACCGCTGTAGGCTATAATAACAGAACAGAAGTGTGTCACTCAGACTACTATTTTTCGATCGTCGCTAGTCTCGCTTCACTGCCATTTATTTCAGACAATTTCTGTGCTTTATTCATGGTGTTTTCATAAAGATATTTGAAAAACACATTATGAAGTCGAATTCACTGTGTGTGTGTGTGCGAAATCAAAGAAGAATTTACTTAATCTGTCATTGGGTAGCTCTTTTTGAGCTCAATAGAAATTATTCATCTTATTTATACCCTTTATACTATTTTTGTCGAGTATCTATCGCATTTTGACGTCTACTGAGGTAAATAGCAAGTGACATATTTGGACCTCGCTAGCAGCTTTATACAGGGTCTGCGAAAGGATGGGAAATCTCGAAGCTGAATATACTACAGACCAAAATATGTGAATTGTCCTAAACATACCTTAGTCCAAAAGATGATAGTTTGCGAGATACAGGGTGTCAAAGTTACAATTTTATTTTCTATTTTTTCTGATTGCTTGAGAAGTATTTTAGATTTTGGCATAATACTCGGTATAGGGAGGTTATCTAGTATGAGAAACAGGATTCTGGTATTTTTTATGGCCAAACTTCTAGAGTGCGCCACTTACAGCACTATTTCGGTAAATAACTCATCATAACTTTTTTGTGCTACCCTGTATACAACAATTGACCGAAAAATCTTATTTTCTCGAATTTCCACAACAAAATAGGTTTAATTCTTAGAAGTATCTAAAGCTATCAAGCTATCTAGCTATATCAAGTAGGAAATACAATCAGCGCCTAGATGTGAGGCAGTGCGAAAATGTTTTGTACGAGATGCGTCATTCCTAATTTTCTTGTGACGTGGCTTAATTACACACAACGCGGATGCGGTGCTGATTTCCCGTAATCCTTCTCAACGTTTCTGAAAACGCAAAAAACGGGGAAAATCGTAATGTATAACTTTGAACACAATCTCTCTCCAGAAAGGACAACACACATGACCCGTCTGTCTGACACAGCTAATAGATATATTTCATGTTGAGTAATAACTTTCTCACATAGCAAATATTTTCTACACACCAATACACAGGATCATCCAGATGTGATTGCTACTCTGCTATTCAACCACAAATCTTCCGAGCGAATCTAGCGAGCAAACGCAGAATGTAGTTTTTGCACACTAGGAACTATCTAGGCAGCAAGTTGACATTTTTTTTTTTTTTTTTTCGTTATATCTGGCATCATCCTTTGTGCATTTTATGGTACTTCACTCAGAGGTTTATTATACATTTTCTGCAACTGTAACAAACTTAGATCTTACGAACATAAATCACTCAAGATCCAGCACATGAGAATTTTCTTTACTAGAGAGTTGTTGCTGCACTGAAAATACATGACAATTGATGTGACATAAAAACTTTGTAGCACCGTAATGCCTGGCAATTATACTGTCGACTTAGCAATGGACGGGCGAAATCATATTAAAAATATGAAAAATTAAATAATAGTTTAAAGTACAACTTTGATTTTTAATTTTTTTTTTAATGTAAAAATGTAGAAAATAACGAAATCAGTGGATGCGGCGTGCCAGGTCTCTGTTATCGTACTGTACTGTACTATGGATCCCCTCTAAAAAAGGTTTAGCTTCAAAGCACAACCGTTACTGTATGAGCTCTCAATCTATTTTAATGACACCTGACGAGTAGTTTCTGTCTCAAATCTGCAAGACCAGTAGCAATCGAAAGGTATAGTTAATAAAACCCGCCAGCTATCATTTACAGCTGCATAAGTATACATTTTCAAGCTGGTTAACAGCGAACAACGCGGCGTTTTTCGCAATTCTCGCTATACCTACTTTGAAATCGAGCTTGCAATTCCGATTATAATTAGCCGGTAATTGTTCCTCGTCGAGGATAAAAGGCTTGTCAGTAATGTTTCACTGAATACAGGAAGCTATTTAACAGCTTTACTAACTGTTCAGTTGCTGTTTAATGTTCATATGCTACGTTTATTAGCGGATAGTTCACTAGATGTTCAGTCGTAAATCGTAATGCCTTACGCCACCCTATTATTAAATCTTTTGTGGATCGTTCTTAGAAAATCGTTACATTGGCCACAATTGTGTAGTGTGATTCAAAGGAAGCTTCATTTTGATATTAAAATAATAAATGAGTGATAGAAAAAAATAGCGTCAAGTAGGCTGCCTCTACACTTCTTACGCAACGCCATCAGCAGTTCATAAAGGATTGAACTCAGCTCAAGCTTAAACCCTTTGAGAAAAATATAAGTTACAGCATGCACAATAAAAAAAGTAGACAGATCAAGTCAGTCACACAGTCCCATACAACTAGTCCGTTGACATTCTTTCCGTGCCTTGCCGGTAGTTACTGTCCATCCTACAACAATGCTCCTTCTCATATCGTCGGACGCTGAAGCACAAACTACAAATACCAGAAAGAGACGCGCATCGAAGACAATTTATCTATCATTCTGTTTTAAATACAAAAATGTACGGGAAACCTATAGCTAATGTGTGCTATGGGGGTTGGGAGCGTATGCATTTACTCTCGTCAAAAAAATTAAATATATATTCTCCCCAGTCCCCTACAACCCATCACCTTCTGGATTTTTACCCTTAAAATTTCCTTGGAAACTTATCAGTATCCTCTGAAATGTCTATAAGCGACTTTTTTATTTTTTCATTTTTGTCCTTTTTCTCTGCCGCCACTGGTTTATAGACGGTTATAGGATTAGCGAACAGATAGACAGACCGGCAGACTGACAGACAGACGGAAATGGGTGACATGGTTTTTCGTGAAGTACATGACTAATACCATACAAAAAAATTGATATCTATTTTCGCGATTACAACTTAATATCTCATTTTAAAACATTGTACCGTTTACAATACTTCCCCGCCAGTAGACGTGGGAAGCAAACAAAATTATGAATTGTAATTAATCACCTATTTGTTGCAATACAACAAACACACATCAACAGAAAAGTAAGTGTCCTTGTATTAGGATGGCATGGTCTCTAATACCAAGCTATTTATTGCTTGAAAAGACTATTAGGGTGTCGTTCTTGACAAAGAAACCGTAGCCGTTAATAAAAAATATTCCTTTTTATTGTATGCGTTGCATCCCAGCATCATCGTTGTAATTTCCTTTCTTAATCAGAATTCAGGAGATACGATCGTCACCGTTTTGAGTATTTTCTCATAACTGTCAGGATGTTCCTTTAAGTACATTCGCCAAGATGACGGTGATGTCAACGTTTCTTATTTAGACGGTTACTGCATTTGCATATTCTCCGAATAACGTGCGAATTAACGTTTATGCTTGTTAGTCATGTGAAAGATAATTACGGTTGTATCCTTTCTGTTCTACAGTCAAGATCACAAAGTTACGGTAGACTAGCTATGCACATTAGACAGTTCAGCTTAGAATTGTTGTTTCTTCAAAACATTAAATTCGTTGCAACAACTAGGAAGTACACTCTTGACCTTTAATATTCTTATAGCTCCTCATATTGCACACATTGACATAATATGTACAATCGGACTTCTGATAAGCTTTTTTGGAATTTTTAATTCCAGTACAAATCCAGTTCCAATAGATCCGAAGCTCTGAACGCTCGATTTTGAAACATAAAATATCATAGAAATCGAAATTTCCCATACTGAGGAGAACTGTTATAATTGACCACGTTTTCATTGTGCGGAATGAGAAGCCTCTCAATAATGTTACTACTAATATCAATGGTGCTACATTTACAACCCCCATGCTCTTCGACCTACAACCTCCCAACGACCAAATTTCAACTCCAAAAAAATTTTTTAACATGAGAAGGAGATTCCGAAACATCATCTGAATGAACTTCAACGAACCAAAACAAATAGCTTCCTGTCAAAGTTCAGCCAATAGTGCACGTTAGAAGCATTTAATTGCACCAAATTACTATTACAAAGTATACAGTTAGGTGTGCTTAATGTGTACAAAAGAATATATGTATCAGCCTGCTTGTCAACTGTACATCACTGTGTGTGTAACCGTCAAACGACTTGTTTGTGGCCAACGTACTCACACAGGGTTATTAGGTAAAAAACCTATATAATATACTATGCTGCCCGTGAAGTATATTAGCTGTGTCTGAATGGTTATTTGTGTTGTTCTTTCTGAAGAGAGGTTATGTTCAAAGCTATAATGACAATTTTCCCCAGTTTTTTTTGCATTTTCAAAAACTTTGAGAAGCATAACGGAAAATTACCACCGCGCCAGCGTTGTGTGCAATCAAGCCCCATGACAGAAAAACAGGAATGACATAACACACAAAACATTTCCGCAATGCCTCACATCTGGGCGCTGATTTGTATTTTCTACTTGACATCGCAAAACATATTTCTATAAAATTTAAATGACCGGAAATAGAAAATAATGAAAAATGAAATAAGCTTTTTACGTTTCATAAATATTCTTATCTGTAGCCTATTTTCTCACCAGTTATATACACTTAACCAACCACGGATTTTATTTTTTTATCTCTCATTTTTGAAATTTGCACATGCGATTTCCAGGGTGAAGCATCTCAAGTAAGTGTATTTGAGACAAGACACTAAGGGAATGATCGTCAAGGCGGATTATTATTAGCACTCAAATCCTCATCTATGCCCTGACGTTTCCTTCCAGCTCTAGTATACAACTTACATCAGCGGAGGCCACAGTGATAGACTCTTCGGTCTCCTGATCACTCGCCGTGCACTGCGCGGGTTAGAATCCCGTCCCAAGAGAAATTTTTCTCTTGACTATGAATGTTGTGATTGTCCGTATGTGGTAGACGGTCTCTGACTGTCGAACGCGGAGGTACCACTCAGCAGATCTAGTAGGCGGGGCCAGAATGTGTGCAAGTTGCATGCACACGTGTTCCTCGCCAGAGTACATGTGGCGTTCCGCCCTTTCCCCTGTTTCCCCTATGCAAGATACGTAATACCACTGCAAGTCCTCCGATCACAATCTTCAATAGAATGTTTCGGCAATCACAAACCTGCATAGGTTATCGTTCACCTTAATTGACGTTTCCCCATAAAATGTTCCTTGTAAAAATTCCCCAAATTGGGAGAAAAGTCTCCCAACATGGCAAACCTAGCAGAGCACATCATGAACGGCATTGCCGTACTTTATCCTGGCTAAAGCTGCTGAGCGATGTTTGACAGATGAAGTTAGACACTCCACATTCTTAGTGGTTTTACAAAAAAACGCTGCAAACAGTTGCTCGAAGCGTATTCAGCTGAAAAACAATGTTTGTGTCTAACGACACTATAGGGCTAAAACTGCTGAACGATATTCGACAGATCACGTTAGACTCCGCTTTATGTAGATACGATTCCTAGCAGCATTACAAAAAGCGAGGAAAAAGATATTCCGCTGGGCGTTTGACACACACCTTGATTCATGTGCGATGAATGTGAATTAAGTTTAACGTTTCCATATAGGGTATACCCTATTTCACAAGTATCCATCACGGTAGAATGACAGCTGATTATCTAGTAATATTTCAAAATTCCCCATATCCGGAAAGCTCACATAATTCTGACGGATCCGTCAATGCCAGGTAGACAGAACTAAAAGCTCTTTCAGTTAGAAAAGTTCATTTGCATACAAAAAACAAATTAGTTTTGCCAGATTTAATAATAATGCCAACGTAGCAGACTAACGCAAAAATGTCAAAGCGTGATGGAGACTCATGAAATAGGATATATTTGTAATTGCCAAAACTCTGTAATATTTTTATTTATTATACTGGAAGCCACACAACAAGCAATAAAAATCTCCTAAATGTCAGTAACGTCACCATCTAGTGGCCTACGCATCAGCGCCTAGTTTATTTGTAGACAACTGAACAAAAACAGTCGAAGCTCGTGTTGAGCCGCAGAAGCGTCATCGTGCGGTGCCTTACGTCTTTCTTCTTCATCTGTCAGGCCACCCAAATAGAAAGCCGTGGAAGACAAGGATGCCATGCATGTATGTGTGTAAAACATCTCATGAACATCACACGGAGGGTTATTACCAGCACTGCCCACAATTCATCTCAAAAGGGAGATAATTGAAAGTCATATTAAATAAGAGTTATCGCGCCTGTGACTCTCTTTTGATAATGCTTCGGCCATGTAAATACCGTACGTATGGCTGTTTCTTACATACCATGCTGTTTTGATTTCGCGTTGCTTGTATGGATATTTTCGCCTGTGACGTTGATGAGATTTATTGGATAAGGCAGGCAGTGGTGCGCCTTTAGGACGATCATGCGGTTTCATAATGCATAACATACGGACAAGGACGATAATTTGGCATTGTCCTTAATTGCCGGTCATGGGCAGTGTTGGCCGGCAATATTGTTAGCATTCATTTTAAGACTTTTGTCTGGCAATTGACGATATTGCCCAAAAATAGCGCAAACCAGGTTGACTCACGCAACACTGTTCGTCAGTTCATATAATACTATGTTCAGCACAAGTTAGCCCTTTCTAGGGGAAACGTTAAACTCGAACATGCATAAAAGGGAATTTAATAGATCAAGTAAGTCGAATAGGCTCATACAATAACTCCCCTAGTTCCCACCCTTTTGAGAAGCGACAGCAACCTTGCGACCACAACTGCGAAGACTTAACCGCCAACGCCAGCCGATACCTCGCTACTCCTGTTTTCGTTGCATTCGATGCGAATACCAAAAATATTTCTGTAATTCTATGTCTCGAGGGCAAATATTCGGGGAAAGGAAATATTGTGTGGAAAATTTCTAATAGGGTCTGATGGAAGCGTCTATTTTTTAATCTAACCAGAAATTACTTTCTTATAGAAAATGGCTTCCGGCTGAATTTCGTTGAAATTTTGCATAGAAGCAATTTTCGAAACTGCGATCAAGTCTCAATGGGGGCACACCTGCCAGAAGCCCCTCCCCGACCCCCTACATAAGTTTTGAAGTGATACTATCAAAGAAGAAGTAAAGCATTCTGTTGTTAAAATTTCTCCCTAACTGTCAAATAATGATTATGGAATGACCTTGTCAGTGGCGTTTAAACACTTTTTTCAGGTATTTAACTACCATTTCAAATGAGTTTTTTCCAGAGAAAAAATACGACTATGGGTGAATGAAGAAATCGTGCGTTCTAGTCACAATTTAAACGAATTTCATTATTCAACAACAGTAGTTCCAGAATGTAAGCAACATTATATTGAAAAAAAGGAGCAACACAAGAAATGAATAGAACGGACAAAAAGAAAGTATTGTTAGAAAAAAATATTCAATTCCAACAACAAAACTAAAGCTGTCTGGAAGACTGTATCTGAACTGACCAGAAGTGATTCAAAAAGAACCAATAATATGAGTACGACTACTGCATCTAATGAAAAAATACGTGCTGATGAATTCAATCAGTTTTTTAAAAATGCACCTTTAAACATCGTCAAAAATATTCCCCTTTCATGATCATACCGCTAGTTCGAGTAGGGCATATATGTACACGGTATTTGATGTTGCTGTATCTATTTACTGGTGATGAATTATCTGATTTAATTGATGAAAAGCTAATGCTGTATCGTTGGTATCATTATTAGAAGATTTGCAATCTTATTATCCACCTGGCACAATGTACAACAAAAATGTAGTCACTAATTGTTTTTAGTATGAAAGGTAATCTCATAAACGCCTAACAATGAAGATACCAGGACGTAAGAAAATATACTCAGATACTATACTACCCATGATGCATATTTGAGGTCCATAAGTTTTTTTCTAATTTACTAGTACTATGGCCCTTATGTCAACGTGGAATAATTTTCATAGTTAAGACATCATACATGATGATCATTTGTCTAAAATGGCGTGGCAATTACAGAGTGGATCTACTTGACGGCATTTTTCGCATTACAAATACGACTCATTTTTATCCAAATGTCCATTTATACGCGCAATAAGCATTCCTACATCTCTGTGTGAACAAATCGCTCTAAAAAAAAACAGCCCGATCTCGCATCTAATTGCACACAAATTAATTCGTATCATGTGTCGACATTTTATACGTTTTAATAACGTACGTTTAACGTTTGATGTCTACTGGGCAGTTAGGTTACGCGCATGCCACACGCATTTCGTTTGAAAGCAGATACTATTACGTTGTGCGGATGTGTTTGTTACTTGTAGTAATTATGTAATATTGTAGATCCCATACACGTTACGCACTATTTCAATGAGCTAGCAGCTGCTTTACAGTTTCAAAAGAAGCTTTGAGATTTTTATTAGCGAAGTGTGGCAGTACAGTATCTTTAGACAAAAAACATAAGTGAAAAAGAGAATCGCACGTTACAAGATTTTTACTCTTATGAGGACAAAAACTACGGAGTTTATTATTTCCATTACCATTGTCGGAAAATGATTCGTTTATAAGCTGTCAGTATCAGTAACGCCCCTTCTCTTGATGACAAAATGTGGAAAAATATTTGAGGTTAGGGTGATCTAGGTTAGCAGTTGATTGCTCTTTCTAACTCTGTTCAAAGAGGCTAACCGCCCGTGGCATTAAGGAGTAGGTATCGAATTTTCTACACTTTTTCCTGTCTGAACCAAATTATATCGACATTATCAATTCTAACAAGCTACTCTTACTGACAACACTCTAATAGAAATTGGCGCTGTAGTTCAGATTATTCTATTCTAGTATGGCTGACTCTTGGCCTAAGAGAGGTATGAATGGCTTTAGGCAATACAACAGCTGTTCTATCAGCTATTTGTTGTCCAGTGTGATGTCTTCGATGATAACAGTCAACAAGAGTGACATAACCAACAAATGCAGTTTCGTGGGAAAATATATACAAATGGCTTAACACAGCATATCCATCAATCCTGGAAATGATCTGTTTCGTTTTAATTTTATCGTATATCGATTATAACAATTCAAAGGTCAAAAGGAAATGGTAGCCTAAAAACACTTACACATACTTAAACAGTACAATACAGATTAAAAAACAGTTGCAGAACTCTTTCAAGCTATAAAAACACTTATCTGTTAGAAATGATTTCAACTAAATTTTGAAACTGCTTAATGTCGGTGCCTTTTGAATATCTTCTTTTAAGTTATTGAACATTTCACAACCCATGTAAGTCAAAGATTTCTGATATGCTGCAGTAGGATGTTGGGGGGGTATCAGCAAATTCTTAGATCGAGTTTGATAATCGTGTTTTTCTTTGCTATTGAAGAGGTTGAATTTATTTTTTTGCGCAAATATATTCATCATAGGATCGAAAATAATTCCTGCAAAGTTGAGGCCAATTAAGATTTGCAACGATTCTAATAACATATTTCTGGAGAAGAAAAACTCTATCGGTGAGCTGCATCGCCAGCTTAAAATGCCATAGCGCAAGTGACAGTTAGAGCTTGAATAGTATAGAGTAAACAAGAATATACCATAAGCATTTTTACGTAATTTATGACACAGCGATTCTACATGTGGCTCCCGAGTTAGATAACAATCAGTGGTATATATCGTATAACGTAACTTTCCTGGTTAATCAAATCCTTTACAACAGACTTAATTTGTGCATAAACGGCGTTCATTTTTGAAACGTACCTTCGCCTAAAAAGAATTTAACAGTCATACCTAGATTAGGTTGAACCAAAGGCGCTCATACAATAGAGCAAGAAAGTTCTTCTGCACTCTTCTGCTAACATAGATTGCTCGATCATTCAGTATCACCATCTGTGTATTGAGATTTATTTTCCCTAAAATGCTGATACTATTAAACAAGCTGTTTCTATAGTATAAAATGAAGCTTTGAACATTTGAGAAGCACCAACATGTTCTACATTATGTTATTTCTCCTGTTAATACGCTTTGAATGTAGTCGTCGTTTGAAAGAAACGCCTATCAATCGTTAAAATTTTATTTGAAGTGGTTTGTTTCTAGTAATGTGTTGTTTTAATGAAATTTTTTGATGATGACTCGGAAATTAAAGGAGCCGACGAAGTAGTGAAACTAAGCAGCTAGTATGTAGGCTAGATTGAAGAAAACGATTTAAGTGTAATCGTGAAAAATTACGAAAATGAGATATTATATTTTAGTATGTTATACGACATGTACCAGACGAAAAACCACTTCCGTCGATCTGTCTGTCGGTCTGCCTGTCTATCCGCTAATCCTTGACCCGTCAATAACTTTGAAAGTACTTATCTGACTTGGATAAAATTTTTAGACAAGGTTACTGCAATGCAAAGAACCAAAAAACCAAACCAAAGAAAAGAAATAAAAATAGCTCAAACTTCATTTTTGACGTATCAGAGGATCCTGATCATTTTTTGAAAAACAATTTAGTTAGGGATGGGGATAGTAGGGAGTGGAAGAGGGTATATCTTGTTTTTTTATGTTAGTACATTTATACGCTCACAGTCCCGGTAATTATATGCACATGTTAGCCATTTTCCACAAATCATAGATATCCCCATATATGTATATTTGGGGTTAAAACTAGAGAAATGTTTCTGATATGCGTCTTTTTCTGCTATCTGGGTTCAGCGTCCGGCGTAACGATCTGCTTGATTGTTATGCTTGTACTGTGGCGGTGCTTCGGTGGGCCCTGCCGCATCTGACGACATGGGAAGAGGGCTACGTTGCCAGATTGACGGTAACTACCGGTAGACAAGAAAAGAATGTCTGTGGACTAATTGCACGGCTTGGATCGAATGTGTCATTCTGCTACATTTTTGTTTCTCGGATCGTCACTACTCGCTAACACTGAATTCCTACCAGAAATTCTTGGACAGCATTTAGTCACCTTTATATGATCTGTGAAACCTTATACAGCGGGTCCGTTTCCCTAATTAAATTCCTAATAATAAGTAACATTGACGTCTGACCACCACGATGAGGAATACGTCGTCACCTGCCAAGAAAACGCAACGCATGGAACAAAAAGTATCGAATGACGGATAGTGATGGGCATTTTCAATACGAACGCGATTGGAAACAAGCTTTAGTTGTCCGATCTTTGGAAAAGGTGTCCATTTCCAGAAGTTCGCAAAGGGGGTATAATCGACTATCGCCATTTCGAAGAGATTAGTGTCATATCGCTCTAAAGCAGTTATTTGTTGAAGGATATCTTTCATCGAGAAGTCATATTCACATCTGCATTTTTGAATTTTGAGTTATACAAAATTTACTGATTCGCTATTTTTGTATTAGCTTCTGAGATATCTTGACATCTCGAGTTCACCGCTTGAGGAGTTTTCGCCAGGCAATTGTAGAACATGAAGACTATAGATAGGAGTTTGAACTCATTGAGTGGGGGTGATGCCAAAAATTTTAAGATGAAGTGACTTGGTACACTGTTCAGCAAATGAATTTCAGGCACTGTGTGTACACAGCGTAGAAAATAGAAAATAAATTTCAGGTTCTGCTGCTGTCACCATGACTGTAAACAACTACTACTACTATTTTGACGGTTCGGACGAGTTGCAAGGAGAGAAATTGGATTATATCATATAACATATTAATAAACCACGAAGTAATAAACCTACAAACCATGACATTATGTAACAAGGCAAAAAGTGAGTGAAATGCATAAAGATTTCTGCAGGTTATTTTGACATTTTTCAATGCGCAGACGTTCTACGCCATGTTCTACGCCCACTAGATTTTCGAGAGCCACACCATCATTTGCGACAGAATTGGCTTCATATGAATACGTGTATCCCTTACGAAGTTTAACCTCTCTGGTATTTTAGAGTGAACAGACAAATGAATGTGAAGATGTTGACGCCGCTGTCCTTGATATTATGATGGCAGATAGGTGTGTGACTCTTGTCGATGTAACATAATGTCAACGCAGGTGTTCCCCAGATATCGGTTATGATCCAATATGTTTCGATTATACAGGATGTTAGTAAGATACCTGGCCAATCTTCTTGGAATGACATCCCTTTGGTACAAAGTTCATATAAGCATGGGTCCAATCACGCTTCGGTTTCGAGATTGAAGACATAAGTTTTTTTTTAAATTCGTTCTTTCAAAAGAATGGAACCTTCAAGACTTTTTTAAACAGGTACAGAAGGTACAGACACCGAAACTTTAACTAGAGTTATTAAAAAAAAAACGCTTTATGTGACGGACATCTAGATCGAAAGCTTTAAATTCGTTATTTTTTACTTTGGGCTTAATTCATGCTTTTTACTTTTCCGCCACTGGCTAACAAATATTATAATCGCGAAAAATCTCGGAAATGAGATTTTATGATTATACACATATATCACATGTACATACATAACAAAAAACCGGACCAGTTTCATCGGTCTGTCTGTCGGTCTGCCTGTCTGTTCGCTAATCCTCTTCCCGTCTTTAACTTGGGAAATCCCGCTTAACTTTGATGACATGTTTACACAAGGTTACTACTTTGCCAAGGACGAAAAAACTTTAAAGCTTTTGAAAATCCGTCCGGTGGTGTCACAACTAGGAACAAAAAACGAAAAAATCACTCAAACTTAGTTTTTGACGTTCTGGGAGCCTGATCATTTCCGGGAAAAGCGTGTGAGGTATAAATTGGGGATTCTAATATACGGTTAAAACTCCGCTAATTCTATGACGCTTATTACACATATTTCACTTATCACACATCACACATCATGGATTTCCAGTACATTTGCTCTTAAAATAAATCGAATATGTTTATTTTCCATCAGACATTTTACAAATTGTACTGGATTCGTCAAAAAGAAAATATGAACATGTACAAATACGATGGAATTTCACAATTAAAATAAAATACGAGGCAGAAATCACAAGAAATAAACTATAGATACACAAAAACATACACATACAGATAGTTTTATAAATAAAATATAACAAATAGACATTACGAGGTATAGATAAAAGCCACACACAAAGAAAATTCGAAGTAGATGAAATATAAATAATTAAATAGCAACAAACACATTAAAAATGGACATACAATCCATAGTTAAAAATTAATTCCTGACAGAGACAAAGTTGGACACGGATTACAAACATTTATTCACTAAAAGCTGTGATAATTGACATGTCAATTAACTCTTAAATCGATTCAGACTTGCAATTCCTTACACTTAAAATGATACCTAGATCGCAACATCGCCAAATGAGTGGGTGCAACGGACTAATTGCATGGGCCTGTTCAACCAACTTGATCCGTTTAATTTTTTTGTCATGCATGTTCGTAGATAACTAAATTCGCAGAAATAAAAAAAACGGGCTAAAATGTTGATTAATTTTTCCAAAAAAAAGTAAATTTTCAAAAGTAGTCTGCAGCCTGTATCTAGTAAACGAAGCACTAACGGATCTATGAAGTTTTTTCGCTTCTTTTAATCATGATTAAGTGGGAAAAATATTTCCGGAAAAATCGTACATACAATGAATATTCTCAGAGCCTTTTTTGCCCATCTCTATCAGATGAAGCCACGAACACAAAAGAAGAAAAGTATCGAATGACGAGAAGGCGCACATTACACACCCGTTATTAGTATTTAACGTAAGCGGACATGTTTAGTAAACTTTGAGACAGCCGAATGTGGCCCGTTAATGGGCAGTGACAGGTGCCTACTTGATCCCTCCGCAGCAGCGGCCACGGCGGCCCTTTCGAAACCGCCGGCGTTGTGAAGAATTTGGGAGGAATGTCGTTGTGGAAAGGTTAAGGGCTCCTTTAGACCATATTCCGTTAATAAGAAGTCATTCATTAAAGGACACTCTTGATTTATGTAGTGCATTGGTGATAATCGGGCATCCCAGTATGACGTTACATTTTTACGGACTGTAGACAAATATTTACATTTTCAGTACGACCATTGAATAAAAATTTAAGCCGTATACATAGAATGCATCAAACGTAAAATTCGAGTGAATTGAAACATTTTTTAAAAAGATCTTATTTAATCATCTTTAAACCTAAAACAATAAAGGCTGAAACAGGTTTGAAGTTTTTCTTCCTACGCCTCACTGGGAAGGATTATAATCGCGAAAGATTTTGGATATGAGATATTATGTGTCTTTTATGACATGTTTATCACGAAAAACCATGTCAATCATTTCCGTCAGTCGGTCTGACTGCCTGACTGTCTGTCGTCGGTCTGTCTGTTCGGTCTGTCGGTCTGTCTGGCTGTCGGTCTGTCTGTCGATCTGACGGTCTGTCTGTCGGTCTCTTTCTTTGGTCTGTCTGTCGGCCTGTTTGCCGGTATGTCTGTCGGTCTGTCTGTCGGCCCCTATAACCTCAAACTTGGAAAGTACAACTTTCACATTGCTACTATACCAAGGACGAAAAAGTGTTTTTTAAAATCGGTCCAGTGGCGGCAGTGAAAAAGGTCAAAAAGAAAAACAATGAAAATCTCCCAAACTCCGTTTTTTGTCGTTTCAGAGAATCCTGGTCATTTAAAAAAAAACTTACTTATCGATCGCACTTGCCAAGCGCTTCAGGAAGGTAAGTGTTGCATTTTTGGTAGTAGATGCGAGAGACATGAAAGCAGGTAGCAAACGGCGCGGTGATGCGATATGCACATAGGTGCGAGGTGAACGCGATTTTATCATATATATTATGCTTGTAGTGTAATTGAAAGAGGCTATTTTATTTCGTGAGGTACCAAACATTGTTGACGAACAATTTCGCACCAGAGCTGCAAAGAAATGAGGCTACCGTGTCCGGACACGCTTATTACTGCAATCTAAGGGATTTTTTTTCCTGACAATCTCAAAAAGTGCACTAATGATTATCACAAAATCCACGTCTTTTTGATGCCATTGCACTAAATGGAATATTGTAGTATAGGTTGTTTTGAAGGCGTGGGAAGCATAGAGTCAATCTACTTAACGCCATTTTTTCTGAAATTATTATTATTTTTTTCTTAAATTGTGGCATTGGAATGGGTGCATTTGCCACATACGGTGAGGTTCAAATTTGTGTACGAGAGAAAAGCGGAGAAACTTGCAACATGTATGTTAGAAACAGTGCGCCGATGGCAACGCGGCAAGCCGCAGCTGCGACTGCAGACTCGTCACTCGGGTTGCTAGGCAACGAAGTGCTTCTATCTCTTTATAACACACGTATTGTACGCTTCTCGCATTAGCATTATTGGCATTACAATTTTGAAGCCACATTTTTTTTATACTCCAGCTACCACGAAGGCCTAAGGCCTAAAACACCCATGAGGTACCGTGGGGCTTTATGAGGATACATACAAGCGAAAAAGGGGGATGACGCCACACGGACTCTAGCGAGGGAACACGTGTGCATGCACCATGCACTCATTCTGGTCCCGCCTACGAGATCCGCCGGGTGGTACCTCCGCGTTCGACAGAAAACTTTTTCATGGGACGGTATTCGAACCCTCGCAGCGCACGGTGACTGCGACATGTTCTTATATGTGATGTATATCATATGCCCTAGTAATATATAGTAATACACTGAATCATTTTATTTACCTTAGCTATACATGCGGGGGTTAAAAATGGATATGCCAATCCCCAGCCGTTTGGAGTATTGTTTTTTTGTGTTATATTAATTGCTCGTATTTTGATTCTATTATGTATGAATACTCCAATGAATATTATTATCATTATTATTATTATTATTATTGTTATTATCATTATTATTATTATTATTAAATAGAGCTCCCCATATGGGGGTGTATAATACTTCCACCGAGCTCTTGTAGCCACAGGAAAGAAGTAAATCTGCTACGGCTTCTACCGAGACCGATGTTCGTCTCCAAGAACCCTGCGAACTGTCCTGCAAGTACCCAGCAGTTGCAGCTTTTTGTAATCTATGAAATATAGCCTTATTTAGCCTTAGCTTTTCTAGGCTTTGGTTATTATTATTATTATTATCGTTATCTTTATCGTTATCTTTATCGTTATCTTTATCGTTATCTTTATCGTTATTGTTATCGTTATCGTTATCGTTATCGTTATCGTTATCGTTATCCTTATCGTTATCGTTATTATTATTATTAAAATTTAGTTTTCAGCGTATGTGATCGTTGAGTGCTACGCTGTAGTTTCGCTCCTGTTTACATGTTTAGTTGGAAGTTCAAATTATTTTTCAAAGAAAGTTTGCTAAGCTGTCCAAGGTTTATTTGGCACACATGCTCAAGAAAGAAGTAATGTTGAGGGGTGATGGTATTTTTTCCGTAAGTCTAGGAGATCTGTACGTTCTCAGGTGTATTCCTCACATTATTAATCGTTGTAACTGACTGAAATTCCAGATTTAACTATCATACTGTAAATTGTAAATGATACAAAACTTCTAGTCGAAAAATTAAAGAAAATTATGGCATGTTGATGTCCCGCAACAACCTGCCAAGTTTTTAGTACCCAGTCAAAGTTCATTTTTGTCACCAAACTTGCCGAGCTTGCTGTTTAGCATCAAAATACCATTCCTTATCAGTACGTGAAGTAACCAAAGCTTTGCGGCCGGATTTTGGCACTTTCTCAAATAAAAACAGCGATCTATTTGCCGACCATCCTTGGGTACCGACGCGGTGTAGCCAGACTGCCATAAAATATTTGTAAAACGCAAAAATTATACTAAGCAGACTGTAATTCAGTTCTTTTCACGGTTTTTGGAGGTTACGTCAAAAGGTCATACGAAATAAATAAGTATATCGTCTTAAGGCCAGTTAGTCTAGATAACTCACCATGTTAAATAGGCCGATGATTAGTCAAATAAGTAATTTGAGGATTGAAAACTTTTTAATTTCAAGTTACCATGCTTCTGTTATTACTAAACTAAGCTGTGTAGTATTCCGCGTAAGGCCTTCAAGTTAAATAGCTATTTGATAACTTACAGATTGTGAGATGTTTAGTTCTATTGGATGAAAAACAAATTTCTTAGGTTGCAATAGATGATAAATTTCGTTGGCATGAATAAATGTCCAAACGAACGAAAATTTGAACAAAGAAATGCGTTGACAAGAAGTGATGGTCAACAAATGCATCCTATACTTGATCTATCCAACAACTCATTTATTTCCGACTAAATGACAATAGCATTCAGCTGTTTTCTGTACGCCATATTTTCAGATCTCCTATCTCTCTGTAATTTTATTCGCTTTGTCTAACGAGCTTCTCTCTATATAACCACTTTGCTCAGACTTTTTCATGCGTTTTCAGGAAATCGCTCACAATATAGCAACATTGCATCTCCATTAGCTGGACGTTTATCTAATATTTGTCTACGGCCGTGTCTGCGATAGCGAGTTTGGCGTGAGAGAGAGATGGAAGACCGGACTCGCTTGCGAGAGTGCGAAAGAGACGGATGCGGGCCACACAGATAGAAAGGCTGAACGGCGCTCCACACGGACATCAATTAAGCGTGCATGTAAAGCGCGCATTTTAATTTGCGGAGCGACCTACTGGCGGTGTCGGTATCGCTCATGCATCGGGGTTGTCACTTTTTTACATACAAAGGAACTGGGCAGTCAAAGCTTATTCAGGTATGTGACTGCTATGGAAGAGTTACGGATAAAAGCATTGTACTGAGCAATCAAGAAAGCTTGGTCTTAGCAAATGTTCCAAATTCTTGATATGTGCGGTTACAAGGGGGCCTCAGTGCCCGTTCTGAAAATCCGGTGAGCGTTCAAAGAAGTTGCAATTTAGCATGATTTTGTGTACAATATTCGGGATTTTCAGCAGTTGACCCTCTTCAAAAAGTTTTGGAGACTGATACACTTTCATAGTATACAAAAAAGTTGCCTATTGATGATTTCCAATCCCCCCTTGGGAAAAATTCCAGTGGACGCCCATGGCTCTTGATACTCTATCAACAAAGTAGCTTCTGCGGCGCTCTTTAACTATGAAAAACGAAGTAAGTAGATCAACTCACCACTTCCCATGAATTCGTACACATCGATTTCGAATTTTCGAAACATATAAACTGAAAATCCTCGACATACTAATACTATTTGAAGATTATATAATTGAAAAAAATTAGTGTTTTCAAATTCTTCTTTCAAAATATTTTCAATATATAACTCGTAAAATTGATAAGCGAATTATTCAAAATATTGATCTCTTCAAAATGAAGTATGACTCCGCCACTACTGCACCTACTATGCGTTGCAGCATGCTATTCAAGTTCCATCAAAATCGACGCAGCCGCTTTCAAAAGATAATTTAAAGTAGGTTTTAACAAAATTTAAAGATGAGAATAAATTGACCATACTATTGAATCACTGAAACAAAATTATATATTTCGTTACTAATCCTCTACACTTACCAGCCTAATCGTAAATAAAAGCACTCTCGATCACAATACCTTCATAACGTATTTGTAAGAAGAAAGAATGGGTTACATCGTGAAGCGAAAACCTAACGAGTTAGACTAGCAGACCCCGAACCGGTGGCATCTTAGGGAGAAGCCTAGAAGAAGAACTTTCGCAAGCACGTATGTACGTGATCTTAGTAAAAAGCATTTGAGCAATTGAGAATGGGTGAGCGATATATAGTAAGATGTTGAAAAAGTCAACTATGGACGACTGGACAAAATATGTGAAGTGACCTCATGATTATTTCCGTTTCGTTCTTCATTCTACATCGAGCTGTCATTATTAAGAAATTATAGTGCAGATTATACACATATATAAACTGATTACAAAGATAAATTCAGATTTAGTGGGGTAATCTTAGAAAAAAATTGATTGGATCTCAAATATAGCAACAACTTCCTTAATGATGTTGATCTTTTATACTCTTCTTTCTACAAATTGCCTTGTAACTAAACCATTGCTTAATTTGTGAAGATGTGCTAAACATTATACATAACTGTCTGGAATTACACATATGATGATTCATCAATTTAGAGACATTGAAACCTATCAAAAGCGTATTTTAGCTAATATATTGTTGTTATTTTTAGATTCCGCCGTATATCATCGTTAAAAAGATTTCCAGCTAGATCTTATTAAATTAGCACTCAATTTATGGTGTTGGAATGAATTGTAGGACAAATAAAGCTGATTTAAAGCTTTTTTGTTTCGTCAGTGTGAAAAATTGAGCTTCGCATAAAGTGATTTTTTTTGTGGAAAAATTTTAGTATAGATTCATCATATTCATGTGACTAGAAAAACAAATCCTGATTAACGGATCTGTAAAAAGTTTGTTGATATGGTTTTGAACTAGTCAAGCTAGTTCCACATCCTTGTTGTAAGAGTACAAATCAGACTTCAAAGTATTACCGACTAGTTGGATTGAATGCGACACTAAGAATTGAACACATACACTTATCAGAATTTCTCATCAAAAAGACTATAAAATCAGTCAAGAATGATTGATGAAATTGTACGCATCGTGGTTCGTAGTAGCTAACATTGCTTGCTTACATTATTTACATTACCTTAATTAGGATATCAATAATTCGGCAATCGGACAACAATACATCAAAATAGGTCAGGACGGCCAAACATGTGTAGCGATATAGCCAGTACTCACTAAAAATATTGCCATATGTTGTTGGCTTCCCTATTGCAGCTAAAGGAGTAAAAGTATTGTCCACTAAGAACTGCCTATCACTTGTATAAAAGTGAGGAACTTACAGTTTTACCAGAAATTTATCTGAATTTGTATTTTTACGAAGGACGCATCTAAACGACATACATATTTTCAGCGGATTTTAATAATTTTGTTCAACAGTAAAAGCCACAAGATAACAAATTCGTGGAATATAATATGACTGGTGTAATACCACGTCCTCAATGTCAATATCAACTGTAAATTAAGAGTTTGAAGGCCAGACTTAAGTGATTTCTTTAATGAAGAGAAAATTGTATGCTTTGCAAATAAATAGCGGTAATGACAGCGTGAAGAGCATTGCAAGAGATAGGAATACGTACATTGAATCTCGGCACTCCCTTTTGAACGTTTAAACATACAAAACACATAAGAGAAGCCTCTTTTCGATCATACGTTTTTCTGTGTAAATCGGGACGAAGATGAAACTTTTGCTAGTAGGAATGAAATCATAGGAAAACTTTAATGAATTTTTGCTATTTACGACACAGAAGAAAATTCGCTCTTTGGTGTATATCGAAAGTAAGTGCGTAGATCTCGCATTCGTCGTCAGTTTAGTAGTCTGGCAGGCTCAGTTTCGATACTTTGATGATCATATTTGCATTCAGAACCCCATTTACATGTATGTACGTTACTTAGTTGTGAACAACGAGGAGTCCTAGACGGCTCATTTTCATTATCGGTCGCATCCCAAATGAATCCCTCGGTATTTCACGATTTTTGCTGAACCTAGGCGTAGCAAGTTTCAGTTGCTGTATCAACGGAAGATGAAAGTAAATATGTTGTACTACAAAGTCCAATTTTGTCCAGTTTTTCTATGAACAATTTTTCACACATTCCTACGTATCTGGTATCTGGTTAAAAAATACCTTTCCTGTGTAAATTTGCTGCGTGTATTCCGAGTTAGACGTTAATTTCTATCTCAAACTTGGTTCCATGACCCTTCACGATTTTCATTGTATTCAGTGGCACAAATTGTCTGAGTGTAAAGAGTTTAATTCGATTGTAATGGTAGATGAGACTGCAAAAATTCGCTTTCAAAGTAATATAATATTTTAAGTCTGATGCTAGGACACAACATTTTCAAAAACTTTAATTTTCTAACAGAAATTTGATCCTATATTACAACGCCCCAAATCACCTAGGTTTATCAAGTTTCATCCGCATATGTCAATGGGAGATGAAAATGAAAATTTTGCTCTACAAGGTCATATAATGAGGATTGCTATAATAGATAACCCCTAGTTGTCTGGGATCTGAGTCAAAATCCGTTTCCTGAGAGAATGAATGTGCTATTTAGATTTTTATTCTGAGGTTGGAGAAGCCCATGTTCTACCTCTAATTTGGTCCGACTTGGCTTCAGGATTTTTCGGCAGTCATAAGAATATTTAGCACCTCAAATTACCTAAGCTTCAGGTTTTCTTTGGAAAAACTCAAAAATCCCCTGCCTCTATACGTATACTTTATTTAGCACAATAAGTGTACAGAGTTTCGTACGCATTTCAGCCTTGTGCGGATGCGTAAAATATGAATTGTCAGTGGCTCCACATAATACAACTTGAAGGCTTGACATCAATAGAACAATCGTAATGCAAACTTCCAAAAAGCTCACCCTGTATGAATGAGTTTGTAATCTCGGACGTCATAGAAAAGAAAAGGAGGAACGTCGTTCGGAGGCAACAGCAGCATCCGTCGGGCACGCTATAATCCTCTGGATAAAACAGAGAAAATGCCACACACGGAGCTGCCAACCAAGAGATGTCTTCATCAACCGACTATTTATGACGTCATCGTAGAGCCGCGCCGCCGACGAGCGGAGGAGGTTTAGTCACCGGGCCACATTCGAAATGTAGACAAACGGGCTTCTCTAAATAGTTTAATAAAGATATGGAAAGAGTGGATCTGTGAAAATAACTGACTGTGTATTAAGTATATATATATATCCTAGGAAAGTGCTACTAGGCCACTCCAGAAATACGCTTTGCGTTGCTCCTCAATATTTTGTAAACGACACAGCACTTGACAGAAAATTTCGGTCGAATTATACGTAACTTTTTTTACTATCAGCGTGAGACATCGCCAATATTTACCACACTCAATGAGGAAAAGCTACATTTCTCCCCCTAGATAAATAATGATTATGAAAAAAAACACTTGGTAAATATTGAATGTGTGAAATGCGCATTGAAATATTTACCCATGTTTGAATATTACTAATAATTTTTGTTTTCTACGAGTCAATACCTCCACGATGCTGCTGTAATAGAAAAACTGTTTGTGCGAAAAAGCGGAAAAGTAGTTAAGTATTCCTGTCCAAGCAATACACATTTACATGTTCGGATTTGGTGGTCCAAAGCTTTAATTTTTATTGTCCTCTTGTTCGCTCATATGGGACCATTCAACTATTATGCTATGATTATTTTTGATGACATGAGGGATCGGAGGTCTAGATGGTGATTATATCAGCAAAATTCATTTTTTTATCTTTTCGAATTCTTTACAAAATTTAGTCGATTTCGATTTGAACACAAATGTAAATGCTCGAAATCCAAACGAATCTTAAGCGATTCTCCAAATATGGATATGCTTATAATTTCTTAGGACCTTAGCTATAAATGCTCCTGGTAGAAATGGGTCTAAACAAGTATAAAAAAAGTCAACGCCAAACAAAGTGGCGTGCACGTCATCAAGGTGGATGTGTTGAAAAATTTACATTGTTGCCAAACTTTTTGTAAAATAATAAAATTTATTATTTACATATCTAGGTTTATAAGCAATATTAACCTCAAATGAGAACAAAAATAATAGTATAATAAAATTATAGATCTGTACTTGCATAATCATTAAGTATGACAATTATTGATCAGATGACACTATGAAACTACCATATTTAATTGATAGCTTAAAGGTACTGAATAAAAATCCAAATGGGGTCCTCCAAATTTTATGCATGGTATTTATTTTACAGAATTCATACAGAAAAATGCATTCTAAAATTAGGTAAGCTACTGGTGTAAGCTTTTTCTGTACAATAAAGTTAGTCGGAGTTTCTTTCTTCAGCGCTGTTTGAATCTGAATCTTCATCACTCTCAAAGTTGATTATTAAAGGTTCGATGTCTGGTCGATCAAAAATTCGTTCTCTTTCATACCATTTAAAAATTTCTTGCTCAGTATGTCGAACACTATTTTTCCACATGTCTGGGGTAACCGTTTGTAGAGCCTCGTTCCACATATCCAAACAGTTTTTTTCACTGTTACCATCTCTACCAATATGTCTGTTATAGTAACCTTTTGCTATGCCCCAAATTAACTCAATAGGGTTAAATATACAATGGTAAGGAGGCAGACGAAGAACTTTGTGCCCATGTTGTTCCGCCAATTCATCAATCACGTATATTTTAGGTGGTTTGTTTCTAAAAAAGCAGTTATTTTAAGAATAGGAATAAACAAAAGAAATATAAACCTTCGACCAAAATATATATAATTAAGAAGCATTATGTACCGAGCAACAATACTCAATAGCTCTGTTTTAAACATTGTGTTTAAAAATGGTATGTTTTGATTTGTCAACCAGTCTTGGATATTTTTTTTGTCCATGCATTGTTGGGCACTTTGTTCAATATCATGCTGTGATAAGGGGCGTTATCCAGTATAATCATAGATGGACTCTCCAATTTTTCTAATAACTGATGTTGAAACCATTTCAAAAAATTGTCCTGGTTAATCTCTCCATGGTAATCGCTCAATTTTGTTTTCGAAGAAAATATCGCTTCACTACCCTCAATAAACCCATTTTCATTTCCAGCATGTAATATAATGTATCTAAAATATATTAGTTTTAAATTTTATAGTGCAAATTGTGTAAAAGTACATACCTTTTACCATCTGTTTTAATAGCTTTCACGCTTTTTTGGTTTCCATTTTGCCAAGAGCGACCTATGGTCCCATTTTGAAATATCCAAGTTTCATCGAGGAAGACAAACTGGTATAAGGCCTCAACCTTGGCTTGATTGTATTGCCTTAGAAATTCCACCCTTTTCAAAGCTATACTTGGTAGTTCCATGAGCCCTCGTCGCGGATTGTCCTTAAGCCACTTAAATCCAAGATCTCTAAGCAACCGCCTTAAAGACGTGGCACTACCATCAAATAGTGCCCTATCTCTTAATCGAGACCATAAAGTTTGTATCGTAACTTGTTCTTCTGAAACCATGTGTAATATGACATTATAATTTAGTTAACAAATTAATGCAAATTTCTGATAAGTTATTATAATAAGATCTTACTTTTGTGATACATATTATAGATCACTTCTCGAATGGCACTTGTATCCAATGTCGCTGTGTTGGTTACACGTTTAATATAACTCCGCTTTTTCTTGGGCGATTCTAAATTTGCATCACTTTTCACACCCTCTGAAATACGACTAACTGTCCTTAAACTAATTTTTAAAGCAGCAGCAACACGCTACAAAAAATGAAATAAAATTTCACTATTATTAATATACATTACATATAATTATTAGTAACCTACCTCTTGAACAGCATTTAAAGGCAACAAAGGCCCGTTGTTGTCCCTTTCTTGCTCAAAGTAGTGCATTAACGAGGACACGAGTTCCTTACACCGACTATTTAACTGTTTGGGCATCTTTATATACCAAAATTGCCTTTATCTACTCGTAAAAGGAATAATTTTGTTTTTAAACAAACAGTTGTTGATTTACAGTATACGGGGCCAAAGGATTTATAAAGATTTGAAATGCCACAAATTGATTCAGTGTCAAAATTAATACAAATGTCAGTTCCCAGTTTAAATAAGTTTCAAGGTGACAATGTGTCAACGCTGCGAAATCGGTTTAGTGCGTTTACATGTCGATACGTGATTGGAGCGTTTGCAAAACATTTTATTTCGCATAATGCGTCTAAATTTATCAGAAAGCAACTTATGTGATATTTTAATAACAATGTTTATATGACTATTAACCATAATAAGAGAGTAATGACCATTTTACAATTTATATATCACATTAATATGAAACTGCAATAGAGCAATTGTTTGTGATAGAAACCTAGGCATTAGGTCGGGGAATTTTTATCGTGATGACGTACACGCCACTTTGTTTGGCGTTGACTATAGAGCGCTTAATGGCTCCTCTTAGTCAGGAATTGCCTGGTAATGCCTGATGACAACTTTGGGTCTTATTGGCGGGGTGAACGTGGCATTACAATTAATGAACATGGGTTTCAAATGAAATTGAAATTATCATGTTATTGTAAAGTATATTGGATCTGGCGAGCCAGATCTTCATGATTTTCCAGACATTAATTCTGAACATGTGCGATTACGTGAGCATGGGATTAGAGATTTGCTTATTTTTGCTGACAAGGGAGAGGGAGGGTTAATAATTGCAAAAAATATGCTTACGTAATACTTGAATGGTCCATAAGCATGGGAGCGGGGGTTAGAGATTTGCTAATTTTGGCTGACAAGGGAGAGGGGGGGTTGATAATTGCAAAAAATATGCTTACGTGATACTTGAACGGTCCCTAAGCATGGGAGGAGGGGGGGTAAGAGTCTTGCTTACTTTTGCTAACAAGGGGGAGGTGGGGTATTAATTGTAAAAAATCTTCTTACTTAATACTTGACCGGTAATATGAGGAACAAAACTTAAATTTTCTCTTTTATCGTTCGCTCAAGCAGCTTTCAGGATTGTAGCCCCAGTCCTATAAGCCATGCGGGCATGAATTTACATACGAGAGACTGACTGCGATCCTTCTAAATTAGTTATATATACACACAGAGGACTATTATTATGCACGGGATCATTAAGACCTTTTCTTTTGAATACCCGCTTTTGGTTTTTGTATGAGATTTTAATATCTTGATTAAGATTGGACATTAGATGTCTACTACGACAGAAAAAAAGAAATAAAGAATGACACAAAATTTAAATACCGGGCGTTTGGAACCTCTTAACGACTATTTACACGGTAATTAATAGCAGAAGTTTATCTGTATTAATTAATGTTTATTGTCTCATAGTTTTCTGTTCAATGATGTTTCCTTAATACAACGTTCCACTGTTTCAGTTGATGCTGAAATATGACATACAGTAATTGTGGTTTATGGATCATATTACATACCTGGTGGAGAAGTATTCCGAGCACTTTTATATCCTAAGGTGCGTAGCCCCAAGGGATATGATATGAAAGGAAAATATTGGCCTTCTCCACTGTATAGATATTTTTAATAAAAAAAATCGAAGATGTGGATAACTAATACATATTTCAAGAAAAAAATTGGGATACAAAAACACATATAAAGGGTTTAATACGTTGACTGCCAACTAGGAGATAACTCGTAAATTGCGTTCTTTTATGTATCTATAATATATTAGTGCTACTATCGATAAATGGCTTCTGGGAAAAGAACAAAAAATCAATGCCAGCTTGCTTGAACAGAAAACTTATTAAAAACGAACAAAAAATATGATTATAAAAATTAATTCAAATCCAAGAAATAAAATAATGTAATGTGAGAAAGTCAAATAAATTGTCATTTTAGGCCAGATTTCTGAAAATTGTCGTGGCAGTCAACGGGTTAATGACAATGAAAATTCTGAACCCAACAAGCCAAAAAACCTTCACATGAATGCACATATTCATTTTATTCACCTAGGCTTCTTTTCATTACTATTATTTGCATAGGGGGAAATGTAACTTCCTTATAGGAATACGGTTAATAATGGCGATTTCTCTCGTTGGTAGTGAAATAAATAAGTTTAATCGTCTTACTTAGGCAGAATTGGTAACTGAATTTATAGTATCGGATCCCATACTTCCCAAAATAAACACACGTATTTTTTAAAGGAGATCGTTTTGATAAAGCAGTATGTTACCGCGAACATTACATATATACATACATTAATTGTCCCTCTATTCAAACATCCACAAGTGAATGACGGCAGGATATATCTCCATCAAGGAAATGTCAGCGGTGGCCGTAGTAGTAGACTCTTCGGTCTCCTGATCAGTCGCCGTGCGCTGTGCGGATTCGAATCCTGTCCCAGGAGGAACTTTTCTCTTGGCTAAGGATGTTGTGATTGTCCGTAGGTGGTAGACGGTCTCTGACTGTCGAACGCGGAGGTACCACCCGGCGGATCTCGTAGGCGGAGCCCGAATGTGTGCATGTTGCATGCACACGTGTTCCCTCGCCTGAGTCCGTGTGGCGTTCCCCCTTTCCCCTGTATCCCCCTATAGCCCCACGGTACCAATGGGTGTTTAGGCCTTAGGCCTTCGAGGTAGTTGGAGTATAAAAAAAAATGTCAAAGTAAATATATGATTCAGTATAAATATCGATGTAATCGGGAAACTTTAGTTTAAATTGTCCCAAACCGGCACGCAGAATCCCTTTCATGTCGTTTTCATCTCATACGATACTTTGATATCATCATATCTAGAACTAAATGATAATTGAGACTGTCTACCTCTAGCAGCAGTATTCCATCACAGATCCTGATAAAATTTGAGTAAATTCCTAGTTTGTGACTGTACATTGTCCTTTGGATGGATAGAAATATTTATTCAGCCATTCTATGATGTTAATGTTCTTATATAATGGAGTAAATAAATGTCTACTAATACTACATACATAACGCATCTTTTCTTAGTGGTGGTTGGAGTTTCCTAAGGGTCTCCCTCACCCTAATTACAGTACATTACAGTCCCGTATAGTAACAAAGACTGTATTATTAACGATACCGGTTAAGGCAATAAGTATTTTTTAGTTACCAATAAATTGACCGTAGATACGCCCTTGTCGCAACAAATATGGACAGTTCCCGTGTTCAATATAATAGAAAAAAGTTACTTTGTCGCCCTAAGACATTAATTAGTCCGTGGACTGAAGAGTGGGACATATATAGGCCCGGAAAAACATATTCATAAAGTCCATTTTGCCGCCTAATCGTAGATAAAATTTCTAAGTGCATCGTAGGATATTAGGCTGACAGAGTAAACGGAATAATGTGGTAAAAGTTTATAGGTATATTATTTTTACCTATTCATTCTAGCTCACCGTTCACATATACGGGCGACTTTGAAGTTGAGTCATTAATTTTCAGATAATGATTGTAGACGGAAGATAAACCAAAATATGTGTGTAAAAATAAAAATAAAAATAAAAAAAATGTTACCTTGTTTTATAAAGTATCCTCCCGACAAGTATTTCAGTGCGGACCAGTATTTGATTGTGCGGTCTTGGAGCACCGGCATGCCCTCCCCTGTGAGGTCTTAAGTCACCTGATTTACGAGCCCTTTGTACTACATTAACAAAAGCACGAGGGGTTGGTTGCACTCGATTGGGAAACCCATCCGCATAAATCCGTGATGCCGCGGCAGCATTTTGTAAAGACTCTCTCCCGTAAATAAGAATCATATCAACAAGTTCAGCATTTTCGTAAACATGTGCCATTTTTTATTTCGTTTGAGCCACGCAACAAACACCACTATTCACTAACGCGTTACCGACTGACACATTGACTGAATACAACTGAATAAAATTGTAGTAAAAACATCGTGATAAGCGTTTCAAATTATTTCGCTTTTTTGTTTCCGTTGAACCGATAAGGCGGATTATATCCGTTGTTGCCAAACACGAGCACATAATATTATTATTGAGACAGGGCGGTACTCAAACTTCTAAAGTAACTTTGTTACTTTAATTTTACCAGAAAAATGTTACAGGAAAAAAACATTTCTTTTGATCAGATCTACTCACTGTTAAAATAAATGACTCAACTTCGAAGTCACCCTGTATATGTCAGTCAGATGATGCTGTAAAATATTGTACTATAATCAATCGTATAATAGAAGAATTTCACACTCGTTTATTTAAATTTTTAATAAACGCTGATATAGCTTATAGAATGAAATACGGACCCGTTAATTTTGCCCAGAAATACTTGAAGAGATAAATTTAGTAGCGAGAAGCCGAACCCGGCTTACAGAACGTATTTGCTCGAAATGGAACATTTATGTTGGCGACACTCCAAAATTCGTATAACTATTTTTGCTATATGATGATAATAGTTATGACAGACGCAAACCCCTGTTAAAAATATAGGTACCCTTAAACACAAAAACAAGAATACGAGGTCTGTAAACGAAGTAATGTGACTGGCAACAAGAAGCGGAAGTCCTGCATCTTCAAGAACCGACAAATATCGACAAAGATCGCGATCTTGTCCGTTCAGATCATCGGTTAACAGTCAGAATGATCGGGGAAGAGTTAAATTTGACTCACATCACCGTTCATCAGATCAAAAACAAATGGGTGTTACATCACGATAACGCTCCTTCAGGAATGTCAATAGTTTTTGGCCAGTAGAAGCATTACTACTTATTCGCCTGACTTGAGTCCTTGTAATTTTTTTGCCTTCCCGATGTTGAAAAATCACTTCAAGGATCTGTTTTTTTCAGTATCGGAGTTCCAGCACTGCTATGAGGAGTGAAACAACCGTCTTCAGCGCTGTGTGACTCCAGAATGAAGTTATTTTGAGGATGACAATATAAAATTCTAGTTATATTTGAATAAAAATTAAAAAACCAGCCTCATCACTTAGTTTACAGACCTCGAAGAATATAACCCAATAAAACAGTCAATGAGCACGTTCAGCCAACGTAAAGCGGTTCAGCGCTACGGTTCAGCACTTTTACGCTTAATAGCATTAGCTGTATGACGTTTTAAGTTCCATTTTATATTCACTTGTACTAACTCAACATATCTATAATATAAAATGTACGATTTCTTGATAAAAAGACAAACCTGGTCGCAAAGAATAGAAATGGCGTCAAGTAGTTTGACTTCGCACTTCCCACGCAATGCCGTTAACAGTTCATAAAGCATTATGTTCAGCACGAATCTAGAATCTGAGAAAAAGGTCATTAAGACAGGCCCATACGATTAGTCCATCGACATTATTATTTTCCTGCTCTAGCGCTGGTGGATCTAAAAAACGTTGCCGCCCCCTGATACTTAGCCCGATCAGACGTGGCAACGCGGTCAGAGCATAGGAAACACTATGCTGTGTGTGTAGTGATTCGCCTGCTAAGACTATTTTTCTAAGTTTTGCGGGCTGATGTACGGAGAAATCTATGGTGTGTGAAATATGTCTAATAAGTGCGTGGAATTACCAAGGTTGGGAGCGTATGATGTACTAACATCAAAAAATTTAGATTGGGATCCTCTGAAATCGATCGATGTTTATTCTTTTTCGTTGTTGGCCTTTTCCTCATTGGACCGATTTTCAAAGACTATTCTAGTGTCCTTGATACAGTAGTACCACAAGATCATTACATGCAAGCATTGTTTTGTCTGCAAGACAAATGCATCCAATCGGATGCAGTTGCAAGACGGCTTTGTTTCTTCGATTCAAAGGAGCAAGGTGGGTCAACATAAAGGCTAAAATATTCTGTGTCACAATCCTAATCCATATCTTTATTACGGCGCAAAGCGCCATCTATCACATCAGAATCGACCACTGCGTAGTACCAACAGCTCCAACATATATATATATAGAGAGAGAGAGAGAGAAAATAATCGTGCGGAGAAATGTATATAACAAAAAATAGGAAATGCGGATTTTAGAATAATGCTAAATAAAGTGACTGAAGATACTACTTTCCTGGATAAGGTTCTTTTTAGCGATGAGGCAACTTTTAACAGCATAGGTGTTGTCAACAGGCATAACATGCACTATTATGCGACGGAAAACCCTTACTGGGTTAGGCAAATAGATTTCCAAAATAAATGGAGCTTGAATGTTTGGGGAGGTGTTATTGGCAGACAAGTTATCGGGCCTTTCTTTTTCGACAACAGATTAACAGGTACACAATACTTGAATTTTTTGATCGAGCATTTGCCTTTGCTTTTGGAGGATGTCAACCCGCAAACTCGGATGCATATGTACTTCCAACATGACGTCGCACCTGCGCATTATCATAATCGTGTGCGTAACTATTTGGACACATGGAGTAACAGTCGTTGGATCGGTCATCATGGGCCTCCTAGATCACCAGATATGACACTGATGGACTTCTTTCTATGGGGCTACGTTAAGCAAGAGGTTTATAGATATCCAGCATCTACCCCGGAAAATATGAAGGAAAGGATTAAAGATGCTTTTCTGAACATAAGGGAACACATGCTAAGGGATGTGCAACGGTCATTTATCCAAAGACTACGGGTGTGTATTCAACATGGTAGAGATATGTTCGAGCAGTTTTTGTACATTAGGTCTTGAGTAGTGATAGTTGTTTGTTTATGTTGCTTTTATAGTTGTTTTTCTCTATTACGCTTGAAGCTGATTTATACTGTTCTAATCGTTATTAGTTTTTACGTCAGATCTGTACTCATAGTGGCAATATGGAACTAGCCCATTGTCTTTGCTTCCATGGATGATGTGATTTTTTCCTTAATTTTGGTGTAATGTTCTATTAAAAGCTTAACTCAAAATCTAGTGACTTTATCTGAATCAAACCTTATACCAAAAAAAAATTGAGTCCAAACATGCACAAATATACAGGGTGATGAATTTGAGATTTTTGTGAACCTTGTATGAATAAAAAATCGAAAAGGTAATAAATAAGATATAAGCTGAGGTGTGTAAGTTTCTTTTGATACAAAATCCAGCACTCCAAATTTCAAAATGGTGGATTGAGGGGTTGCCGAAGTGGACGGTTTCTCTGGACAAAACACCTTACATCTCAGTAGCTAATTACCAAAACACCCTAGTATGTTATATGAATCTTCTTCTTTTGAATTGGTTTATCCAAATATACAATAAAAAATGAGGCAGTATTTTAGAAATGTGCCCTCAAATGTCATGTATAACATGCCATAAATAGATTTGCCCAAAATATATTTGTTTATGAGTAATATTCCGTCCACACATGGATGGGTCACCCTGTATATATATATATTATGGTGTGTTCGATGGAGCTTTGCGCTGTCCTATTTCGATAGACTGTACATGCGGTCTAAAGGATAGTTGCGATGCTTTCGTCCATTCATCCGGAGACAAAAGACCAAGCCTAGACCATGCTGATGAGTAACCAAGAAGCACGAAATCGCTGTCCATGGTTGGCTGCCTTTTTCGGGCGAATGAAAGCATCATGTTTGGTCTATCATGTTTGCCTTGGTTTTTCATTTACCCTCCAGAATCAGCTGTTTTGTTAATGCGCAAGCATGTGATCAACATTTATCTTGCCCTTGCTAATTGTAAAACAAGTGAAAAATGGAAAAAAATAGGTGCATCGGTCTGATTGATGATAATAACAAAGTAGGACGTTTTTCCAACAACAACGGCGGTGCAGTGTAGAGCTCCTCCGCAGTAATATTCCGGTTGTTTTCTCACGTTTCGTTTGAAAACGGCCCATAATCATCAGGTCTGTTATTACCTGTGCTTCAAACCGTCTATTTATCTCAACAAACATATCTATTACTCTTACTTAGCGGTTCTGCTGAACGTGCGTGAGTGCAGGTTTCTAATATTGCACACAACCACGTACAGGATGGCATCTGGAAAGAGGGTATAACGAAGTGCGTTGTAAAGCTACTGTCATTAACATTAAACCACAGTAGTGGTGTGTAGCGTCAGTAACACTATGTTATTAATGTGATAATTTTTACCAGAATGCGAATTTACAGGTCTATAAAAAATACACGTCATAATTTGAACCGCCGTTTCCACCAAAAAGCTACTCTTAGTTTTCCTCTATTTACGATCATGAGAGGAGTATCTTCCAGAAAAAAACTATGACACAAGCTTGATACTATGCGAAGAAAGAAAATGCGTTTTAGTTTTTGAAAATCGATCCAGTGATGGCAAAGCTACGGCCTTAAGAGGACAGAAATTACTCCTGATCATTTTCAGAAGAATTGTGCAGACGCTGAAAATTGAGGACACAATTAGATAAAGATGTTTTGTTTTAAAATACTTTTTTTGCAATAAACTAACCTTAAGGAGTGATTCTTTCATTCTGTGATTTCTTTGTTGCAAGAACAAGATGATAAAAAACTAATTAAACTACATTTAAAATTTCAATAAAGTAAAAAGTTCCAATACAAAATGTTTAAAGTCAATTTTCCCCATAGGTACAATGATTTGGTTACATGACACCTTTATCCAATTGTGATTTCAATTGTGAGTTGCGGGCTGTAGGGAGCAAACTATTGTAAATTTTGGATCTTTGGCATCAGAAAGACGTTCTTTATTAACAAGCGTCTGATCTCCGTGCATATATCAGACGTCAAATCAATACGCTGGTCCTAATCAGACCAATCAAACACTAAGTGCCATTTCGTCAGTCGTTCGTACAATTCTAGGACTTTATGGCCTTCTTGATTTTCATAGTATTTTCTCTCCTTCAGAAAGACTGGGGTATTTATAGATTTCAACTATTTCGCGCAGGCGCTCTATTTTGAGGTTATAGTTTCTTTTTGAAGTCTAAGAAATTTCAAGCTGATAAAACTTTTTTGATATTATTATCATCAATACTGTTTTACCAGAATGAAATTCCTTATGATTCAAAAAGAAAACATAACCTTACAATACGGGAGCGCTGACGCTGGAAATGAGAACAGTATATGAAAATCAAGGAGGCATTTCTACTGTTCTGTGTCAGCGCTCTATTTTGAAGATGTTATAAACATCTATTTGCATCAATTTGTTGATGCTTTTGATTTATATCATCTGTTATATAGCCTGAAATTTCCTACGATCGAAAAAGAAAACCTCACAATACTAGAGTGTTGACATTGACACTGAACAGTAGAAATCTGGAAATACCCCAGCCTTTCTGAAGGAGAGAAAAGACTATGAAAATCAAGGAGGTCATAAAGGCATCCTACAATTGTAGGAACGACTGACGATATGACCTCAAGTGTCTACCGTGCTACCAGCAGTGGTGTACTAAGCAAAGGTTGCAAATTAAACACAGACATAATTTGATCTGTTTGCTTTCCGTCCCTGTGACAATGACCAACTGAATACCATGCCGTATATAATTTCCGTTCTTCCAGGTCCGAGGAGAGAGAAACGACCCCGCACAGCCTTTTCTCAAACGAGGTTCAAATTAAGATCTGGTTTCAAAATGATAGGGCCAAGAGCATGAAGGCTAGTGGACCCATTGCCGTACAACTCATGGCGCAAGGGTTGTACATCCACTCAACGATACCGCTGTCTGAGAAAGAAGACGAAATGCAGGAGATGCCTAGAAAGACGGCCAGTAGCACGTAGCTTTATGTTAGGGAAGAATTATAATAGTCTGTGGGAAAGGTAGAACATTCCGTTTGGAAGTACTTAGTTCAAAGCCACCTCAATAATCAGGGATCAAAAAACTCTGACCTCGCACATTCACGTGATTTCTATAGAAAGAGAATAATCTACGAAGATCGTAGTGCTTGAGAGTATTTTGTGGCACTTAGGGCAGTGTCGTCATTCCTACAATTGTAGGTCGCCTCCTTGATTTTCATACTTTTCTCCCCTTCAGAAAGGCTGGAATATATTTCTATATTTTCAGGATAATAAAACAGATGATAAAAATTAAGTTTGATCAGCCTAAAATTTCTTGGGATTCAAAAAGGAAACATAACCTCAAAATAGAGCGCTCACACCGAATACGAGAAATCTTTCTCAACGACAGAAAAAACTATGTAAATCAAGGAGGCCATAAAGTCGTCGTACAATTGTCGGAACTACTGACGACACGGCCATAAATTGACGGCTATACAACCTGGGTTTCCCTCCCCGCACCTGGTGCTGCTACCATCACACATCTCGAAGACAGAAGTAAATTAATAGGCCTTGGCAGCAAAGATACAGACATGGCATAGGCGTGCGGCGTATATTTTGCGACAGGTTGGTAGATATTCCAGTATTGGTCTTAGGAATATTGACACATGGATTTTGCTTTTTGCATCATAAGGAAATTTAACGTAGCAGACTTTTGAATAAACTTTGTGTCAGTAGTCCGGCTAGTTTCGGGATCATGAAATGTTTCCATAATTTATACTCTAACATCCTTGACATATAGTTTAAAGCCTCTTTCACATCAACCAAAAGTCTATGATTTGGCTCCTTTATACTCGTATAGACAGGCCTGCCAGATGGAACTACCAGGCTTCTGCTTCTCATTCTGAGTTGATCGGGCTGTAATTATACATTGAGCACTGACCGGTAAAACCGTTCCTTCGTTCCACGCTAACCAAGTTCATTTCACGGTACCACGAGCCAGAATGTGTGCATGTTGCATTCACACGTGCTCCCTCGCCAGAGTCCGTGTGGCGTCCCCCCTTTTCCCATGTATCCCCCTATAGCCCCACGGTACCCAATGGGTGCTTGGGCCTTAGGCCTTCGTGGTGGTTGGAGTATAAAAAAAAACTTAGTTTTCAGGCTAAGCCTTCCCGCTTCTCCGATATTTGGAAAATATAATTTGATAAAAACGTAGATGTATGTCAGAATTTGTATCATCCCAGGACTCAAACCATATTTCAACACATTTCGGGTCTCTTGTCAATTGCCACTTAGTCTGAAGGCATCGTGCAAGGTGGTCCGGAATATCCGCGTTTGTATCTAACTCTTGATTTAATTCAAACACAAATAAAGAATCAATGACACCGGACGCGGACCCGGCGATTCAGTTACGAAAGAAACCCAATTAAATCCAAACATCAGAAATCCGGCCAGTCATTTCGATTTATTTAAATTCTCATACAAAGGCAAAAACGCTCGAAAATTAACTATTAATCGCTGCTTAAGTTTGACTTGTACGTCTATATTAGCGGGCCACCCACTTTGAAAACCATATAGTACGAGATTATTAGATGCTAAAGGCTTATATATGTTTTCGATACTCCAATGTTGAGTGATATTCAAGTACTGAGCTTAGCGTCAACGCACGCATAAATATGGCTTTGACGACTCAATCTTTCCACTTGACAGAACCAGTGAAATTAAATGTATTGTTTTTTTGTGACAGATTGATGAATAAATACTGCATGCACACTCATAAAGATGAAGAACCTTAAAATGGAATCAAATAAAAGACATCTGGAGTATTAAGAGAAGATAGAGTATTTTTGATAACGGGGCAAATCTCGATTTACATCCTATTCAATTTCTCTTATTTCTAGTGCTATTTCTGTAATCAACCTCAAAATTAGGGTTTAGGTAGTGAGCATTAAGAAAATACGGTGCAATGTACACAAAATTTACTTCAGTGTAGCGTAGGTGACATTCAGCACTGAAGTATCGTCTATTTATATCTACCAATTTGACTTTAAGAAAACAGAAGTATCCGTAATGATAAAAAAGTAATTCTACAACTACTTCCTATCAATACGAAAAATATGTTTTGTTTTTGCTTTTAGTTTAAAGAATCTTAAGTAGTATAAAAAACGAAAACAAAACAAGTTATTTGAAGAAATGCTGAATGTTTGAAATGATTTATTCATTCATTTATTTACAATCCTACAAAAATATACAAGTGCAATAAAATGTAACAGCCGTTTCTAGGAAAGTAAAATGCAATTACAAAAAACTTAAATTACAAAACACGAAACCAGAGCTCCAATTATGATGACGTCACTCCTGTTATCACAGCTGCCATACTAGTGAGCATAACCTCAAATACCTTGTCATAAACAGAAGTGACGTCATTCGTGGATTATAGTAAGTTCCCATTCGAGTAACGTATAACTAGTTCAGTTTTTTGCATAATATAAAACGAATCTGCATATTGTCAGGCCTAAAATATTGTTTTTTTTTTTTTCGTTCCGGATAAAGTTTTTTTGTTTAGACTTTTCGGGTCATTCTTGACAAATGTGGTTCTTATTGAATTTTCTCTTAAGTCGATAATTTTCGGAATACAAGACATTTAATTTTTGAAAAACTACCATCAACGAAATCACAAAGCGTTATATGGGGTATTGTTCTTGTAAGCCTTTGGTTTTTAATTGTTAATCGCCCGTTCGATGTATATTCTGCATATCTCTTTCGCTCACGCAGTGTATAACATTAAGCACGCCCATTTGATTAACAACTAAAAACAAATGTTTACAATAACTGTACCTCCTAAAATGCTTTGGGATTTCAGCAATGGATGTTTGAAGAATGTTTGGGAACTTTGACAACATCAGATAACATTTGTATTGTGCAAATGGCATATGTCGTATTTTTTACAAATTTCACATCGCTTATATCAATTTTAGTGAAAAGTTGATGAGGACATTTTTGTTGAGTATGACCCATACAATCTAAAAAACGTTGCTCGAAGCAGACAAAAAACAATTAATGGAAGTTACCCAAAACCTTGTTTTGCAGTCTTTGGCGAAATTTTGAACATGGCAACATGCTTTAAAGTGGGTCCTTTCTGAATAAGATTATGCAAAAAATCGAAAAAGGAGATTTTTCCGAGAAGAATCGAAGATACTGAATTAAGCTCTTTCCACGAATTTTAATACTCTATTAACATATTTTCCATGAAAAATATTTTTGCATTTTTTCCTATTTTGCCATAGTCCACATCGACCGGCCTAAAAAGAGAGTGAATCCAACAGAGGTCGGCCAACAGCCAAGAAATGTAAGAAACGCAAGCAACGAGACGAAAAAATAGATCCAACAACCTACAGACGGACAGACAGACATCTGGGATGATAGCGACAGATGTGTGAGTGCTGTATGAAGCCAGGAGCTGCTGCTCGAAGCTCGAACTTTTATTACTAATTAAAGTCATCCATGAGAATTCTGATTGTTGATAATCACCCGTTGATTTTGTAATACCTAGTAATGACTCAATTACGGGAGAATGATCGGCATGGTCATTATATATCGTTTAGGATATTTCAGTGGAAAACCGTCAGATGGTCAATGATGATCACAATAGCAAGGAATTTTGTATATGTAGTATTGGAATGAATACTCAAGTTGGTTTAACATTCAGACATTTAGGAATTGCCAGCAATTAGTATACGGTCAAATCGACTAAAGAAATCGAGGTTTTGTGGATGTTTCTTCGCCCCAGGGAGTATTGCTTTTGAAACTGTACTGGTGTTAATGGTGCTTCTAAACTGCATTATCTAGCTGCAGTAGGCTAGTCAGCAACAGGCCTGCAATGTTTTTGGTATGACTTGACTAATAGTCCAGGAAGTATCTTCGCATCTGCTCGGAAAAGTATTCTGATTCTTTTTTGAATAATCTTATTCAAAAAGGACCCCTTTCAAGAAATTTAGATGTTGTCAGGTCCAAAATTGCGAAAGAACTGTTTAAACAATGTTTTTAGACAAATGTCACGCATTGTTTCTTCGCTCCGGACAAAATTTTTTAGATTGTTTGGGTTATTCTGAACAAAAATGTCCCTATGAGCTTCTCTCTATAGTAGTGAGATAAGCGATTTAATATTTAAAACACTGCCAAATATGCCAGTTTCACTTAGTAACTATGAAGTTTATAATGGAATGTTGCATCAGACTATTGAGTGGGCAGAGTCAGCATAAAACAACTTATCACTAATCTGCTACACGCATAGTGCTTTTTGCGGTTGCTTAGTAAGCATCCAAATAGCATAAATAGGTCTCGCAGCCACAACTCTGTGTTTAATACTCACTTTTAGACTCCAGCAAGCCATATCATAATAAGCCTTTGTCATTTTTATGGGCTGAAGCTTCAGTTTTTTTAATTCTATTGATATAAGACGTACTATCAAAATCCAAAAACAAACTCTCTAAACGGGCCTGTTGATAAACAATCGAGAAACTAAGGCTTAAAATAACAATATCTAAAATGATTTGGGATTTGGTTAATGAATGTTTGAAAAATATTTAGGAACTGTTCAATATAAGCAAAATAAACTTTGACTGGAGAAAACAAAACAATTTTGAAATCTGTATAAAAAATTGTTTAAACATTTTTTGATGCAATTTTGGCAATGGCAACATACACACTCTTGAAACGTGTCCTTTTTGAATAAGATTATGCAAACATAATCAAAATGTTTTTCGAATAGATAAACTTCCTTTCAGATATTGCTGTCAGATTGTGAAACGATTGAAATTCTACCTAGGCCCGGTTTTTCAATTGCTGATTAACTTTCAAGTTAGGGAACTATGACTTTCAGTTAACTATCAGTTGTCTATGAATCTGTTTTTCATTAACAAACCGTTCATAAGGCAATGCTGTTTTATTCGTTTCCTGATGTTCGCTATCTGTGTCTGGTCATCCATGATTTCTTATGTCACTGTCAAGCGTATTAGCTTAGATATTGCGATTTGATCACAACTTTATAATCATCTCATTCATGGTCTTCTGGTTGAAGTTAACTGCCGCTTTAGGACTTACTTGACATTTAAAAACGCCTTTTCATAGTTAACTTCTGGTAAGCCGTCAACTTGCCGTTAGCTTGCGATTGAAAAACCGGGCCTTAAGGTCATATAAGTAATGTAAGCTGCCGCGACGCGTACAGTTTCGTAATTCTTGTCTCATTTTGCAGCTCGTCTGATGAGAAACACGTGTATGTTTCGACAAGGTATAGCTTATATTAGGTTTCTGCCCCGCGGTCTGCTTAACATGTAGTTGGTGTTACTAATGAAGTAACCAACTTTCTCAAGCATGCAAGATATCTGTCAATTTACTAATGTCATCAAAGATACGAAACATGATCGGCATTTTATAGCATTTTTCAAAAATATTGTTAAGTATGTTAGTAAAATTTTCAAGCGCACGAACTCGCACGTAACAGCTACTCCAAGATAAAACATCTGCATCGCTTGACGGTCACAGGTTGAATTGGACAATGGCAGGCGGCTAGGCTCCACACTTTTCCGTCTTGACGTTGGCAGTTGAGATTTTGGTACTTGCCGCGTCAGTTAATTGCAAAAACGACGATGAGTTCGCGGACAAAACAATATCTTTAACCTTCCTCGGGCATTTATTAGTAAGGGTACACGTACTGAATGACATACTGACTAACATTGACGTTTATACATATTTCTTTCGATGCGCTGCAGCATCATCTAGAGTGAGTGCTCCTTTACTCCAGAACGAGTTCCAACTTTATTTAATAAGCACTTGCGCCTACGCCATAAACGCTATCCAAGCAGGTACAACAAATACGAATTAGGTATTGTAGGAGACTTTCCTTCATAAAAAATTTATACTTACAGATACTGTTCATAGCTCGATTATACTATAATTGCGAAGTTTGGGGTGAAAATTACCTGGAAAAGAAAACATGAATTAGCTACTGTACTTCATTTTCATAAACTGGCATGAGAGAATTTGCGATTTGAAAAAACAATGTTGCATACATTTTGAGGACTCTACAATTTAAATCGTATGTCTTCTGTAATGAATCGATTAAAACTCAGAGCACCAGACAGTAAAAACGACGGTCATTTTTTAAGAATCGATCGCGCATCCTAGCCGTGCATCACGTCACGTGACGTGCGTTCAGCCTCAGTCACACTTGGCCAGTATGTCACTACGCCGCCTTTACGTTTCACGTTTCTGCCGGTGTTGGTTGCATGGTTATACTGCTTTGTTTGCCGCCTTGTCACCCAGTAAATGCACCGATTGTGTACGCTCAGTAATTCGGTTTATAATCGCAAAACGTTCGTCCTGCTATTAACGCTCTAAGGTGTTATTATTGAAGCGTAGGCGTACTTTTCAAAACAGCTGTCCAAGCCTGCTCCTTCACGAGGTCATTCTGCTTCACAGCAACGCTAGGCCTCACGTGGCGCGCAAAAACATAGACGCAGTTTCGTTGGGAATTACTGGTTCATCCACTGTAAAGACTTGAATTGAAAACCTTGAATTTTTCGGTGGAAAGCGCTTGAATGATAACATGCTGACAGAAACAGTAACTGGTTTAACGGCCAGGCCACAGCGTTCTTTGATGATGGAATTTGAAAGCACGAATTGACACATGCTTATTTTTATTACTACTACATTGAAAAAACTTAATATTTTAGTTTGTGATACAGTCGACGTTCATAAATATAGTTCCTCCGACTTCATTACAAAACGGTACGTACTTAAAAATGGCCCTCGTACATGATTCAGTTGGTAGATCAGTTACTATTTTTGGTCTAAACTGGATTATGTAGCGTTTTTTCAATATATCTCTGGGGATACTTTTCGTGATGCTGACAGATTGTCCTATGCCTAATGTAATTAATACAACGTGAAAGTAGAGCCATAGTAAACCCAGAGTTCCTGAACGTTATATTGATATAATATTATACGTTGACCCGCTCACCTCTAGACATAGATATGCGTCCTCATTCTTTAAAATACAGTGATCGATAACTTATCTGCACTTTGGCCAATTTAAACTTGCATACATTGCTCATATTCACCTGGCTGCTTATACCCAACTGCCAATTTCCATCGTACAATGCCGTCAACACTCCCATCAAAGACACCTTAATTTCATGCGGATCAATATTCAATAATCCCTTATTGGCAAAAGATTAAAGTAATCCACGATGAAAGTCAACATCAAAGACCCCTTTGAAGGTATAGTGCTGTTCGCGACGTCTATTGACGACTTTATAATTTATTATAGCTTTACAAAGTTAGTGACCTTTCGGCGCATTTGAGGTCCCCTGTCTGTCGACTGAATCAAATTAGTTATACAAACGGCACATCGCACGAAGCGTTGCCAAGTTAGGGGGTTCCTCCAAAAATCTCAAGATTTAAGCCGCCATTCACCAATACGTAGTAACTTAGCCAAATTCTAGGTCGGGGAATAGAAAGACTTTGAATAACTAGATTTCACAATACGTGCAAAAGATTTTTGTAATATCCTTACAATATTGCTTTCATTTTAATAACCGCGTTTGATCAAGTATCTACAATATACCTACTAATTTATCACAATGTCGACTAGACTACGATATTCCGCGTTGTTTGGCTAACTGCTTCCGCCATCTGGTCGGGTATTTATCCACCAATCGATGCGTCGAGAAACGTTCCTGCGTTTTCTAGATCCAAATCGAACTTTCGCGAAAGTCGTCTAGATGACAGCAGGTGTCTCCAGATAAGTCTCGATTATTCTTAAATCTCGGCCAACCTCTTTTGATACGCCTTTTCAATAAGTCTCAATAATATAATTCCATTTTCAAATACATCTATTCACTTTTTTGGAATTCTAGACAATCTTGTCTCCTCCGTGATCATGCGGCGCCTATGTTATGTGGTGTGCTATTTTTCTACAGCACGCATCTCTTACTACCAAAAAGAAAATTTACGATGGGAAGAGTTTTCTGAGGCTGCCGTAGCATCCATCAACAAACCTAATTTGATTTTATGAGTGTTTTTACAATCGGGAACGTAGCAGGCAAGGTAGGTGGGCAGAGGAGAAAATAGATAGCGAGCCATTTCGAGTGAAATGACTTAATATTTCAGTAGCACAGCGGGCGCGGTGAGTTAATAAACTAATATAAATTTAAGATTAGTTCCTATTATGCTAACGAAGGTTCGTTAATTAAGAAATAACATTACGTGAAGTTAATTTATGATCGTCTTCTATCGCGGTCTGTAGATGTATTTGTATGTTGATTTTTGTATGACTTGTTTAGAGCGGTTAAAACATGATATGAAAATGTGCCTATTTTTTGTTGATGGTTCACATATTATACAAAAAATTGGGTATTTCTCATAAAATTCATTTTGGCGACAGCATTATTTTGTCTCCAGTAATTGTACAAAGCGTAACTAGGAACATGTATAATACAGGCATTGAATGGATCAAGTCAGTGAAATAGACTCAAGCAATCGATCTCCGCCCATTTGACAACGTCACTGCAAGCGCGGCATCTCTTTGAATACGGTGGGATACGCGGTCACCGACTTTGTCAGTTGAAAGACACACCTCGTCTGCAGTGGCGTGCCATGTATAATAATAATAAAATGCCTTTTATTTTCCTGGCGAGGATTCAGCTAGGAGCTGTTCTTACTCCTTAACCAACACTCCAATCGCTTACAAGCACCTTTACAATAAAATTTTATAACTTATAAGAGTTCAAGAAAAAAAACAAGAGTCTGTTTATAGTTATATAGATAGGCCGTCTTTAAGTATGAGCTCCTTGATTTGTCTTTTAAATCTACTAAGTGGTAGCTGCTTGACTGAAAGCGGTATTTTATTATACAGACGCATTTACTGGCAGCTCAGTTTTTTTTTGAAAAACGCTCAGACCCGTCGATTTTGTTTTCGAGGGGGACACAAGTTTGACAAAAAATCACGTTAACACGTGCAGCCCCCTGGGCGGAGGTGACACCAACCCTAAAATCTTAAATGGAGAGGGGGGTCGAGTGATACCTTAATTTAAAGGTCTTTCAATTCCCCTTATAATGATATGAAATTGAAGTAACTCAGTTCAGTAGTTTTGAAGATTTATTGATTTAAAGCTTAAATAAAACTAATACATCATTATTAGTGAACAGACCCGTTACGCAAGTAAATGTTGAAAATGGCCACCATGACTCTCCATGCAATAATAAAGATTTTGCTCAAAACGTTGCCGCACATTTTGCAATATTTGAGGAGTAATTTGAAGGCACTCATTCACAATTCTTTGTCGCAGGTCTTCTAATGATGTTGGCTGAGTAGCATAGATATTGCTTTTTAAATGACCTCACATAAAGAAATCCAAAGGTGATCAATCTGGCGATCTTGGGGGGCATTCAATGGCACCTCTTCTACCAATCCATCGATCTGGAAACGTCTGATCTAAATATTGTCGAACACGTGATGCGTAATGTGTTGGGGCACCATCCTGTTGAAACATCAACCTATTCGCAATGTACCTCCGATCATTCTAATTTTCAATTATGACTGTTAATGCAGGATCTATGGCGTCTTCCAGTAATTCCAAGTGCATTTCACCGGTCAAATTTCCAGGTAAGAAAAAAGGACCAACTAAATGATCGCCAAAAATACCAGCCCAAACATTTAGTTTTTGTCGCTGCTGTGTATGAACCTCATGATAAATTCTGGGATTAGAACCGGACCAATATCGGCAGTTATGACGATTTACTACGCCATTTAAGAAAAAGGAACATTCGTCGGAAAAGGAAGTGTTGAATAGAAAATGTTCATCGTTTATAATTCGTTCACTCATATCTTCACAAAATTGTAATCGCCGATCAAAATCGTCTTCATTAAGTTCTTGTACCAGGTGAATTTTATACGAATGAAAACTATGGGCCTTTAGAATCCGATGGACAGTACGTCGACTAACACCACACAGTCTCCAATTTGCGGGTAGTTAACGTAGGATCTACATAAACTTGTCCTAAAACCCCCACTTCTATTGCTTCGTTCCTTATGGGATTTTCAATGTTGCGTTTTTTATTGGCGACTGACCCAGTTTTCCGAAATTTAGCTACAAGTTCTAGAACATATTTTCGATGCACGTTACTGTTCTGATGTCGCTCATTAAATATTTCTGCTGTTCTATTTCCGAAAAATATTTCGATAAATTCAACTCTTTCTGCTGTGGAATATACCATGGTTAATTTATATAATAAAGCGTTACAAGTTATTTTAGCAACCAAGTTTGGTCAAATCAATCGCAAACTATGTACTAAATTCCTATTTAAAATAAGTACGAGATATTTCCTTGTCTTTCTTCAAGAAATAACTTTTCTGCCACAACAAAATGCTCCAATATCTATTTTCAACAACAAAATGATAAACAAACCATGGGCGTAGTGAAGAAAATCATTTACTTTTTAAGTAAATTCTTTTAGTCAAATGTACCTATTAAAGTCTACTTTAAGCTTTAAATCAATAAATCTTCAAAACTACTGAACTGAAGCTCAAGTATTTTACATCATTATAAAGGGAATTGAAAGACCTTTAAAATAAGTTATCACTCGACCCCCCTCTCCATTTAAGATTTTAGGGTTGGTGTCACCCCCGCCCAGGGGGCTGCACGTGCTAACGTGATTTTTTGCCAAACTTGTGTCCCCCTCGAAAACAAAATCGACGGGTCTGAGGATTTTTCAGAAAAAAACTGAGCTGCCAGTAAATGCGTCTGTTTCGTTTTCGATGCGCCACCCTGTATAATGCAAGTTCCTATATAAGAAAACGATTTTTTAAAATTAGTTGTATTGTGAGCAGGAATATCTAGTGTATGATCGACAAATCTGAGATTTGCATTACGATTTTGATTACGCATTGATAATTTATCTTTTAAGGTTTATTACAAAGAACGGAGTGCACCAAACAGTACAGATGTACCATCCACCTTTTTCTCATAGTTAACCATGTAATACGCTTCAAATATGGTGATATACTTTCTCGTCGGGCACGGACACATGCATTTTGGATCTTTTGCAACCTGTAGGATTCATTTTGTATAAGGCAAGGACCAAACATAGAATCAGCATATTCTACTTTGCTTAGAATCAACGAATTAGTTAACCTAACTTTGCGGATTCAGAAAGTACGTGTCTGAAACTATATATGCTTTTCAAGGCACTATATGAGCTTTGTACTAATATTGTGACATGGTCATGGAATGTTAACGATGAGTCAAAAATCACACCTAAATTTTTTATCTGCAGTTTATGATGGAGTGGCTCACCTCCGATAGATAAATTAACAACTTTACTGTCAAAATTGCTTAGCTTGGATTTAAGTTAAGGGTAATCACGGTGGATTTTCTTGGTTTTATAAGTAATCCATGGCTAGAGAAATATTGATTTGCAGCCTGTAGGTCTCTTGACAGTTTGGTATTGGCTTGTAAAAAATCATCAGGTTTATATGAAAGGTAGATCTGGGTGTCATCTGCATAGGAGTGAACTTTACAATAAGAAATAGACTAGTTGAAATCTGATACAAAAATATTAAATAAAATTGGCCCCAGGATCGAACCCTGTGTAACACCTTGCATAACATTGCATTTCAAAGATATTATTGCTCCAAGTTTCACCATTTGTGATCTACCAGATAGATAACTAGAGAACCAGGCAGGAGATGGTGCAGAAAATCCAAAAAAAGGCAGCTTTGCCAAAATAAATCTAGGATGTATGCAGTCAAAAGCATTAGACAGGTCTAGCATCACGCATGTTGTAACGTTACCATCGTCTATGGCTCTTAAGTAGTCGTCACTGACATCAATCAGTGCAGTTACAGTACTATGTCCAGGTTTGAAGCCTGATTGTGTGGAAGGTTTATATTTTTTTATATGAATAGACATCTGCACGAATACAATTCCTTCTAATAACTTAGACATTATAGGCAATAGACACTATAATCACTTCCAGCGGATTATCAGTCTTTGGCAGAGGTATTACAGTTGGTAATTTCCACAATTCTGGAAAAGTGCCAGTCTCCAAAGAAAAATTAATGATATGTGCAATAGCATTAAGACAATATGGTATGAACATTTCCAATATACTTAGGCTCAGTCCATCATGACCTGCACAGTTTGATTTTATTTTCATAAACTCGTCAAATACGATGTGCTGAGATATTAAGTGAAGTTAAAATCCTCATCAACAGAACGATGCTTGTGATTTTCATAGTACACTAGTAGTAATTAATCCATAGTGCTATTTGGAATTGAATTTATAAAGAAATTATTGAGTCAGGTTCAAAAGGGCAGTCGTTAAACTTATTTTTATTACCATGTATACCTAACTGAAACCAGTACATTTCCACTGCGGTTTTCCTTTAATTGATACTCAACGTAAGCCTTCTTCTCTCTACGGATGGACGCAGTTACTAAATTTCGTAATTGTTCGTAATAAATCCATTTTTGTTCAATGAATTTTTCTTTTTTAAGTTTTTATAACTGAAATAAGCTTTATCTCTTAGTTTCATCATGAGACGTATGTTCGGTGTTATCCAAGGGAGTGACCTTTTGGATACCTTCTTATATTTCAGAGGAGCACATGCATCCAGAACAAATAGAATTATTTTATTCAAATACTCAACTTTAATATCAGGATTATGGATCACACCTAACCAGTAGAGAGAAGAGGCGACAGTAATGAAAAGGTACATGTACATATTCTTTAAATTTCTTGTCTCTATATACTCAACATTGCTGGCGACAGGTAGTGATTCTACGCAAAAATATACAAGGTGTTGGTCAGATATTGAAAGGAAGTTAACAGTGAGAGTTGTAGTGACTGGTACATTTTGACTAACAAATGTCACGTCAATCAGGTGAAATTGGTAACTCTGGTTGGTTCTTCAACAATCTGAGCTAGTCGATAGTCTCTCAATATGTTACTTAGGAAATCATAACTTGAACCAGACTTTTTCAACAAATTAATATTGAGGTCAGCCATACAAATGATCTACTATCTACTTCCAAATGAAAGTCCTCCAAAGATGCTTCCAGATCTAACAGTGCTGAGAAATCTACCGACGGTGGTCTATAAACCATGCCAGTTGCGTATACGTGCTTATTAATTTTAATTTTAACCCATAGTTGTTCTAGACCTGTTTCAACCTGATTTTTTGAGTTACATATGTTACAACTAAGGCTAGTTCTTATGTAAAAAGCCACCCCACCACCTCTTTTGTCAAGTCTGTCTGATCTAAAAAGTTGAAATCCCTCAATATCAATATGCTTGTTCGAAACTTCAGGCTTAAGCCATGTTTCTGTTAAACCAAACACATCGAAGTTTTGAAGCAAAACGTAATCCCTAATATCACTGAAGGAGCTAACCAAGGATCTCACATTTAGAAAGCCAATCAATAAATTACGGTCATCACTTGCAATAACATCAAATTCATACATGTTTATCAGTTCTAAAAGATCGTTAAAACATTCAGAAAAAAAACAAACAAAGGATGTAGTAAGGGATTATAAGAAGAAAGAATAAAAGGTGTGTATAGAAAAGAGTTTGTATAGGATTAAAAGTGACGATACAAAAAATGTTTTCCTAAATTTAAATTTAACCCTGACAGTAGTTTGTTTTGTTACGAACTATATCTTCCACCTTGTTGAAAGAGGCACACTTTTTATCCCAAACTGCATGACACACTTAAGACTAGGACTTCTACAGGATTTCCTCTCGTGATTACCCATACACAGAGGACAAACAATATCTTTCACACAACTTTTTTGCTCATGACCGTATTTAGAACATCGCACTATGGAAATATGCTCAAAGACATTACACCTGCTCCAACCTATATTCACTTTATTTACATGCAAGAGTGTGTGAAAAATCGAAGGACCCGTTTCTGCTACAATATCCATCTTGCCATTCCTAGCTGGATATTTGTAAACTATATTGAAAGTGCACTCAGCACCTATGTTGTTTTGGGCCTTTAATTTATTTGTAAATAAATCTGCTTCTGACTGGATGTTCGTAGCAGGCACATCAACCATCTGCCATACTTGTTCCAATCGAGGTTTTAAGTTTTTCAAGTGATCGTGGATTGTCACACTTAAAGACAATACTGCCTTTGTCAGAAGCTCTGTCCATTTGAACACCAACCTGTAGTTGCTCAGGTGCAATTTTATCAGCTGCTCTTTCAGTGATTCACTGTCATTAGCCTTAACTGATTTTGCAAATAGACTATGTTCCCTAGGCTTTTCACCTTTGACAGCATCGCTATAAGTGACAGGGTCTGCTTGCTTTGGGGTGTTTTGATTTAGGATAACATCATCAAATTTATTACTAAGCTCAGCTATGACTAAGCTGAGTTCTTCAATTTTGGAGTTCTGATTTTTTATGATCTTATAACAAGCAACTAGTTTCTTCGTTGCATCTGCCAATACTAAAGCCACATTGGCAGAGTCACAATCTTGTAGCTAGTAGAGCGGGTGGTACCTCTTCTTATATCCCTGAGTTACAAATGGTTTCAGGAATTTTTGAGCTTGGCTAATTCGACAATTTCAAAACTACTCACATCTTGGCAACATCCGTACAGTCACAGGTCAAATGCTGTGGTTGAATAGGGTTCAAAGTCCAACCAGGAGCACGCCAAAGAAACTGAGTTCAAATTTGCTTAATCTCAAAAAGCACCAGGACAGAATCTAATTCAGGACTCGCCTTGTCTGCTTATTAGCACTTCTACATGCACTTACATATTTTTTCGAACTAGAATTAACGGAATTTTTGGTTGAACCACAGAGCACTATGTAAACAAACTAATGTCCAACAGTGACGTACTTACGAGAGTTGTACGAGTACTCCCTTCCTTTTCGGTACCAGGGTATAGCGGCCCGCTTCAGCTTCGTGGGGTTAACTTCCGTAGCAAGCCGTTGCGCATCTGAGTTCGATTAAAATGTACTGATCTTCGTACTTGTATTATTTCGTATGTATTTTATTTCCGATCTTGCAAGTATTTAAAAAAAATAAAGGATAGATACATAAACATACAAACTTCTTTCTATACAAAATTTTACATCTTTTGGGCGTATTCCATGAAGGTCATCATTAGCAACAAGAGTTTATGAATTTTCTAAAGGAGCACGACCATTTATATGGATATTCTTCTCTTTTCTTCTTTTTATCGCACAATTTGATGGTACTTCATATTTTAAAATAATGCCTGACTCACGAGTATACAGTAATTCCAATATGTAAACCTTGGAAAATATTTTAATAATTGACATGTTACGTTGCCAGACAATTTAATGTGTAATTAAAAAAATTGTTAATAAGGCGTGAAATTAATCGAGCATTGAATGTGCTGTGTGCGATTCAAAGTACGTAGAGCAGAACAACTATCGAGCGGTTTACGCCAACTGCTCATTTGCTTGGAGCAGTGGCGTACGCTGTTATTTTTTACGAGCCACATGTGAGGGTGACAATGACTGTGAAGAAATAAAGAGGATAAAGACAAAATAAAATCCACTAGAAATGTATCCAAGAACCATATTACACGTGTGATTTAAATACTCGTGTGCATAATCAAAGTAACATGTGAAAGTCATCCTATGGGGTTATCATGCCGATAATTCTCCATGTGCTTTTTGGACGTTAAATGGCCGCATATGTTAGGTTGAGGTTTTACTAAGGTTTAAGCCTCTTTCAAAGTATAGATCAAAAACGTGCACTTTGAAAAAGGCCACCGAGGTGACCGAAACGTTAGTAAAAATTGAAGCCTACAATATGTAGTTCCATTTAACGGCTATATAACATTGAGATCGTTGCATAATCGTCGAATAACTAATACTTTTTCGCCTGTTTGTTAATAGATTTTGTAGGGTCAGGTAATTCACTGTAAAATCGTGTACCACTGTAATATGTTTTTTTCAGGTGTTGTTAATTTATGTGAGGGATGTTTGTTGATCTGTTAATACAAAATTAGGGGAAATATATTTTAACAGTTCGAAGTAGCCAGTAATATATGAATTTTTCCTATAATAAGTTTAAGACGAACCCCTATAGGTCGTAGAGCTCTCTTTTGTATGTCAAAAACCCTTTGACTATAACCATGGCAGCCAGATCCTCAAAAGGTAATCCTATATTTCGTTTTCTGAATATATCAATTAAAGTTATAATAATAAAAGTATATATTAATTCACAATACATAACAATATGGGTAATCCGTGAAACAGCTTTGACAGTTCGAAACACTGAAATCAACAAACTATCCCCCATGGCTTCTGCTAAGTAGTATAAAAGCGCTGCACCACTGTACATAAACAACGACAAAATATTCTCTATTCCAGAACATCACAATCTCCCTCTCCCAGGAACCCACAGAATAATTTCTTTAGGTACAGATACCTCCATGCATCGCTAAACGCCTATAAATGTGTTTGAAGCAGATTGGTTCAAAGTGATTTCGTTTTAGTGCAATTTTCAGGTTTCTAGTCAAAAAGGATCGTAGTATATCAGCGGGGTTTTCGCATCTGAAAATAATTCAAATTTCAAATTGATTGCAACTATGAAATTTTTGCAATTAACTAGATATTTTATATCATATGTATTTTGAACTTTTGTCTACATTTTTATTTCCATGTTAGTTCTTAAAGATTCTATGAAAGCCCTAAGTGCTCAATTTTGTCCATAATTCACTTATTTTCAAATGTTTATTGTAGTATTTTTATATGACAGCATAATCGCAGCACTGTATACTTCAAATCTCCAATAAAACCTACGAACACAATATATATATATATAAACGTATGTATAAAAATAAATGTGTTGCTAAACTGTGCTCACATTAAAAACAAAAGGTGATTCTCATTATAGGTTTATTCCAACAAGCAGTTCAGAACTAATTTTGTATTAATTTGTCTGAACTCTGATTTTTTGTAAGCGCACTGGTACAACACTTTCCATTTTTATATATGTTCTGTGGCTTTGTGTGTTTTATTATAGATTTTAAACAGAAACTGTTGCGACCAAACGCTTATTGTTGAAAACATTTTAGAAAACAACCAAGAACTAAAACATAGATAAAAATTTCTATTTGTTTCAAAGAAAAACTTATATAATAATAATAATTTTATAAGTATATGTCACGTAAAAAATTATTTTCGTGTCAAGAACGGCATTTCGTGTACCAAGCAACAACGTCACTATTTTTGCCTGCATTCCTTTGCCTTCTCTCGGTGTACTAATAATAGATTTTTCTAGTGAGTGATTAGTACTGAATCTATTTGAATGTATTGTTCTCAAAAATGGACACTCACTTACTAGTTCCACAAAAAATATCAAGTTGACTTCCACAACTGACAAATCAAATTCTCATATAACCGGGTACTTAGAAACAGATTTACAGTGTGTCAGTAGATTCAGTAGAAAAACTTGAAGTGTACCTAATGCAAAGCTTCTTGCACAGTTTCGTCGAATTATTTCTTGACATCGATAATGAGATCATACGAATTAGAACTTTCTAAAAATAGAAAATGTGGTGCGGAAGTGACGGTGAAGTTATAAACTACAAAACTATAACAAAATTGATATCTGATTAGGTACATGTTTTTTCGATTGCAGATGTAATTGAAATTCTCTAAGGTTTAATACTTTCACAGTAGTTTATTTGTTTTTCTTGTCCAGTAGCTAACACTAGCAGCTTCAACGAAACATATTAATGAAAAATGCAGTTTAGTCGCATCTTACATCCTTCAAAAAAATTATACCTATATCATCTGAATTCTAACGATCTTTTCTTCCTACTTTGCCACCAATTTATTAATTTTCATTGTGCATAACAAACATCTCTTCCCAAAATCGATTGTGAAGATTGAAGTTTCTAAACCAAATCTAGTGAACTGAATAACAAATAAGCTCATCAAGAATCTGCTTCCAGACTGCCAAAGCTGCCGAAATGCTAGTATAGTTTTCATGTATGAGAACAGATGTTGTCTTTCATTAACCCCTACGCCAATGGATAAACCGTAAGTCGTCACGACACATTTCGTGCGCATATATAAAGTCATTATGAAATGAGTATGATCGAAATGATGGAAATTTCACTTCTGAAACAACCTAGTCTCTATGAATCGACTTTCTGACACACAGTGTGCCACTTTTGTACTGCAAATTTAGCTCGTATATGGAGATATTTAGCTTCCTATGAAGTCATGTTACAAATGTACATGAAACAAACTAAAGCAAATACGGTATTTTTTGCCTTAGTTAAACCACAAATTAGAGTATTCGTACCGGCCAGTTCTCAGTGTATGGAGATTGACAGAGCCATTCATTTCGGCTGGTCGGAGTTCAGATCACCGATGACTAGATCCGGCACGAACACATCTGGTCAATAGCGGCAGCTACTGGGAAAAAATCTAGGTTATTTGCTTAGGGCTAAGAAGTACTTGACCTCCTTACTTTGTACAAGACTCAGATAAGACATAGGCTCGAGTACTGTTCAGATGTTTGCAGTGATGCCGCCCCGACTATATTAACCATGCTCGATGCTGTTCAAAAGTGGACTGTCCGACTGATCGATGACACTTCGCTAACGGATAGTCTCGGACCCTTTCGCACGTCGGCGATGTAGCACTCTTCTACCGCTACGTCAACTAGCTTTGCCCCTCCATGATGCCGCCGCGCGATATGCTTGCCACCTGACTTCGGCCTCCCCTTTTAATCGTGTCGAATTACATACAAACAGAACTGGCCGATACGATCGCTCCTTTGTCCCCAGGGAATCGATATTGTGGAACAATCTTCATGAGGACGCTTTACCCAAGTCTACTAATCCCTTAGGCCCGGTTTTTCAATCGCAAGTTAACTTTTTGGTTAGTTAACTATCGCCAGGAAGTTAACTTGTAGTTACTTGCAAATGCGTTTTTGACAGCGTCAGTTAACTTACCAGAAGTTCAACATATATTTATGCATCTGTGTCCCGTGTCATACGTTATACATGACAGTTCGATTGAATGAAATTTCTCAAAACAGCCAAAATCGAAATCCGGAAATTTCATTAAAAACGAATAAAACGTAAAACCTTCGTGGAGCAAGGTAAGTTTTCTCCAACATTGCTCGTACAAATGTTTAGAAGTAGATCCTATAGACGGCGTTATAGAAATGGTGATAAAAAAGGTTGCAAATGCAATGTCTAATGAACACTAAGGTCAAAAAACAATTAAGTTGAGAATATCTGCTAAATATCGTACTTTCCACATTTTTAACATCACTCCTGCAATCTACAATCAAAAAATAAAGGGGACACACAATACCTCTATTCTTGTTGCTAAAATTTCTAAAAAACTGTTTGCTAGCAAGGAGAAAGAGATCAAAAAGAGAGCTCAAAACTTCTCGAAGAATGAGGAAATGATGCTCATATCATTGGTGAGTAAAAATAAAGATATAATAGAGAGCAAAACAAGTGACACAGTTATGTGGAAACAGAAAAGTTCAGTATGGCAGAGCATCGAACAAGAATTCCAAGCCCTAACAGGGTGCCACCGAGAGGCAAAAACTCTACAAGATAAATGTTTCAATTTAAAGAAAAAACAAAAAGCAAATTTGCTACAAACAAAAGCATATAATCAAAACAGGGGGAGGTTCATGTCAATTACAAGCATTCGATTTGATTGATACACAGTTACAAGAAATAATGGGACCGCAATTAGAAGGTTTGACAAACAATTATGATGATGACTGTAGTGACCAAGAAGAGCTGGTTATTGGACATGGCAAGTCTCATTGCTGTTGATTGAAGCATTTTTTTAATTATTCATTTTTTAGTTCCTGATGCAAAGAACTGATGACAGTGAAGTGGTCTTCAATAATGGGAAATGGAGCTCCTATACTCCCCAACAACTGAAGAGGCCCAAAACTGGAAAGCTATCATGTACGAAAACGGAACAAAATAAAAAATATATTTCTGTTAACTATCTACTAATGGAAGAAAATCTGAATTTTGTGAAACTACAAAAATAAAAATTCATTGAAGAACACAAATGGAAATATATCAAAAAGAGGTTCAGCTGTTAGGTTTACAGATCAATGCATTATATAAGTAGAAAACAAAGGATTTATTTTGTTAATTTCTGGAATATTTTCACTTTCACTAATTTTTTTGGTATTTCGCATTTTTGAGGACAATATGTTATTTCAATAATAAACTGTTTTCAGAAAATCATGTGTATTTGGATTCTGTAGTTACAAGAAATAGGGGATAATCCATATGTCAAGTAGATGAGAGCTATGGCGAAAGCTTTAGGTGTCCAAAAAGATCGAATGAGTGCCCATTTTGCGGCTTGGGACATCTTTTTTCAAATGCCGTGTGCACCTTTTTACCTTTTTTGCGCACCAACAATTTTGGCCACAACTCTTATCCACTTGCCATGGATTATCACAGATATACTAAACAACTTTCATCTAGTATCGAGTCATTCACTGAGCATCAGTGAAAGTATTGAATCGATTTACAAATTTACAAAATAATTATTAGTAAGATGCAGTTGATTTGGAAACCCCAGCAAAATCACCAGCAACAGTTAAAAAAATTTCCATTGGCGTAATAGCGCAGTGCTAACCACAGCTCCTGTTGGGGCGTTAAGCAGTTATTCCTGGAATAACAAAGTCATGTAGAAATATGGAAATAAACAATAATATATACTTCTACCTGCTTGTAGGATATACTAAATCTTCATAGACTTCGTCCAGGAGAGTTTCAACAGTATTTTTTGAAAGGCGAAATCTTGCAAGGAAATCAAGGTCATCAAAGTAATTCGGCCGATAGCGGATTATTTTTGGCCTTCTTGCGTCTTTATCACTGCTGTACGCATTCACGTCGTAATCCATAAACGTGTTTATAGCTTAAATTAGGCCCGTATCGTCAGTCGTCCCTACAATTGTAGGGCGCGATTATGGCCTCCTTGATTGTCATACTCCTTTCTCTCCTTCAAAAATTTCTAGATTACACTTGTCCCGTGTCAGCGTCAGCGCTCTCCTATTGTAAAGATATGTTTTCTTTTTAAATTGTAGGAAATTTCAGGCTGATAAAACATGATATAACTCAAAATAAAGCACAATTTGATGCAAATAGATGTTTGTGATATAACCTCAAAATAGAGCGCTGACACGGACAAGTAGAAAACTATGACAATCAAGGAGACCATAAAGGCGCCCTACAAATGTAGGGACGACTGACGATATGGGCCTAAATCTATAGATTGATATGGATTTGTTGTGATTTTTTTAACAAACGTCTAAATTTATGTCAAAGAAACGTCAGGCATTGCTATTTAACTACAGTCTTTCTAGTTAACTCATAGATGGTCTTCTGGTTAAAGTTAACTTACCATAAACATGATATTGAAAAACGCTTTTTCATAAATAACTATAAGTTAAGACCAAGGTCGTAGTTAACCTGCGATTGAAAAACCAGGCCTTAGGGTCGTATCGTCAGTCGTTCATACAATTGTGGGACGCCTTTATGGCTTCCATAGTTTTCTACTGTTCCGTGTCAGCGCTCTATTTTGAGGTAATGTCACAAATACCTATTGCCTTCAAACTATTCATGCCTTTGACTTATATCATCTGTTCTATCAGCCAAAAATTTCCTACAAATCAAAAAAAAAAATAACTTCATAATAGGAGAGCTCTGACGCTGACACTAAGTCTAGAAATATCCCAGCCTGAAGGAGAGAACAGACTATGACAATCAAGGAGCTGATAAAGGCGTCCTTCGGCAGTTCATTAATCGGATTAACAAAGTTTATGCAGGCTTCTGTATTCGATACACGCAGCGTGATCTCTCGAACAACCCCGGAACTGTGGAGCGCGTTGTTTGAAGTGTGTGTGTGCCGAATTTCACCGCGTTGTTGCATGTGACCTTGTGCAAATCCGCGACATGGAACAAAGAAGTGCGATAAAGTTTTTCGTTTGTCTTAAAATTAATTTTGAAAAAAATTGTAACGGGTGACGAAAGCTGGTGTTTCACGTACGATCCTCAAACAAAACGTCAATCCGCTGCTTGGTTGAGTCCAGGTGTGCAAAGTCCATCGAAAGTCAGGCAACAAAAGTCGAAAATGAAAACAATGTTGATGGCATTTTTTGATTCAATGCGCCTGATTCACCATGAATTCGTTCCGACTGGGCAAACTGTAAATTCTACGTTCTATTTGGAGGTTATGAAACGCCTGATGCGCATTCGTCGGATCCAGCCCGAGTACAGGGATCCGGGCAGCTGGACTCTGTTGCAATACAATGCACTGGCTCACACTGCGACCCTTCTGACGCGTTACTACGCGATTAATCAAATCACCGTCTTATGACACCCGCCCTATTCACCTGATCTGGCACCGGCCGACATTTTTTGTTCCCCAAGCTGAAACTTAAGATGAACGGACGATTTTCTTATGACATTTCGGCTATCCAGAAGGCTTGTACCGAGGAGCTGAAATCATTCTCAGAAAATGAATTATCCAGAGCATTCGACGCGCTCTACCGGCGCTGTAACGATTGTATTACTAGAGAAGGTTTCTGTGTAGAAGGATGATGTGAATAAATTCGTTTATCTTTTAATTTGTATTTTTTATGAATTTAGTTCGAGAACTTTTCAGACATACTGTATAGCTTGTTTGAAAGGTCTTTCGAAATCCTTTATTTTGACGTTTGATTTTTAAAAATCAGTAGAGTCGTTTTAGAGGAAATCAAAAAAATATTTATTTATCTTAATTTGTTAAGATTGAAAACACGAAAATATCACTTTTTATTTCAATAAGTGTTCAAATTGTTGCCCGTTAGGGTTTGCCGAATCTATAATTCGTTTAAAATTTAAAATTACCAACATAAACAGCAATTCGGAACACTAGACGTGGAAACAACCAAATAACAGCCCGATTTTTTTTCGCAGTCTTTTCATCAACACAGATGTCCTGAGCGAACTGTATTTATTCGTATACCTGTTTAGTTATTTGTTCCTAAGGGAAAAGTTACATTTTGAACAAACTTGGGATACTGAAAATTAATTTATTGATTCAGATTTTGTGTTTACTTCCACACTTGAAAGTTTGGATGAACTTCATCAACGCATCATCGATACCTTCCATGATATCCCAAATGTCCGTCAGGAATTTGAACATCGCCTATATCATTGTTTGGCAGCATTTTGAATACTTATTGAAATATAAAAAGTGATATTTTTGTCTGTCTTTGTTTCCTATCTGAACAAATTAAGATAAAGATTTTTCTAATTTTCTTAAAAACATAAATTATGATATTCCGTCAATAGATATCCAATTCGCGCAAAAACGGACGTATGTACCGTGGCGCTGCAGACCAGTTATGCTTAACTATAATAATATAATAATTACGAGGAAGGCTGAGGGATGACTTTTCCATGGAAAGTTGATGTGTTCAGCAACCCTCTGTTGCGCGACTCAGTGGACTGCATAGTAGAGCAAGTTTGTAAACATTCAAGGTCACGGCTCGCACTGTAATCAAAAATTAGCGCGAACTTTTAGTAAACTTAAGATTATACTCTAACAAAACCGAATCAAAATTTGTTTAGTTTAGCTCAAAATTAATCCGTGTACCGAATCAAAAAGCCTAGGTGTCTTCTTTTAAACACTTCTGTTAATCTTTGCTCTTCTCCATTTTTCTTCTCTTTCCCTTACTATTTTTCCTTAACATTGTCTGGTTTCTGGGCAACCAGTACTGACAGATTCGACTGACGTACATTAAACAGTGACTAATAGGCAAAGGTCCTACGGACCGCCCAGACAAACAAATGACGAATACTTAGTTGATGTGTTTAAAAATAAATAAATTTTTAACAGTAGGCAGCAGCGGTGGCCGCAGTAGTAGACTCTTCGGTCTCCTGATCAGTCGCCGTGCGCTGTGCGGGTTCGAGTCCCGTCCCAGGAGAAATTTTTCTCTTGGCTATGGATGTTGTGATAGTCCGTAGGTGGTAGATGGTCTCTGACTGTCGAACGTGGAGGTACCACCCGGCGGATCTCGTAGGCGGAACCAGAATGTGTGCATGTTGCATGCACACGTGTTCCCTCGCCAAACTCCGTGTGGCGTCCCCCTTTCCCCTGTATCCCCCTATAGCCCCACGGTACCCAATAGGTATTTAGGCCTTAGGCCTTCGTGGTAGTTGGAGTTAAAAAAAATAAATCGGAGTCTGTTGTTATGACTTTCAAGCAAATTACTGCGATACTGCGAAATTGTGTGGAAACGTTGGAATACAGCATAGGGTTGGGGATGAATGTCGAAAGACAGAACCATCTTACTGGTACAGAATGCGGTGGTTTCATGGACATAACGCCGAAGTAGAAATTCCGTTGACATCTCAGTAGAAAGACACCACCTTCGTCTGTCACTCAAGAGAGCTGAGGTCCAGTGTTAAAAAAAGACTTGTGCTTTTTGAAAAAAAAAAATGGCGTCAAGCAGGTTAACTCTGTACTCCTTACGCAACGCCGTCATCAGTTCATGAAGGTTTAAGATCAGCGTAATTTAAATCAGCTGAGAAAACGGCAGTTACGTTTTAACAAGCCCAAGCACAACTGCAAACCTTTTTGAGTATGTTATGTCTATACGTTACTCAGGATTTATCTGTCATTTAACGTCCAAAATCACAATATTTCATTTTCGAAATTTTTCGATTACAATACTTCCTCGCCCAGTGTCGTAGGCAGTTAAATGATATGGCGCCTTATAGAAATGTAGCATACTTTTTAACAATAATGAGAAGCGAGTTGGTTGGTGACAAGCCTACTTGTTAATGACTTAAAGTTTTTTTAAGTAAAATATAACAGATCGGAAAACGCCCACAAAGATATTTTTTCGAATTATTACTGATGTTAACGTACTGACAACATCTCTTATTGAATAATAATAGGAATGAAATGATTCGTATTATGTCACACTAAATAAATAGTCTGTTTGGCTATGAGAATTATCGGACAATTATAATTTCAGTAGCGGATTTGATAAAAAGTAATCTAAATAGCCTACATACATTCCTACATAACTCCTAAGCGAGGTAAGGTCGTACGGAGGATATTTAAAATAGAGTAGGTAATAGATCTATCATTGGCATGGTATTTCGGAGTCGTAGTGACCTTACTTGTTTTGTTTTCCTGTGAGAGCTGAGTTTCATACGATCGGCATGTTGATTATTTTATATACACTAGTGTTTTATCGAATTGTCTACACTCTACAATGTTGTTCCGATAAATAAATTGAATACTAAATAACTGAGGAGAGAAGTTTAAGAGCACAGAGGTAGTGTTAGCTTTTTCAGGTCAATGATTATTTAAAACACCCTCGAAATTCAAATCTCGTGTTGATAATTTCTTCATTTATATTAGCGAAAGCAGCATTAAATAGATTTGAGAATTTTTGCGTCAGGGTGGAAAATCATACAAACAATGGGGTTAAAAGTAGGTAGCCCTTACCGCCCAACGCCGTCATAAGTTCATAAATGATTAAGTTCGGCACAAGTTAAGCCCTCTGAGAAAAAAGAATTACGAACACGCATACGAAAAATTGAACCATTCAAGTGAGTCAAACAGGCCCATACAATCAGTATATAAACATTCTTTAACTGCCCTACCGGTAGTCCATCTGGAAACGTTGCTTCTTCCCATATTTGATCACACGACGCGGCAGCAACCACCGTGGCACCGCAGCAGTACGGGCAGATTTCAACCAGAGCTGCACGCTCACCGGTGAACACAGCGAGCAGAAGCAGCACCCGTATCAAACATTTCATCATCATTCATAGAGGCAAACGTACGGGAAAATCCATGTGTGAGAAATATGACTAATAAGTGCTTCGAATTAGCGGGGTTTACAGCGTATAAATATATTAACATAAAAAAATTGAGATATACCCTCCCCTACACTTTATACTTTAAAACCCCCCAATCCTTAATTTTTAACCCCTATAAAATTGAGCTTTTTCGTGTATTTACCTCTAGCTCCACCGCCGCTGAACGGATTTTCAAAAACTAAAAAAATTGCTCGTCCATGGCATAATAGTAACCATGTGTGAAAATTTCATTGAAATCCGCGTATTATTTTTCAAGTTATACGTAGATGGGTCCTGATTAGCGGACTGTCAGACAGACCGATGACGAAGAGTAACATAGTTTTTAGTGATCTGAATGTGATTTTTTTGATATCCAAAAAAAATATCGCATTTTCTAAATTTTTCGCGATTACAATAGTTCCTCGCCAGCAGGCGTGGGAAGTAAATATGGGTCTAACTTTTAAACGACTTGACCGTATTTCATTAAAGAACGCTTTTATTAGTCTACAAATGAAACCTTCATCGGATACCTTATTCAGATATAGCCATTTACTTTGGGCTACTACTCACCCGCACGTGGCAAGACAAGACTCTCGATAAAAAAACACACTCAAATCGGTTCAACGGTTGGTTTGTGAAGGCAACAGCTTCCATAAACATTACTTAGTTTTTAGAAGTTGATGAAATTGGATAATATGCTGGTTTTTAGGCAAATTTGAAACTTTTTTTGTAAAAAATAAAGAAAAATCACACTTATTCACTTTTTACATTTCATAGCTTTTTGCATTCATACGGTATTAAGTAATTAGTATGACGTTGAAAAAGTCAGCTTGAACTTGAACAAAAAATCCAATACATTAATAGCAATAAAAACAAATTAGGTCTATTAAGCCGTATGGCTCATTGGAAGTAATGAAGGGGTAATTATGTAGAAATTAATTACGAAATTATTATGCAAAGATTCTGATATTTTCATTTACATAAGTCTGAATGTCACGGTAAATGTGAACAATTATTAACCACTATTTCAGTACCACTTTCGTTTTTTCAAAATCTAAATAGCATTACATTAGTTTAACGGCAACTCATTTGTTTTGGAGGCTTTCAACGTAAGTTCTGCCGCAAGACAACGAAGACGAAACAGTTAAGCAATATTAGATATTTTTTGTTGGAACAAATTAATGAATTCGGTGGCAAGTCTGTTAAGCGGAGTTTTCATTGTATTACGTCGCGCTTGTAAGTTAAAAAAATTGAATTTACAACTAATACAAAACTGAATCATGATATCTTTGATGTAGTACTAACAGCTAAACACCTAGGGGATAATTTCCAGGTTTCACGAATAACTTCTGTGTTCATAGTAGTAGCTTTGAAGACCCTACGCTGGAAATTTTTCCCGACACTACGTCATACCCTGTAAACTCCGCCTCAAGGAGGTTTCATCGATCAGCCTGTTAACCCTCTTTGAACAGCATCAAGTATAATAAATAGGCTATATAGTAAATTGGGGTTTTCATCAAATTGGTGGGAGTAATTTCGCTAAAACATTTCCAAGATACTTCCACATATACCGAAAGTAGATGTCAAGTTACTTATCTTAAATGGGACACCCGATATTCAATTTTTGGGTTCTGCACTAGGTTATCAACACGTTTCGTGTATATCACAATATACATAACAGCCGTACCGCGCCTAAGCTTACAAGAAACACTAGAAAGATTCCAGCCTTTCTGAAGGAGAGAAAAGACTATGAAAAGCATGAAGGACGTAAAGGCGTCCTAGAATATTGTTGGAATGACTGAGGATACGGTCCAGCCATTTTTGATTTACATAACTTAAATTTTGTGTAAAAAATCAAAAATGTAGGCTGCTAATTTGTTACGCTTTACCTATATGCTTACTTTAGTAGACTTTGTTCTATATTTCAAACTTAGACGAATAATAATGCAGGGCGGTCAAAAAGAGACAATAAAAACGGGCTTCTAAAATACTCAAAATGTCTCTTTTTCAAATGGAGAAGCACCTAGTTTCATAATTCATAGGCATAAAAAGAAAGTTTAGTTTTGTATACACATAAGATTGTCCACATCTCAAAGTTTTTCTAATGCAATAATACACATCTTATCTCAGTTTGCCACGGCGCGGCGACAGTGGCATATCTCAAAAACCGTTTTGCAATCCGCAAGGCTATTGTATATAACAAGGTTAGCCAAGCTAAACGAATAAAATACTCCTTGACACATTCCTAACCTATAACTTTGGTTTTGGATTGATATTCGTCCTGTAGTCTAATCATATTAGACGAAAATACCCTTGGTTTGCGAAATAATTGTCTGGTCTGGTTTTATTGATGCAAGTTGTTCAAGGGAGTATTTAAAACATGGACGCATAAAATGGGTCCACCAATTTTTGTGGGAGAACTTTTTATTCGACAACAAAGAACGAAAAAACGGGTTTTGTTGGATTCAATTGAAAGTGTTGGCAAAAGCGAAAAAAATCTTAGAATAAGATTTTCAGGTATTTATGAGATCTACAGAATGAGACCACACGTATAAAGACCCGACTAATAGTAAAATAGTTATAGCCGAAAACCGAGGCAATAGGCACATTTTGGCACTTGTTGCTAATGCGACGGTAATTTCACGCAGCTACTCGAAATTCTTCTAATCCATAGGCTTCTGAATAACCACAACAAAATTGGAGTGGGTAAAGCAGTTTTTGAGAATTTATAATTGAGAATTTGTCTTCCGGCCATCACTACTAGTTTACTGAGCAATATACAGGTTTCGTTCAAAGATCATTTTATAGCAAAATACACAAATTTACCTTGCCGACGTGAATCACAAACCATCCCGAAATATAATTGTTATTTTTATGCGAAAAATGAAGGGTTACGTTTTTTCTTCTAAGCAAATTCAAACAATTCGTATTTGTGAGTAATTGAACACTACGATATTCAAAAAAGATACGTTACTCTGCACATTTTAAAATGAAGCGATGAGTCTATCACCTTTTGTTGCGAAGAAAATATTTTTTTTTCAAGATTTCTTCATACTCTTGTGTATATATATTTAGAGCTGAAATTTTTACACAGACGCAGATGATCCTTAAAGTTTATAAAAAAAAATATTTCAAACTGCAATGCGCTGAACTGTTTATAAAGTTAGCACGCAAATTGAAGAAACAATTATGTTTCAAACTGTCTTAGAGTAGTTAGTATGTAGCATGTGCTAAATGGTTGCATTATTGATGACTGTATGACTTTGTCAGATACGTAGGTCACGTAATCCAGTTTCTTTACGAAGAAATATAATTCCCTGGACCTTTTTTCTAAAAGTATTAATATAGTATACGTCTGTTTTCGAAATTTCGTTCGATTAAAATGACTGTGAGTTAAAAATGTTGGAAAATAAACTCGACAAAACGAAAAAACAGCAGACAAATATCAACCAATTGTAGCCAACTGACCGTCTGAAAAATTAGGCAAAATGATCGGTATTAGTCCCTAGTACATTATTTAAGCTTTCAGCATTGTATCTTGTATAGTTTTCAAATGTACTCTAATTGGTTATAACAAATTTGATATGACTCCAACGTTCGCTTGACATTTCTCAGTATCGAAGTATACGAGTAGTGGTATAAAGATCCAGTAAACCATGAGGTGTCATAGTGTACCTAATGGTAAGAAGTAACGATTGCAGAACCGCAACACAAAAGTTAGAATCCACAAAAAAGAAATCCTTTTTCACATTACGTGTACGGCTTAACTTTATAAACAGTTCAGCGCGTTTCAGTTCGAAATATTTTTTTTCATAAACTTTGAGGCATCTGTGACCGTGTAAAGATTTCAGCTCTAAATGTGCATACACAAGAGTATGAAGAAATCTTGAAAAAAATGTTGTCTTCGCAACAAAAGGTGATAGATACATCCGCTTTATTTTAAAATGTGTATATTAACGTACATTTTTCGAATATTTTTCGAATCTGTTGAATTACTCACAAATACGAAATGTTTAAACTTCCTTGGAAGAAAAAAAGCCTAACCCTCCGTTTTTTCGCATAAAGATAACAATTATCTTGCGGCATGATTGTGATTCATGCCAACAAGATAAACTTGTGTATTTTACTATAAAATGCCCTTTGAACGAAGCCTGTATATTGCTTAGTAAACTAGTAGTGATGGCCGGAAGACCGAGGTTTTCGGATTAACAATTAGAAATTCTCTAAAACTGCTTCACCATTCGACTCCAATTTTGTTGTGGTTATTTAGAAGTATGACGCCTACGGTTTTTAAGAATTTCAAGTAGCTGCGTGAAATGATTGTTGCATTAGCAACAAGTGCCAAAACCTGCATTTTGCATCGGTTTTCGGCCATAACTTTTTCACTATCAGTCGGAGCTATTTACGTGTGGACTCATTCTGTAGGTCACATAAATACCTAAAAATATTATTTGACGAGTTTTTTCGTTTCTGCCAATACGTTCAATAGAATCCCAAAAAAACACGTTTTCTCATTCTTTGTTGTGGAATAAGAAGTTTTCCCACAAAAATTTTATACGTCCATGACGGAAATGAGTGACGCTTTCCAAAAAACCAAACATCTCATTTTCGAAAATGTTCGCGATCAAAATATTTGCTTGCCACCGGAGAAAAATGTTGAAATAAATGAGATGATCTAGATATCTAGATGATATCATCATCATTAGCAACTTTTTTTTTAGTTTTGATCATTGAGAATCCGTTTCGATGTAACGACTGACGACACTATGCCACTGGTGATTCCGGTAGTGAATATCGCGTGCTGTGGAGACCACACACGTAGAATCTTGTGAAATAAAACATAAAGCACGTTAACAGTTTGTCCTTTATACTCCCATTTTCTACGGTATGCCCCGTAAAGGTTTTAGACTGAATTTCACAGTGAATGTGATATGCATTGAAGAACAAGGTAGTGGGTAGTTCAGGGGATGCAGGTTAGGTTATGTTTTTTGTGACTGAGTGAATTATTCACTCATGCTCACACCTTTTTATATTTGCCCCAGTACCTCCAACCTCCAAAGGGAAGTAGATTAGCTTGTTTGGAAAAATATATTTTGCAACTGCAATGCCTGGGGATGTAGCAAAGCAGCACAACTACGCATTTTTCATGCTTTACAACGCATACGAGTACATCATAATTATCCTTATCCTTTATTACCGCCTGCCTGCCTTTTAACATTTCTATAACCGCGTACTCTCAGCAACGGCTGATACGATTTTGATGGAATTGTGAAACATTTCATGACCAGAGAATTGCTATGTGCAATGACAGTGAAAACATAGACAGGTTTTGTCAGATTGTCCGCAAATTTCGTTTTTGTACCATTTTTGTACTAAAGAAGTGCCATGGCAAAAAGCTAAAATGCGAGCTCCCGCGACAGAGGTTAAAGACATCTAGTTGGTCCTATGTTTGAACTACCTAAAGATAAGGAAGGTAAAACTCGGAAAAACCTCCTCAGGCGGTATCTCCATATTCTTGACATTCTAGGGACATAAACTAAAATAAAAATAAAATAAGAAGCAGAAGAAGCAAGAGGCTAGTTACCCGAGCGAGCGTCGTAGGGGCCTATTGGGTTTTGAAGATTAGATCGCAGAAAGAAAAAAGCTTATATGATGTATAACCCTTTTAGCCGTTTGGAGGTCAACAGGTTGTCAAAAATGTAAAAGAAAATAGTCACTTAGAAATACTCGAGCGCGTCAGATATTGGTATAGAATATGCCATATGTCCCACGTGGTAGTGTTATTGGATGTATGATAATCTACGGGTTTGTACCGGGTGGGCTGTTAATAAAGAACGCCGGCTGTATCTCGGCAACCAGTCAACCTACCTAGAGCTATCGGTTAACAAAGTTTGTGACAGAAGTATCCTGGAAAAATTGCTACAAATTATTTCCAGCTTCCTTAAGTGGCCGCTAGGGGGCGAAATATACCCTCCAAATTAGAAATGACATTTTTCAAAAACTTTAAATGCCATGATATTATTATTTTTCATTATTCAGAAAGTGCATGAAAAATCCTACAAACTAGTGAGTAGTAGTAGTTATCTTCATTCGTCATAAAGCTTTTTCGCAAGTTTGTAACCATTCTTTTACGTAACAGTCAAATTGCCAGATTATTGAAATATAAGTGTACACTTTTCAGCGTGAAATTCACCTACCTTATCTTAGTCTGGTGTGCATGAGAATTTCTAACCGCCAGTTTCACTTACCACGCCAACTGGCGGGAAAGTATTGTAATTTCGAATGGTTTTTGGATGTTATATGATATGTACATCACTAATCTCCGTATGTCTGTCTATTTGTCCACTAATCCTATCACCGCCAGAACTCGAGAGGTACCGCTCGGATTTTGATGAAATTTTTACAAAATGTTACTAATACAAAGGGTACTATAAAAGTTTTGCAATATGACTTAACAAGCGGACGCAGGAGGCTGCATGTTACTGCATGTTGAGACATGTCGATGAGTGCATAGTAGCCGGGAGCAGCACGTCTGTTGATTTATTTGTTCATTCGCATTGACAGTGTAAAGTGCGGACTATGGCATCGTGGTCACGTAGTGAGATAAGAGCAGTTTAAAGGAATAACTTTACGCGGGGTTTAAGCATAGACCAGTGCTTAGAAGAAATGACGATTGCATTAATGAATGATTGTCCTCTTCGTACAACTATATTCAGATGGTACAGAGAATTCCAAAGGGACGAGGGAAGGAATGCCGCGAACCAGAGAAAATCATTACTTCTGTGAGGAAAATGCTTGACGAAGACTTAAGAGTGACATACCAACAGATAGACAAGACCTTCATGCACCAGCAATTCATTCAATTCTCTTGTTCTCTCAGGGTACCGCTTAGTCTAACGGAACAGCAGAAGTCTCCTCGTGCCGAAAGATGGTGAAGATGTTTGATAAGGGGCAATCTCGGTATGTGAACAGCATCATGACAGGTGACAAGACTTGGCTCCATTATTACGATGTGCCGACCAAGGCTCAAGGCAAAGATTTTGTCTCTGATGATGAGGACACACCCGCAGCAGTCAGCAAAATCCCGATCTGTAAAATGATAGCTGTATTTTTCAAATCAAGCGGGATTGTGGTCGTTTTGGTCACACAGAAGACAGTCACAGCTAAGTGGTACACGGAGCAGTGAATGCCTAAAGTCATAGAGTCTATGACAAACTGGCGGCAGCAGCGGTGGCCGCAGTAGTAGACTCCTCGGTCTCCTGATCAGTCGCCGTGCGCTGTGCGGGTTCGAGTCCCGTCCCAGGAGAAATTTTTTTCTTGGCTATGGATGTTGTGATTGTCCGTAGGTGGTAGACGGTCTCTGACTGTCGAACGTGGAGGTACCACCCGGCGGATCTCGTAGGCGGAGCCAGAATGTGTGCATGTTGCATGAACACGTGTTCCCTCGCCAGAGTCCGTGTGGCGTCCCCCCTTTCCCCTCTATCCCCCTAAAGTCCCACGGTACCCAACGGGTGTTTTGGCCTTAGGCCTTCGTGGTAGTTGGAGTATAAAAAAAAAGAATGGACAAAGATTCAGCTCACCGCGCCAAAGCTGCACCGAGTATTTAACCACTACTGGACTGAAACTTATTGACCACCCGCCTACAGTCGGGATCTTGCTTCCTGGGACTTTGCACTGGTTCCGCATGTGAAAATGAAGCTGAAAGGAAAACGCTTTTCTAGCAATGAGGACCTTGGCAGAGCTGGTTTAAGGACTGGTTTTGGCAGATGGAAAATTATATTTATTGAATGTGGTGAAAAGTACTTTGAACAAAGTCAATAAATAAAACTGTATTGCAAAACTTTTATGATACCCTTGTACGGCAAGTATGGAAAAGCTTTGTAAAATGGCGGAGAAAAAGGCCAAAATCGAAAAAAAAAAACAAATAAATTTTGCTCAAGCTTTAAAAGAACATAATCATTTTAGAAAACAATTTCAGTGGTATCTCGATTTTTCTATATTAGTATACTTATACGCTCTCAACTCCGGTAATTTAACGCACCTATTAGCCATATTACGCACATCAAACTTTGGATGATTGAAACATGTTTTCGATACCCGCCTTCTTCTGTTATCTGGGCTCATCGCACGGCATAACGGTCTGATTGACTGTTCTGCTGATACTGCGGCGGTGCTCCGGTTCAGTGCTGCCGAACCAAAAAAGATGAAATCCATAGTCAGCGCCATTTAAATTCGGTAGTATCAAGGATACAATCGGTAGGAGAAAAAAATCAGGTCACAAGATCAGAGGTGATTCAAGTACCTTTGCCACAGCGCCGTTTTTAAAAAAGTATATTTTTGGGTTGCGTCTGTGGACCTGTCTGACTGGCTTGATCCGTTTAATTTTTCTATATTTTTTTTTCAGACGGATTAACTTGTGGTAAATTAAATGCTTTAGGAACTACTGCGCGTATGATTGCGTAGGAATTGCAGAGTCAGCTCACTTGACGCCATTTTTGAATAATCACTGCTGTTCTGCGTTTGACATCCAATATAGTAGAGGCAGCCCTTAATGTACTGAGAATTCAATGTTGAATTTCCAAGTCTTCACTGATGGTCTAAATCCCTAAATTGTGCCCATTATATATTTCCACGTAAGTGGTTGTAACTGATGGGAGTCACAGTCGATGATCACTGTTCGGCAGTGGCGCTTTTCAATGCCCTCACGTCTATTTTAAATGGCATCATCTGGCCAGTTTGTCACTAGCACTGTGGTGGATCCCACAGACCATGTCGCTGAAGATGCGACAATTCGACTCTCTCCCTCTATACTAAAATTGCCATTGGCGTGCTTACAAAGCAAAGTATGTCGCATGAATTTGGAGGGTTTATTTCCGTTAACGATTTCTGGAACTAAAGTGTATCTAACGAAGCTACAAAGTAATCGTAAACAGTGGTTGATTCGTGATCAACGCGTGATCGGTAGCCATGGCGCTTTGTCGGCCTCTTCCTGATTGGCTTGTAGCGACGAGCCTCCAGACAAAGTTGCACGGTTGCCACGCTCGGCGAGTTTTCGCCAGAGTGGTTGATCACATTCGCATGGATCACAAATCAATCTGTTGGTGCAATACGTGCAATAACTGTTGTAAAGGACATTATATAACAATAAATGGCATCACAAAGGTATATCCCAATTTGATCTGCAGCAAATTATGAACGGCATATACGGAGATGCGAAAACAAGCTCAAAAAGGTGAAGAAAATTTTTGTGCAATCTTTATAGTTAAATTTTTCCTAAGAGATAGCATCAGTGAGGGAATTTTTTTCTATTGTCTTATTTTTCACATTAATGCGATGTCGAGGTATGTGGCCCTATCGCAATTGAAAATAAGGTTTCGATAATCCTTCCATAAAGTTTCGATGAGTACATCTGAAATAACCTTGAGATATTCTTCAGGGAAATACAAAAATCTCCTTTTGTGTTTTTTTGTGCAGATTTATCTATTAAAATCCTATCCGCAATCTATTTTCCGTGCACACACCTTCAACCGAATGTATGCCATATATGATATTACCGTTTCCAACTTTCACCAAGGTTAATAGGAACCATAACAGCTCCCTACCCTTCCCCCCTATAAGAATATCGATTTGTAGCCTCACATTTCAAGGTTAGACTTCTTGTAATGTTTCTGTTCAACATTCGGCGATTTCTGACAATTTTCCCAATAAAACATGATCATTGTGACATTAAGCCTGGCAACGCTGCATAGTAGAGGGAACTCTCAGCGTCACGTTGATGGTTCGTCACCACGCACAGGATTGTAATCAGTTACGGATACCCGTTTATAAGCGCGAACGTTTTATGCACGTCTTGACTTGAGTTTTCTTGCGGAAATTTAATATTAGTCTAAAATGTCTGCCACAGATACAGCTGATGAAGTGGTTGAAATCAGCTTAACGTCACCCAGAAAAAGGGCTAAAAAGCTTCATCTTAGCGCAGGTGAAAAACAAATTATTCTAAATATCTACAAGAACCAGATGCAAGAGAATAGTGGATTGGCTATAGAAAATATCGTATGTAAGGTTGCTGAAATTTCTGGAGTAGGTCGATCAAGTGTTTACAAAATCTTGAAGGAGTATAGACAAAATCACTCACTATCTGAGCCAAAAACATATCCAGCGAGAAAAAAAATCATCGAAAAATAGATGACTTTGACAAAAGTGCCATTAGAAGAAAAGTACATCACTTTTTCTTCAGGAATGAAATACCTACAATAGATAAAATATTGAAGCAAGTGAATGATGATGAGGACCTGCCAAAAATAATAAAAGATCTACGTTCCATAAGCTGTTGAAAGAACTAGACTTTCGATTTTTGAAAAGAGGAAGGAATAGTTTATTGATAGAAAAAGGAGGAAATTGATATCTGGAGGAGAGAATACCTTAGAAAAATTAGGCAATTCCGCGCTGAAGGAAGAAAAATTTATTATTTAGACGAAACATGGATGAACGCGGGGCATACGGAAAGGTTTGGGTAGTCAGATCTGTGAGGTCCTCAAGGCAGGCTTTTTTAGATGGCCTTTCGACGGGATTGAAAAATCCTGCAGGTAAGTTTCGAAGTATATGAACTTTTTTGGATGCGGATAATTCATTTTCTGATCGAATCAATGATTTGGAAGCTCCGAACTCAGTTTTGCTATCTCATCCAAGTTTCTGAGTATTTCCTTCACCCAAAAACTAATCTAAGACCCTATCCTACACTAACCTAAAAAGAGTAAGTTGCTTAATTTCGTCATTTAGTGCGCTTGCTGAGAAGTAAAATAACTAATTACTTTCAGGCAAGGGAAAACGCCTGATCATTTGCCACATAGGTAGGGTAGATGGATTTGTTCCTGAAGCATTGTGGGCATTTGAATCCAAAAAAACTGGAGACTATCACGAAGAAATGGATGGTAACTCATTTGAAAATTGGTTCAAAAAAATTTTGCCGACACTTGATGATAACGCAATTATTGTGATGGATAATGCCCCGTACCACTCCAGAAAATTGGAAAAAATTCCAACAATGGCCACCAAAAAGGCAGACATTCAACAGTGGCTTGTCTCACAGAAGAAGATCGACTTCGACCAAACAATGGTCAAAGCTGAGCTGATAAATATAGTCAAGCGACATAAGTATAAATATGATTTAAAAATTGTTGACGAAATGTCCAAAAATCAAAATAAAACGATTCTCAGGCTGCCTCCCTATCACTGCGAACTGAATCCTATCGAGTTGATTTGGGCCGACATCAAGCAATACGTGGCGTCAAATAACAGCACTTTTAAGTTTTCTGACCTTAAAAAACTGTTTGATGTTGCTGTCGATAGAATTACGCCAGCAAAATGGAGAACATGTATTGAGCATGTCCAAGAGAAGGTTGAAACCAAAATGTGGGATATGGACAATATCATTGCCACAAAAGTTGAACCCCTTATAATTGACATCAACAATTCTGATGATTCAAGCTCCTCGGAATACAGCATATAAATCGATTGATACCATTACCAGTTTAACGGGCTTTTTGGCAAGACAGGTAAGTTCATTATGCACTGCAATCAAAGTGTAAGTTTCTAGTTATTAATGTGGAAATTCCAAATTTATAATTACACAAAATTAGGGTTAATTTAGGAGTTCCAAAGCATAATAGTGCCATTTTGACCTTCTTCCTATTTCTCATGTAAATTTTAATAGCAATCAAACTAACAAACTTTATGGAGTCTGTAATAAACTTTTGTACTACTACTACTACGTCTGTAGTTTCTATTTGCTCAAAAAAATTTGCTCTGCATTGTGAATAGAAGGTTGATTTGTAAATATTATTGGGTATATATGTAAGTTAATAATAAAATATGAACAATTTCAACTGAGATGGTCCACAAGTTTTTTTCGTGTGCGTTTTAGTAACATTTTGCTGAAATGGTGAATACAGAATTTTTTGCACTGATTCCTAATGTCGAAATATGATTAGAAAGGCGCCTGATAATTTACTATGCTTTTGATAGAATTTACAGCAACACATATCTTGTACGACATTTTTTGATAGATCAGTCACAATAGCTTGATACGGCCCTCTAGCGTCTCCTACGGTTAAGTTCTTGATCACGTGCAATACGGGTGTATATGTTTGATTTTACTTTGATTCTTCGATGGATACAGTTTAGTTTTATTTTAGGTTCCCCAGGATCAAGTCAATCGCCATTTGGAAAGACAGCTAGTCAACCATCAAGGCAAAATGTTCGAGAATATCGTCGAAATTGGTCAGCACTAGAAAAACGAAACAATGTGACTTTGCTCTGGGTTTAATAATAATAAGATGGTTATTAGTGGCATGCTAGATCTCCTAACAGGACACTATAAATTGTGAAAAATCGCCGGTTCAAAAAAAAAACGCAAAAACCTTATAGAGAATGACAACCAGCTATATTTTTCAAATTTAGTATGTTTTAGATCTCAACACATAAAAAAAAGGTCCATGGGGCTAAAGTTTTTTCTGAGGTACCTACACTCCAAGTTGAGCAGTCGGGATTAACCTGCACCGTCACTGTGGGCATACATTTCTAACAGGTTTAGGATTCCACACTGAGGTGGAAATAAAAGTTGCTCTTTCGTATGCATCCATATTATTTCCTAGATATTTGAATATACCTAATACATTTGCATTTTATCGATTTTTTTTAGATATTATACATTTTCTTTAAAATACATAAAAATATGTCAACATATGTCTCGTCCACTTTACTAGCTAGTGAAAAATTTGGATTCTTTCAGTAATTCCCCTAATTTCATGAAACACACCAGGAACCGCGGATTAGTGTTTTAAAGAACTGTGTACAACTAATTGAGCCGACCTATTCAAGGAATGGACAAACTTTAGTATCTGGAGACTACACCTTCATTCAGATAATCAATGGTCTGTCATTAAAGGTCTTTTATTTTATTCTTCGAAAATTACATACCATAACTGCCAAAATGCCGTTCTTTTCAGCTGGTCGGAGTTCAGAATACCGAGGACTTTATCTGGCACAAACCCGTCTCGTCAATCACGGTAGCTGCTACGAAACCGCTAATCTATTTGTTTTGGGCTAAGAAGTACTTTTCTCCACATAGCCTCCTTATTCTGGACATAGCCCAGATAAGACTTAGCCTCGAGTACCGCTCACATTGTGGTGCTGCCGCATTGAATTCATTATCGATGCTTGATGCGATTCAGAGGAAAGCAGTCCGACTCATTGGTGACTCTCCTCTAACGGCCAATCTCAACACTCTTCCTGACGTCGGCAGTCAGGCTCTCTTCTGTCGCTATGTCAACGGGCTTTGCGCATAGCTCCCCTCCATGATGCTGTAGCGCGATGAGCCTGCCGGACAGACCCACCTGACTTTGGTCCCCTTCGGAATGACCGGTCATTTGTCCCTAGAGTATCAAAATTTTGCCTGCGGAGACTTCTCGTTCTAATTACCTGCTTCGGTATAAAAAAGTTCATCTGAAATAATAACCACAAATTGTACCATTCTTGGTGATTAAGCGAACAAAATAAATCACTAAAAGTGTTCAACAGGTTTTGTATATAGGTCGCTTCTGAAGTGCTATCCAGCAAGCTAACCTCTGCAAGAAATTAATTGCACATAGATCTTAATTCTAAGTTCTCTAGAAACAAGCCTACTACCCTTCTGTATACAACTCATAGCAGTGCTTCATAGTTTCTCAAACTTACTCAAAACTGGTTTTGATATTGACGTTCGACAGAAAAGTTCTCCAGCTCTACTTCTCACATCATACTGGCGAGGAAGTATTGTATTCACGAAAAATTTCGAAAATAGATATTATGTTTTTTGAATATCATATACTATGTACACCACGAAAAACCACCTCTTCCATTTTCGTCGGTCTGTCTGACCGTCTGTTTATCGGTATGTCGGTCTAATTCTTGGAATCCTGATAATTTCTTAAAACATTCCTAGGTTTAAAACATTTGGTGGGCGGAGGTTTTAGGGGTACTATTTTTTCATGTTAGTATATTTATATGGAAATCCTACGCATCTATTAGACATATTTCACATGCGCAGCATAGATTTTCTAGTACTTTTGCCCCTAAAACAGTACAGAAAAATATTCTCAGCAGACGGACCGCGTACCTATCGGCCACGTCTGCTTCTGCTCCCGGCGGCGTGCCGGTCGGTCTTGGTAAGTGTTCTGGTATTACAACGGCGTCTGGCTGGTAGTGATGTCAGATATTTCACGAACTGTGATCCAGTAACTGATATCTTGGAATCACGGATAACGGCTGTTACTGAATGTCGTGAAAAAGCGTGACGTGATCACGACTTCGCAAAGCGCGCTGCCGAGCCAACATCCGCCCGGCACCCGCGTCGCCGAAGATGAAGTGGGATGGGATCACGATCACGCATCACGGTTCACGGTATCAACGTTCACGGCACTGTTTGAATTTTGAATATGCAAGCCGTTCGCATGCGTCGCGCGTGGCGCATGCGGGCTGCCGTGAGGTCGAAAATCGTAAGCCGCCGCATGGCCTGTAAGCGATATTGAACATTGTAACAGTACAGCGTAAGGGGCAGTGTAAACCAAAACAAGCTGGATTTTAGGTTACTTTGAGATTATTTTCGCCTGCAGATCAAAACGTGATACCATGGCGCCAATCTTGAGAAAAAAATCAAGCGAATTGTGGCAATTTTTTCAGCCGATTGACGAAAGCTTTGCAATATGTAATATGTGCAAGTGCAAATTTTCGTACAAAACTAGTACCAGCAATTTGAAAAAACACATAAACAAAAGACATCCCACCATTACCCTGAAATCAACAATCCCCGCTAGTGAAAGTGATACACATACGTTATATATCGCAGTAAGGTAAGTGAATATATTTTAGACTTTGTTTTCAGCCCTACATTATGGAGTGATTTTAATCTCTAAGAGTTTTGTTTTGGTACTATAATATTCCATATTCCAATATTTTTCAGACAGATAATGGAGAATCTATGGAGAGTGCTGTTGGCAATCACCCATCTACCTTCAAGCAAACTCAGATAGCATGCCAAGCAAATGCTCCAATTAGAATCACTCAAACGAAAGTTGATAGTTTTTCAAACATATTGCAAACAAAAATTAGTGCCAGACAGAAAAATAAAATTGACAGGAAGTTACTTTATCTTTGCGTGAAAGATCTTCAGCCATTCTCTATAGTTGCTGATACTGGCTTCAGGGAATTCGTTGCAGCCCTCAATCCATCATATCAATTGCCAGAAAGGCGCATCATTTCAAAAACATTAATTCCGGCACTTTATGAAGAATGCTTGACCAACACAAAAAACCTGATCTCAACTGGAAAAACATTTTGTGTCACAACTGATGGTTGGACTTCCACAAATAACACCAACACTAGCTATGTTGCTGTAACTGCACATTTTTTAAACAAGGAGTTTAATTTGATATCGGTTCTCCTTGAGTGTTCTGCATTTGAAAAAGGTCATACAGCTGAGAATCTAGCTGCATTTCTCCTAAAAGCAGCCACTAAGTGGGATATACAAGACAAGATAGTTTTTGCTGTATCGGATAATGCAGCAAACATACAAAAAGCTTTACAGCTAGTGAAATGGAAAAATATGGGATGCGTTGCACACACGCTCAACCTTATAGTCAAGGATGGATTAAAAAACGAAAGGATCACATTGATTTTAGAAAAAGTTCGAGAAATAGTACGCTACTTCAAGAAAAGTACAATTTCGAACAACAAACTCCTGAGGTATCAAGAAAACACGGGAATCGAAACTCCTCTTAAAGTAATTCTTGACGTGGCTACTCGTTGGAATTCAACTTACTATATGTTAGAGAGGTTTATTCGGCTAGAAGAAGCCATTAAGAGCACTGTTGCTATTATTGACAAGGAACTACCTGTGATAAATGTAGAGGAATGGAACATTATCAAAGAACTATGTCTTGTGCTGAAACCATTCGAAGATGCGTCTAGAGCTCTATCTGGAGATACATATGGCACCACTTCCCTTGTGATACCCATCTGTTCCGGCTTACAAAACGTATTTGTGAAATTGGTGAATCAGAAGCGGTTCACAGCAACAGTCAACAATGTGGTTGAAGTTTGGTACTCAGGCTTACAGGAACGCCTTGGTAATATTCAAAGGAGTGGTACCTTATCTAATAGCACGTTTCTTGATCCCAAATTCAAGGATATTGCGTTCTTTGACAAAACTGCTGCTGAAAACACGAAAAAAAGATTGATAGAACTAATAGCAAGGAAAATACGAGAAGACAATTCTGAGCTTGGAAATCACGTAACTGAAAGCTTAGTTAATGAGAGCAAATCGTTATTGAATCAAGAGGAAGATGGAGAACTGTCGATTTGGGGAAACTTCGATAAAATCGTTGCGAGTGCTCAACCAAAGGGAACATTCACTTCTCGTGCAATTATCGAAATGCAGAGATACTTGGAAGAGGAAATCATCCCTCGAACAAGCAACTCCTTTCTCTGGTGGAGAGAACACAGACAAATGCTCCCATATCTATCCAAAATTGCACAGGAACAACTGTGTAACTTAGCTACTTCAGTTCCCTGTGAAAGGCTGTTTTCGAAAGCTGGGCAAGTTATAAGCGACAGGCGAACTAGGTTGAGCACCAAAAATGTTGAAATGTTATTATTTCTCAACTCTAACATGAAGTACATGGCAGACATTTAGTTATTGCTTTTACTATTCTATAGTATGATAGAACATTCTATTTATTTTTGTTGGCTTTTGAGACTTTATATATAGTACTAGATACCATTTATATATTTATTTTTGTGGAATCTCGTATTCTTTATTTTTGTTTGGTTATCGTACTCGAATGTATTTTGTCATAGTAATATATTCAACAAGTTTTCATTTCAGAAGACTATTATTATACATATGTACCTAGTATCTACATATTTCAAACGCAAACTTAAGTGTTTGATGCTACTTTATCACAGTGAGCTCAGGGTATCAGTTAAGTCATACCCTACTCGTTACTCGAAAGTCGTGATCACGTCACGCTTTTGAATCACTGATATCAAAAAGTCACGATCACGGATATCACCGATATCCAGAAATCACGATATCAGCCTACTGGCTGGTAAATGACCAGGTTAGGTATCGGGAAGAGGCGACATTGCCAGATGCACTACCGGTAGTTCAGAGAAATAACGTCTATGGACTAAGTGGACGGACCTCTTTGACTGACTTTGTTCGCAACATAATGTTTCATGAGCTGATGATGGCGTTGCGTGGGAAGTGCAGAGGCAACCTACTTGGCGACACTTTTTGTACCTCTGGTCATTCCATTTCTCTCAAGAATATAATTTCGTTGTAAAATCTGTTACAGTGTTATTCTACGAAAGACATTTTTAAATTGGCTTTTTGTTTAGCACGCCACTGTCCTGTCATATCCAAATACTATCTCTTTATTTTCAACTCGTCCAAAGAGCCTCTTTTAATTTAGGGTCATAATCCATCGCACCCGAACAATTGACTGTTTTGACTGCGGTGCGGTCGTACCTCTCAGTCGATTGTGACAGTTGTGGATAGTTTGCCTTTGTGTTTGAATAAACCGTCGATATTCCAGCCGATTTCAACTTTGGGTAGTCGGGAGCATTTGTCAGCTACTCTGAATGGGGAATAACGCTTTAAATTCATTGGTTTTATCCTCATAATGACATCGTTGGTGAGCTGTTTGGCTATGTGGACCCTTACTGCTACGTAGGTGTCAATGGATAGGTTCTATTGTGCGCACGAGGTATTATATACGTCCATTTAACCAGTTTATTTTCTTGCGGTCGCGCTTGATAGGCAAGGCGAAAACCTCGCATTCCGGGGAGAAACTGAGACTAGTTCTCTAGATCACTCTCGCATTGTTTCGCTCTATTCGATGAGTTAAATAGATTAGTTGAAAGCATGGCTTCCCCACCAAGTGTAAATGAGCAAAAAGCTATGAAATGGGACAAAGAAAGTACTCTCAAGCTAATTGAGATGTACGAGGCACATCCAGAACTTTGGAATTGCATATTGAAGGAGTACAGAGATCGGGATAAAAAGGCTCAAGCTATAAAAAATATAGCAGATCAGTTAAAAATCACTGAAGCCGAAGTTGGAAGAAAATGGCATAATTTAAGGTGTCAAATGAATTCGGAGATAAGGAAAATTAAAAAAACCAAAAGTGGACATGGAACTGATGATAGACTGTGGAAAAAAGTAAGTGGGAATTTTATGATGCGTTACAGTTCATGATGGGTTGCTCTGGGACCACCAAAAGCACTGCAAACTTTAGGGATACGGTGAGTAAACATTTTTTCAGCATTAGAAACATATATTACATTAAGCAGATAAAATGGTATTATGTTTATATATATTTATACTGCCAGGCGACTTCACCATGTTTGGATACAAAATAATTTTTAAATTGTTCTCTTACTTCTTTGGCTGTTTTCGATGGGTTTCTAACATTTGTAGCCTGTAAAGGAACCATATTAGCTATAGGATTTCCTCCATTTCTGCAACTCCCATTGATAACGTTCCCATCATTTTCAGTATCAAATATTCCATTTGGGGCATATAAATGTGCCGAACTTTTTTGGGTCAGTAAGAAATTATGCAAAGAACATATTGCAAGTACAATTTTTTTAATCTTCTCTGGAGGTAAGTCTATTGGTCGTCTAAGAACACGAAATCGAGCCGAGATCAGTCCGAAAGCATTTTCAACTACACGCCTTGCTCTTGATATTCTGTAGTTAAAAACTCGATTAAATCCGGGTTGGTTTTTGAAAGGAAAAGGTTTTAATAAATAGGAAGTCAAGGCAAAAGCATCATCGGAAATAACAACAAAAGGTACATCTTCAGATTCACCCGGTAATGGCCTTGGTTTTGGCATGTTTAACATGTTGTTTTCTAATGCTCTTGACAATGAACAGTTTGGATACACGCCACGATCAGATATTTGTCCATTCCATCCGACATCCACATAAAGAAATTTGTATTTTGCATCAACTAGTGCCATGAGGACTATGCTATGTGTTCCTTTATAATTAAAATAAAGACTGCCTTTATTCCTTGGTGCTTTCATAACCACGTGCTTGCCATCTAGAGCACCTAAACAGTTTGGAAAATTCCAAATCTCCTCAAATCCCTTTGCAACTTCATACCATTCTTCCTGAGAGTTTGGGATCTAAAAGAAAAAGTAATATTACAAAACTAAAAATAAGCTTTTTCGCTACTTTTGTTTTATTTCAGGTTTCGTCGCAAGAGGAAGATTTTCTGGAGGAGTCTCAATTACAAAGCATAGAAAAACCAACAACATCAAATACTACAACTCATCGTTCGAAAAAACTAAAAACCAAAGCCAAGGAAAAAACGGACGAGGAAGGTGATGCAATGCTAGAAAAGGCTAAAAACATACTAAATACACCAACTGTATACCGTATTTGGTGAATATGTTGCTAGTGAATTACGGCAGCTGCGTTCTGATGAACGAAAAAGAAGATTAAAACGAATAATCCAGAAAGCTATAGTTGCAATGAGCGAGGAAGATGAAGTGGAGTTTTCTGGATCAAGAACACTTACACCTTTAATGTCGCCTACTTATCCACATTCGAGTACATACCCATCAACTTCAAATATGGTTGAAAGTTTTGAAGATAACAAATACAACTACAAACCTTCCTCCAATCACGCAGCTTTACGAAAATTACTTAGCTGGAGATAATCCGTTTTCAGCACAGTAAATATCGCTTCACAAACTTCAGGTATAATCCTTGAAATGGTTGTGACTGGAATCCGAAAAAGGTATTGCAGGGAATGATAGCTATCTCCTACAATTAAAAATGATTTAATTAGAAGTTATTTTTGTTTGATTTTTAAGTTAAATACATCCTAGAAAACAAAATCATGTCTTTCAATACTCAAATGTTGCTAAAAACCGTAAAGTAAGCATGAGCCGTTCTGAAGATGAAATAGCTAGCCTAAGATGATTATCTTGTTTTCTAATCAATGGTTCAACTTTTTGAAGCAAGTATTCATAGTCCTTATTACTCATGCGTAAAAAGTTACCGTATGAATTCATGTCTTCGCTGTGTAATTCTTTCACCAATTGAGCAAAGAAACCACCATCTTGTCTTCTTGAAATCCAGCTCCTAACCCACATCCTTCTCTTCTTGTTTTTTAGCTCAACATTTTTTCTCTTCTTCGTTATTAAAATAACAGAGGCAGCAGCAATTTTCTTAATTCGCGACATTTCAAACTACTTCCAACAAACTACGGTGCAATAATGCCTATACGTTTTTACGAGATCAAATCTACCATGTTATGTACACACCACATAGAGAAATTGGTATAGATTTAATCTAGGAAATATCTACGAAGGTCTAGCGAGGGCCAAAATATGTTATAGTGTACACAGAACATAGACAAGTCTCACCTAGAGAACGTATCTAAATCTAAAATCTAGGTAGATTTTCTCTACAGTGTACACGTACCATTATGGTGAATGGCTTTCGAATATATTTTTTTTAGTAGTTTAGTATGTTGTAGATCTCAACACGTAAACTGAAAATGCTCAAAGTTTTTCAGTCAGCAGCTTCCCATATAGAGGGCCTCCAACTTAAGCAGTCTTTATCCTACTTACAGCCCATTGAGGGTTCGTCACAGAATATTGTAATAGTTGCTTGATATTTATTTACGTTTTCATCATCCCTCCTAGCCGGTTCACCAACACCGCGTTTTACTTCACACGTACAGAGTGCTTTTCTATATACTATTCAGGCTTATCTTGTGATATCCCTGAGAGTTTGCATTTCTGAAATATTTCGGGTGATACAGATAGTCCGACTGATAACTTGCATAACACAGTTACTTTTTTATAGGTTTATCACATATTTGGACCTCATAGCTGCTACCTTGTTTACCCATTCCTTGCTCTCAAAAACACATAGTTAATTAATTGTTCCTTTAAAAAAGTCACTTGGGTGATTTTCGCATTTATAATCTCGCGGTTTATAAGTTGTTTTACACACCAATTATTTTTATGTGATGAAATTAAGGAAATCCATTTGAAAATGCACATTTTTCTCTTTATCTATCAAAGTCGTGGAGATGGGTTGACATACATCATGTTTTTTTAAACAAAACATGTGATATCACAAAAAAACTATAAAACTCGACAAGCCGCAGAAGTATGTATGTCTATATAAAATACAATGCTTTTTAAAAAGTCCCACCTTTATTCTTTGGAAGGCAGGGGTATTACGTATCTTGAAAAGTGACATTATGCCGATTTTTTTTTACGTTGTATTAAGTTTTTGTAAGATTATGTAGGTATTTCTACAAGAGGTTAACTTAGCACTTAGTTGTACGTGTTGCCTAAACGTCATGAGGCTTTAGTTATCAATGTTTGGCTCTGATGTGATATAAGATCTGCTTCAGAGATGGCATTACTGGGGCTCTAAGCTGTAAGTTGTATGTGTTGATGATGATTCCATTGGGTTCTTGTCTCAAATACACTTACTCGAGATTCAAAGCTAGAAATTAGTTGCGTATCCACTTTTTCTTATCCATTCTAGAAATTACATATGCAAATTTGCTAAATGTCAAAAATGAGAGAGATAAGAAATAATTATATTCACTGTACACTGTCGAATTACAAGCCATATACTATACATGCTAACAGTAATTACACATAACGCGGGCGCGGTGGTGATTTCGCATAATTCTCCTCAAAGTTCTTCGTAATTTATAACTCTTCAGAAAAGACAACATATAATTAACCCGTCGGGCACACCTAATGATATACTTCATTGGCAGCATATTCACTAATGATTTTCTCACACATCAAATATCACTGATTTTATTCACATGCAGACCAATATACATATCATCCAGATCCGATCGTGCTATTCAACCAACTTTCTTCTCAGAGATAAAAACTACAGAATCCTCGGCTTCACACAACATATGCAACCAACAATGCGTGTAGTTTAGTTATGTCATTCCTCCATAGATGGACGCTCACAACGATCCTAGTGAGCAAACGTGGAATGACTCTTTGCTCCCGAAAAACTACCTAGTCTGCAATATGGCATTTTATAGTTTTTTTTTGACGTTTTATAGGTTTTTCACATAATACCTGTGCGGGTCAAGTTAGCGAAATAAAATTTGGAATGATGAAATTGATTCGATTTTGGCGTAAAAGTGACAGATGGAAATTGCAAGATGGCCGCTGGACGCCTTGACCAATTCTTTAAATAGGTTAGAATTTTAAATAGATTGGTGGTTCATGTGTTACTTTATTTTGAAGCTTGTTATGAGTAACTATATAATCATAGAGTATACATTTACTATCTTCCAAAATAGTGAACTGGCGGGATGCAAATTGATAACAACTGTTCATAAACACGCCGTAGTAAACGAATCTTTTTCTTTTTGTAGGGTCTATCTGGATGTGCAGTAAAATATAGGGTATTTCGTCTGAAAAAGGCAGATTGTGGCATTTCACACATACGGATAAATTTTTGAACGGGAAAAAAAGATTAATATAACATTATATACTATAGAGCGTTAACGTTTAGTATTTAGTGTACAGAAAAGCTCAACTTTAAGTAGGTCATAAGGAGCTTTTAAATAAGGTATCACACGACACATCATTCCTTTTATAAGAATTGTGTTAAGATAGCGCTCATCCACCATCTTTAAATGTTCAGCTATCACCGTTTCACAAAAATATAGTATTCACGCATACATTTCGTTATCCCACTAGCCCAACTCGTCCAAAAAATAAAAGCGGGAGGACCTTTTTGAAAAGCACTAAAAAAGATTGTTGTTTATGAAAAACATATTTGATAGTCCGCTCAGTAGTAGGACTGTATAATCCTGAAGATTTTTTAAATGTACATATTTCCACGGAGACGGTGCTGGATAATCCAGAACAGTTTGCGAACCAGCTAGTAGGGATGATACTATGAACATAAAAAAATTTCACAGATCACACAACTATTACATATCATTTATCCAACCACAATGTGCTGCAATAGGGTAACGACTGTCCAAGGCACTGTACCTGGGAAACTACTCATGGAGAAACTTGGACACTTTTATTCTGATCTGCAAAAGACTGAGATTCAAAAAAGATTGACGAAAGCCATTACCCACAGGGTTTCTGCAAGCTTTTTCCGTCTCGATTTTTCTATAATCACGTTTGTTACGGTGTATTTAGACATTCTTTAATCAAACACAGGAAATTATTTTTGTCTCTTTAGATATTTTTTTCAGGGATAGACCACTTTCGCCAGAAGAGAAGCTGCTGCTGTACCACTAATGTATATAACTATCCACATATTTTTGCGGCTCTAGATTTGTTGTTGTTTCAATTGATATTGGATCTACTATACCAGAAATAGGAAGGAGTATAGTGTTGGTACATACTAGGTTGCAAAGACGTAACAAGAGGAAGATGAGCCCGCTCAAGCGCTCAACCATCCTCTTCATTTGCCCTCTGCCTTTCGGCTTAATGCTTCCCCGACTCCCCTCTGTCCCATCGAAATCACCACCAAGCTAACCCATCATCCGCTACCTGCCAAAAAGGAAAAGGGGAAAGGAAAGGAAGAAACGTCGTCCTTCCTTTCGCTCAACACCTTTTCCCAATTTACAATTCATTTAACTCATTGTAATGACCTGATCTAATCTCACCCTTTTTTTTGTGAGGGTAATCCATTTAACTCACTCTAATGATCTAATCTAATATCACCCTTTTTTGTGAGGTTATCTATTCTAAAATAACTATTTTAGTTGAATTGAACAATAATAAGTTGAATAAAACCTCCTCCCATTCCCTTTGCTCGCTATCTTGCTTCCACTCTTTGATCCAGCATCCGCATTCATTCCTCTCATGCATCGCGTCCTCATCTCCCTTTCCACATTCGCATGTCGTACATCCATCTCCTCTACCGAATCTTTGTAGGTCCTTCCTTTCGGACTACTCTGCCATCTCCTCTGCGATTCTTCCATCATCCTTCGTTCCATCCTTCCTCTTGCTTTTCCTCTTATTGTCCCCAAGCTATCTTCCATCCAACCTCCTCTCACTCCAACCCCTTTCGCCTTTCCATCAACCGCCTAGATCCATTGATTAGCCCTCTCATATCCTTTCATCCATCTTATCTCTACTCGCTTCCCCTCGTACCGAATCTGTCCTAGTGTTTTTACCGTGTTTTACCTCTTAGGCTTTGCTTTGATAAACTATTAGGAACCTGTTGACTGTTCGTGTAGTTGACTGCTTCCTGTTAATTAAGGTACAGAGCTGTGCCTTGAAAGTATTAAACTGCACCAAACCCTTCATTACGACGGACATCCTACAACCGGAGAGAAAGCCACACATCGATTTGCAAAATTTCTCTAGAAGGCCATCGGTCGGAGGTTTACACAGGTGGACGATTTACCACCCTTGATCGTTTATGGTGATACCGCAAAAATCCGTGACACTAGCATCCGTCGATCTCGCAGAATCTATAATATGTGGGTTAATAACGCAGCTTTTCTAAGAACCTCGCAAATACGAACACATGAAGATCATTATGCCGAGACATTCCATCCACTCCAATTTGCGATCATTCAACAATATTTTCAACCTCAATACCATCATCATCTTTCGTCGTTCGTAGTACGACTTTATTTAATACCTCCGCAATTAGAACAATTCACTATCGTCTCTACGGGCTCTGTTATTACACCTATTTACTCCCTGGTATTTTAGACCAGGAAAACTAGGAACTGCACTGATATCAGACCCTCAGGTTTCTTACGTAAAAAACCTATATACTCGTAATGTAAAAAACCGACAAAATGTCAACTTTCTGCTTTCGCTGTGAGTGTCACCCTAGTGTCATCTATTATGGAGCAATGACTTGCTAGCCTGCTTTGTTGGTTGCAGACCGCCGAGATAGTCTGTAGAGTATGCAAAGAAAATGTGAAAGAGAGAAAAACTGGTTGAATAGCAAGATTGCATCTGGATGATTGTGTGGTGTGTGTATATTGGTCTGCATGTGTATAAAATCAGTGATATTTGCTATGTGAAAAAATTATTACTGAATATGCAGCCTATGAAGTATATTAGCTTTATTAGAACTTCTACCCGCGGGTTTGTTACGTAAAAATAAGGATAATGGAAAGCTGTTATCAAATTATTGCATTGTCATCAGTCCTTGATACGTGTGCGAAGTTTCGAATTAATCAAACTTCTGGAAATTGGTGAAAATTATGCTCAAAGATTCCTTTACATACATACAGGTTAAGCTAATATAAGCGTGTTAAAAACCTAAACGATGTCAAAAAAAACAACGACAAAATATATAGATAGCTCCTGGTGTAAAAAGAGTTCAATTCCGCTGTATCACCTATGGAGGAATAACTTACCGACCATGCTGCAAGTCAGTGGTCCATCGTGCTTTGTTGGTTGGAGAATGAGAAGATGTGAAAGAAAGTAGAAAGAAGCTATGTGAGAAAATTATTACTGAATATATTTCATGTGAAGTATATCCATTATCTTTAACAGTTTACTTGAAAATTTATCTGATCTTCAAATGACATTGACGGTCCATGCCCAGTTTCATTGACAAAGATATACTTGAACTTAAAATTATCCGCAACTTGCATTTTAGGAATTAAAAATAGATGTTTCCCGTTAAAAATCCATTTGATCTTCAAATAACCTTGACCATCATAGGTCATGAACATACTTGACCATGAAGTTACTTGCTCTTTCTATTTAAAGAGTGAAAAACAGGGGTTTCCGTTTAAGAAAACTGTCTTGAAGTTCAAATGTCATAGTCAAGGTCACCGTTAGGTGAATCATTTCAAACTTCACAACTTTATTATGACAAATTTTTCATATGAGATATTTTATCTACTCTCCACTTTCTGGACACCCTCAAATATGCTCCAGTTCAAACGTTGACGACAGTCGTCCGCAGTCAGAGGAAGCACTAGCCGTGAACGGTATGAAAAAAGTCCAAAGACTCGAATGCGGCGATAGAGTGTACGCAGAGTAACAGGTCTAACTTCTTTTCCGAGCCATTGGTCAGAGATCTGACGCGTAGTAGCAAAACGGTCTCGTAGGGCTAGTTGTCTGAAGCGCCTATCTTGACGCTCTGTGGTACGCCTCGGTGAACCACCTGGCCTTCTTCGTATTCCTATAACTTCTTCTATCCACACACGCATTACCGTCATCGCAGTACAATTCACACGGCGGTCAATTTCACTATAGGACAAACCAACATCTCGACAGGGAATAATTCTACACAAAGTCGCTAACATGGTGATAATTTGGACGTCTTCGAACTCGAGGCATTTTGAGTATACGTATACTCGTAGTATGTTGCATATCTTATCCGAATGTGTAATGAAATATGGAACATGTCAACACCTGACAAATTTCCTCAAACTGAATGCCCCCATATTTAATTGCACATCTAGATAGATTTTTTCGAAAGAAGAATATTATTATGACATAGGTTTTGATGATTAGTTGTTGAGTTATAAGCAAATTGTCTGCCGTATTGAAAGATATCGATTGTATATTCTAAGGTTATAAAGTAGTCATAATGAGCTTCAAAAGAAGGTATCACATAACCTCCATTCATTCAAGAAAATGTTACAAGATGGCGACCAGCAACCATCTAGGAATCTCAAACTGTTATTTTTACATTACATTTGTGCGTCAATATAATCATCCAAAATTCCAGAATACTAACTTGACCCATTCAAAAAATTAATAAAAGCACTGTACACATACATACAATTATATGCCGCAAAATATGTGTAACCGTGAAAAAAGTACCAGGGCCATAGTGGGCCATAAATGTCTGGCTGCCTGGACGCGGCAGAGACAAGCGAATAGAAGCGGCGATGGAGTGCTCGAGATTTGAACGCGTAATGAAGAGTGATAGCGTGCACAACTGCTATCTCGACAGATAGAGTAGAATTTTATGTCAAAAATGCTTATTATTCCCAATGTCAGTCTAAAACATCCATTTTTCAAATTTTCCGGGTTGTCAAAAACGCAAAATGTACTTTTCGTCAAAAAAATCAAACGAAACAGCCCCTATATGTTAACATTTTTTTATGCCAATTTTTAAATGCTTTGCTGATTATGCGAAGAAGATTTATAGTTTCTGTAAATTGATTCAGTGATGACGGAGCTACAGGTAAAATCGAAAAAAATAAAATAACAATCATATGACCAATTTCTTCGGACTATGGCTCTTGACCATTACTTACTGTAAAATGATACACGTTACGACAGGCACTTTACAACGGCAGGCTTCAAGCATAGTCTGTTTAGTCTTTAACTTCTTCAACACGGTGGTCCACGTAGGCGGCACATTATCGCTGATGTATCACCAAGAAATATTAGTCATTGTAAGAGTAAATGGTACTTTTTTATTTATAAACAGAAATGTTACGTAACGGCCAATATGAATGAATAGAATGTTGCCATTTGACATAGAAAATTAATTCTACCTGAACAATAATATTATTTTTTTTTATCTTAGTATATTTATATACGATCCTAAGCCCGGCAATTGTAATATGCACCTATCAACGATATTTCACACATCATAGATTTTCCAGTACATTTACTTCTTTTTGACCCGCGAACCCCTACTATTGAAGCTCACCGCCCGGTGAATCGGTCCGGTTGACTAATCCATACCAAAACACATCTATCCGTACTGCAGCGCAAGAAACATATACATGGATCATGTACGAAGTATACGATAACTAGCTGCCGCGATGCCGCGCAGATTGATGTTGAAAGGGGCAACGTTGCCAGATGAACAGTAACTACCGGTAAGGCAGGGAAAGGATGCGTATGGTTTAATTTTTTTTTTTGGCAGGATTTAAATTGCGCTGAACTTGATCCTTTATGTACAGATGACGGCGTTGCGTAGGAAGTGCAAAGTCAACTTACTTTACATCATTTTTTAGACGCGGTCGGAGCAATGGGGAAACACAAAAATCCTGAGCTTCTCGAGAGCTTGGTCCTGGGTTCAACAGCAGAGCAGAGACCTCTTTAGCCCTTTAGCCAGCAGGCCGTACGTGCTCCAGATTTACCCGTTTTTATGTTGATAAATTTAAACTTTCAACCCCGGTACTTCTGCGCACCTATTAAACAAACTTTACACATCATAGATTTTCCTGTACATTTTCCCTTGAAACATAGAAAAATATTTTCAGCAAACGAATCATCTATCAGTCACACATGCCGTGCACCATGGGGTTATTCATAAATATTGTATCTTTGATGCTCGATCCGAGTGACTTATAAAAGCAGGTATAATAACACATAATACATTGAGAATATTTGATTTCTTGACCAAATATTATATATAGTATAGTTTAATTATAGAAGCATGTATCAAGAGATATTATAATCAGTTATCCAATATTGCTGATAAGCAGTTTTATATCCGAGCTTCAAAGAAATGAGAGTCCCGTGTACAAATACGATCATTGCTGCAATCTGAAGAAATATTATTTCATGAAAGCTCAAGTAGTACATTTTGGTTTTGACAAAACCTTCGTATTTTTGATGTCACTTGACTACATGGTAAGTTGTACTAAAAGTCATTTAGGAGGCATGGAAAGTATAGCGTCAATCTACTTGACGCCATTTTGTTCAGATACTTTTTTGCCTCTCTCTCTTTTCGGATAATCCATAAGAAATATGCAATTGAAATTTAAAATAAATATCAAACAAGATTCTTTCTTTGCAGCTCGACTAAGATGACTGGACTGGACTGGATGACCTTTGGCAGACTGTTTTTTGTTTGTTAAATTCTCAATAGGCCCGAGATGGACCCTTTGGTTCAAAAACTTTCACAAATTTAAAGATTGAAATGAAATTTTCTGAGTATTTGAATATCTCTCATCCTAATATGACTACTTGATGATTAAAAATGGCGTTGACTCTGTATTTCCCACGCATCGCTATCATCAGTTAGGCATAAAGGATTATGTTAGGCACAACTTAAAACAGAGAAATTAAACGGACCAAGTCAATCAAACAGGCTCATAAAATTAGCCCATAGACATATTTTCCTTGACCTACCGATAGTACCGTCCATCTGGCAACGCCGCCTCTCCCCCATACATCACCGCTTAAAGAATTCACTGGTTAGACTCTGCAGCGTGGCAGTGGCGGAACGACACTAATAGGGGGGTCAACCCTGAGAGTGACTCGTATTATTCTAAGGGTAAATGTACGAGGAAATCTATAATGTGTGAAATATGTGTACAATTACCGATGTTGCAACACAACCGTCACAGAAATGTAAAAATAACGAAGTTTAGTGATTTTTATTTTTTAATAGCTCCGCCGCCACTAGGCCGATTTTCAAAGCTACAAAGCTTTTTCGTCCTTGTCATAGTAGCAACCTTATGAGAAAAATTCATCATAATTCGATAGGTCTAAGCTATAGACGGGACAAGGCTTAGCAGGCGATAGACTGACGAAAATGAGTGACATGGTTTGTCGTGATGCAGCTGTCACATAACGACAAAAAAAACAGTATCCCATTTTCGATTAAAATACCTCCCCGCCAATGGCGTGGGAAGTAAAAAGAACTAGTACTATCCAAATTTAGTACAAAAGTATGTATCTTCAGGTTAAGCAGGAAGTATCACAGAAAAAAAGGATTAGTGAACAATCCCAGCCAAGGATGTGCATAAAAAGTGTATGCTAAAAAACCATAAAAAGGATTAAATATGGGCAAACTTGAATGAAAGTGAGACCCATGTTGGTGGTCTGCGTGAAGAGGAGCATTGTACGGAAGCACGTCCACATTTCACTTAGATCTTTGTTGTTGGGTCGTATAGGCCGTACTTTACAACCGTGCTTGAATCGCCAAGATACTTTATGGGTTTCAGTAAGTAGGGATAATGAATGGGTAAAGTGTAAAGAATATCTCCAGTTGATTTGTAGGAGTCGATTTGCGATTGGACCACCTCGCACCGTCATAGGCGCACCTACATGTACTACTCAATCGCTCGTCTATAATTCCTATTATATCAAGGTAAAATTAAAAATAGAGCATGTATTTAAGAATGTCAATAGTATTGGTGAAAACGTAGGGTGGTAAAATGTATTTTCTAGCTCCTATAGGTAAGCCACCTTGTCGCTATGCGGCAAAGCTCGTCGATCCATTAGACGACGGTCGTATTCAGTCGCTTTCTGAAAATACTTCTACTATAAGATAGGTTGTTATTATATCTTCATGTATTTATTGTTATGTTCCACTGACGTCGTAATGTGTACAAGAGAGAAGCGCGAGAAGTATGCAATACGTGTGTTAGAAAGAGCTAGAAGCACCTCGTTGCCTAGAAACCCGAGTGATAAAGCCACAGATAGACGCAGCTGCGGCTTATCGACGCACTCTTTCTAACATACATATTGCACGCTTCTCGCGCTTCTCTCTCGTACACATGACGACGTCAGCCAGATTTGTACCTCACCGTATATTTGTAGTATCACTTTGACCAGCCAAAAAAACATGAAAAGACCCATATCTACAAAACTCTGAAATTGTTTGGAAAGATCACTAATGTGGATCAGGAACAATGTAGGCTTCAAGATTATCTTATTAAAAATCCTTAGCAATTTTCTAATTTGAAATTATGTTTGGAATGTTCTTCGTCTACTGAGACGTCTATGGGTTTCTACGTTAGCCATCTGAGCTGTAAACTATGCTGATTGTTCATCCTGTATTAACGCCAGAGAGGAAACTGACGTCATCAAATCCTTCTTTATTTACTAAAGCTAACAACTAACTGCTTATATAATCCCTGTATCTACAAGCTCATTTTGCTTATTGATGTATAAGAGTTTTAAACTGATTAGTCATTACTCAAGTAGTCAACCGAAAAGCTGACATTTTGGAAAAGCTTGATTTTGATCTAATGTTGCCTGGAGAATCCCCAACATAACAGGAGATCTGCTCCCAGTTTCTAAATACTAGACCAGGCGAAAACCTCGCATACGTGGGAGGCATTTTCCAACTCAATGTTTTTTCAAAATCATGCTTGGTGCATGCCACTTAAATTGAATCAAAAGGTCCTTGAGGCTATTAAGAAAGTACATACAGAGAACACATAACACGGTCGCGGATCAAGTTTCAAAGACTGCGTTATATTGGATAAATTTCTTTAATGTATAGAAAATACGTCAAAACAACTGCGTTAACTTCTTAAACTTACATGTCGATAATCCCCCATGCTTGTCTGGTCAATAAAGCCACATGTATTGGCAGGTCTTATTTGCTGTAGTAAACGTATCAATCACAAAGGTGATCTTCTTCACTACAATGACATATACTAAGTGACATATAAATCCGAACACCCAGTTTAACCCTTTCAGTCCCAATGGGACATATAAGTCCCAACGTATGATTTAAAATACCCACAGTGCTTTATATATCCCGTATTACATAGGAATGGTCTTTAATGGGTATTCCGAAGCATATGCAAGGCTCTCACTCGCGGCGGCATGCTTTGTGCTGATCAGTGTACTCGAAAACAACGTAGAAATAGCACGTGCTTGGCTGTTTGTCCTGTTTTTGTACAAATTTCGTCGTTGTTGCCTAGTTATTTTGAAAGATTCTTTCAGGTAAGTTAAGAGTCTATTAGAGCAACATTTCTATATATTTTTGATTATTTATTTTGCATAATTTGATTCAATATTTGTGTCTGGAATGCATGTGTCCCAGTGGGTTTTTTGACTGGGTGATTTATATCCCAATGGGTTTTTTAGCATGTCGAGCAAGAAAAATAAAAAACTGACTGATGCTGAGCTTCAATACTTCGCTGAGAACTTAGACGAAATATCTTCACCAGATGAATTGAGTACTGCCTCTGGGGAGTCATCTTCAGAAGAAGATCCATTTCATAACAGTGGAGAGTCAGACGAATCGTACAAGCCGTCCTCTAGTTCTGATGAAGATATTCAAAATGACAATAGCGATACTGAAGAAGAAGAAGGAAATATTACTGCGGAAAACTCAGGCGAACAATTTGAAATTCCTGCTATGAATGGCAATGTAATATGGTCTTTACCGACAAAAGATGCTCACATACCACGGTTCAGTATTCCGGATGAAATTCAGTGTGCCGTAGACCCATCGATTACCGCAAATTCTACTCCACTAGAAATATTCAACAAACTTTTTCCGCGTAGTCTGTTTATTTTTATTGCTATATGTACAAACCAGAGAATTCAAATGTTTAATCGCAATAACAAGTCTGCTACCCTTACTGATGCAGGAGAAATTATGATCACTCTCGGTTGCTCATTGGTTATGTGCTACAATAAAGTACCGAATCTTAGGCATTACTGGTCATCTCATCCATCTTTGGGAAACAAAGCGATAAAATCAGCCATATCTAAGAACAGATGTTTGTTTCTTCTTTCTAAGCTTTATTTTAACGACCCCAAAAAGCCAGAAGGTTCTAGTAAAATATATTACGTACAGGAACTCATATCCTGTTTCAAATACACTTTTCAGAAGTATCGATCTGACAGTTCGAGGCAAAGCATAGACGAAAGCATGGTTGGCTTCAAGGGAAGGTCGTCATTGAAGCAGTATATGCCCCAAAAACCAGTAAAGAGAGGCATAAAATTATGGTGTAGATGTGACGCTAAAACGATATACATATGACACAAATGTATACTGCGGCAAAGAAGATGTTGAAAGATGCGGAACTCTTGGTGAAACAGTAGTCAAAAAACTATGTGAGACCATAAGAAATCCGAATGTTGTATTGGCATTTGACCGATTTTTTACTTCAGTACATTTGATGGACTACCTTCAGTACCCAGCAGTGGGAACTGCCATACTTACGAGAAAAGATATGCCAAAAAAATTTAAAGAAAAAAGAAAAATGAATAGAGGCGAATGTGAGTTTTTGACGAATCAATCAAGCTCTCTCGCAACCAGATGGCAAGATACGAAAGAAGTCATTGTGCTGAGTAATTGCCATAGTACAGTCATGACAAGTGTAAAGAGAAAAGACAAAAGTGGCAAAAAAGTTGCCATGCCCTACCGCCATTGCATTTTATAGCGAAATAATGGGTGGAGTTGATCTTGCAGATCAAATGAGCGGCGTTTACAATTTGGATCGAAAATCATGTAAATGGTGGAAAAAGGTATTTTATCGATTGCTGATGATTTCTGTAGTTAATAGCTGGGTAATATATAACGACTTACGCCGAACACAAAAGAAAATACTCCTATTGGAATTTCTATTTTCTCTATCAGAAGATCTAATCGAAAAAGGGAAAAAACAAACTTTAGTTAAGCTTCGACGCAACAGTCATGGTAGGCCATCAAAAAGAACCAAAGTTATGAAAAATGTCGGGGATTATTTGCCAGTGGAATCAGCAAAAAGACGACGCTGCGCACGTTGTGCTATACAAAAAAAGGAGCGTAGAACCACTACTATTTGTACAATGTGTAATGTAGGATTATGTAAACATTGTTTTGCCCTTTACCATACTTCTTAAGTAATGAAACCTTTATGCTTTTTGTTTTTTGAAATAAAACTGTAATATCTTTGAAGCGCATAAAACCTGTTTTGTTTTCCCATTGGGACCAATATGTCCCATTTAAAACACCCACTGGGATATATTTGTCCCACCACTATTTTTTTCAAAATTTTGAAAATTTTTATTCCAGTTAAAATATTTTCCTATATTACTTGCTAAAAACCCATATTTGTCAAAAAAATTCTTAAAGAACAGAAAACAAAAATTGGATCTGAAAGGGTTAAATGGTTTTAATTTAATAAAAGTTGGTGAATGTATTTATCTTACTGTAAATAACAAGTGAAAAAATTTTCAGCCCTATCAGTTGGACATTCCGGTTTTTATACTGCATTTTTTTAATTCACTAACGCTCTAAAAATGAATATTTCAGCCGCAGTAAAGAATCAACGTTGGCGGATTTTGGTTCTTGACATCCTTTACGATCGGTTACGATGCCTAGAGTACGGAGACCTGTACGATTCCGTCAACTTAGTGAGTTTAATAGGGGCCGTATAGTGGGACTTCGGGAAGCTGGACTTTCTTTTCGGGCAATTGCAGTTAGACTGCAAAGAAGTGTAGACACTGTGGTTAGGTGTTGTCAGGCATGGCTTCGAGAAGGCCGTACGCAAAGAGCAAGGGGCACTGGACGCCGCCGTAGAACAACAGACCGTGAAGATCGCCGCCTAAGATTATAGGCCTTAAGGGACCGTTTCTCCACTACCAGGTCCATTGCAAATGAATGGTTTGCAGAACACGGAAGACCTATTGGCATGCGAAGTGTTTACCGACGAATGAGAAGTTTTGGCTTGTTTTCATACCGGCCACACTGGGTCCTCCCTTTAACTCGAGAACACCGACGTAACCGCCTTGAGTGGTGCAGACAACGGTCACTCTGGGATCAGGAATGGAACAGTATTGTCTTTAGTGACGAGTCTCGATTTTGTTTAGGCATGCACGATGGTCGTGCCAGGGTTAGAAGGCGACGTGGTGAAAGGAGGAATCCACAGTTTTTTGTTGAAAGATATGTTCATCACACTGTTGGAGTTATGGTTTGGGGTGCTATAGCTTATGGTTCCAGGTCACCTTTAATCTTCATCAGAGGTAACATGAACGCGCAGCGTTATATCCACGAAGTTCTAGAACCCCATCTTTTACCCTATCTTGACACCCTGGCAGATCCAACTTTCCAACAAGATAATGCCCGACCACATGTTGCAAGAGTCACAATAGACTTCTTTCAACATAATGATGTCACATTGTTACCATGGCCACCAAGATCTCCCGACTTATCCCCAATTGAGCACGTGTGGGATATGATGGGTAGGAGATTGCTCAATTTGCAACGTCCTCCTCAGACTCTAGAAGCACTTCGAGAGGAGTTGGTGGTTGTCTGGAATGAGATACCACAGGAGGACATTGACCACCTGATCAGAAGCATGCCTAGGCGCGTTGGAGAATGCGTAGCACATCAGGGTACATCCAAACATTATTAAAGGTCAAAGGGCTTTAAAGCAGTGCAATCATTTTGAAATTTTTATCATTTACTTATTATGCTTCATTAAGTACTTATACAAAATTTTATCAAAATAAAACCATTTAAACTGGGTGTTCGGATTTATATGTCACTTAGTATATATGTATTTGATTTATCTGTCATCCAGGTGACATTTCGTTTATTTTTTCTTTTCATTTACCATTCCGAACATTAAAACTTCCCACGCAAAACCAGCTTAGTCCAGGACCGCCTGCGATAGGCATTCCCGTTCCCAAAAAAGGACGTGAAGCCCTCCAGAACGACAAGCGAGTATGAGGCTCTCTGTCGTTTTTAATGTATCAGACAAGTCACCCTCGTCCATCGCCGGAGTACGCCAAAAACTTTAAAAAAAACGCGAAAACCCACCCAGAACTGTTGTGCACTGTTTTGTATCTGACATGCGAGAAATACTACTTCAACAACTAAAAGGAACCATGTTGTTGGTCCTGTGAGAAAATGTTATAAGACGTAACAGGTTGGGCTTGAGATCCGCGTGTTTGAGACCTAACAACAAACCACGAGAAAAAACCTGGATAAAAAACTCAGGGTCCATTAGTTAGGTTGAAGAATATCAATTAGATCTTTCCTTCAAGGTTATTCAATCAAATTGGGTCACAGTCACAATTGTGGTTTAATTTTATATAGGCTAATTCCTTTACCTTCTGTATGGTAAAATGGTAGTCTCATTACTACATAAAGAGGATAACAATAACAAATGGGAATGGGGATGCCTATCTCATGCGATCCTGGGCTATGCTGGTTTTGCGTAGTGTCATCTTAAAATTTGGAATGATCTCTTCGCGCAATCTCGATATGTTTCGAGACTTTCAGACTACTGCAGTATTATGTCATTGTATTGAAGAAGATCACCTTTGTCATTGAAACGTTTGCAGTAAAGATCTGTCAATACACGTGGTTTTATTGGCCAGGCAAGCATGGAGGATTAAAACATCTTTGCATATATGATTATATTAGCTTAATGATACATTCTCTGAGACAGTAAATGGAATTCTTACTCATTTCTCACATTGTTTCTTTTTCTTTAGACTCAAATGCCCAATCTCGCAGTAGTTATTTCTAGATGTGCTGTCTTATTTCAACTGCCCAATTTCGGGTGATTGATAAAAAATAAAAATCTGAAAAACCCGAAAACTATTGTTTTTCGACCATAGGGTGAAATTTGTTGCAACTTAGGTAACGCCCTGGACGGAAAACGGTGAATTACCAGTAACCCTGTATACTAGTTCTAGCCAGTATCAGCATGGCGTAGCTCGTTATACCATAGACATATTATCAATTCATATCCACACACTACTCATAAGCTCACGCAATGGCGTTTATGAAAAATGACAGGTTATGAAGCGATAGAGCACACTATCAAATTTCCACGAGTAATACACACCAGTTCAACTTCACCGACAAATCGCAATACACCTACCGCAGTATTTTACATTGACATCTAAATGCAATTTATTCTGTTTTCCTAAAACGGCACCGTTCAAATGGGAATCGTAGATCTTTTTAGATTTGACACCGCACTGCAACGAGAATCGGTTGATTGACAGTGTAGAAATCAATGATTTATTTCATGCTCGTTTCAGATCATGATTTGTGTGGTACTTGTCTCATGGGACTGTCAGTTGGAGGGGTTTATTTTACAGTCACAGTTTCTCTATGTAGGAGGAACTTCACAATATAGATCAATACAAAAAATGGCATCAAGTGGGCTGACTCTGCACTTCCTAGGTTATCAGTTCATAAATGATTAAATTCTCTGAGCTAGCTGCAAACATGTATAACAAAATAATCAAATGTGTTAAGTCAGCCAAACAGTGCCATGTTCAATTAGTCCATTTGAGTGAGTTGTGTATATCTTCGGCTGTATTTAGATAATTATCGAATCTCATAAATAGTTTTTACTTCCCACATCACCGGCAAGGAATTGCAATCGCAAAAAATTTAGAAAATTACAAATTATGTTCTTTGAAGTTATATGACATGTACATCACGAATTTCACTTTCTGTCGGTCTGTCTGTCCGCTAATCCTTGCCCGCTCTATAAGTTGGAATATTTTGATGAAATGATTACACAAGATTTTGTTAAAAACGGAAAAGCTTTTTGGTATTTAAAAGCCGGTGCAATGCGGGTGGAGATAGGTACAAAAAACTAAAAAAAAAACACCCAAACATCGTTTTTAACACAACAACAAAATTTGTATCGGTTGAAAATTATGTGGTTGGGGAGTGCTTGGAGTAGAGGGTACTAGATGTCACATTTTTATTATTCAAAAACGTGTGTTCCCGCTAGCATCACGAAACCTGATAGACGTAATATAATACATATTGCGCATAATGTTCACGTTTGTCACTTCAGTGACACCAGCTACCCAGGATGACGCGATATTCTTTACCTGTGGAGGGTCCGATCCGAAATCAGCAACTCCGATGGTGCCACAGCCGCAGCGTCGCCGAGATCGCCGATGACGCGCGACTGTGTAATGATACCAGGGCGTATGAAAGTTGTTCAGATATCATGCAAAAAATTAAATCTTCAAACTAATTATATCTATAACATCAATCAACAGCAGTATGTGTTTACATGTTCGGCGAATGATAAAGATACCAGAACGAACAACAGTTAGTACTATACATGCTGCATATTTAAATTATATATTTTAAGAATTGCGTGGGAAGTATAGACTCAATCTACTTGATGCCAATCAGGGACTGTATAAAGCACTTGTTTTTGTTGGTAGCTCAATTCAGTCTCAAAATCCTGTTTACCATTAGAGGCCGGGGACTCATACGGACCCAAACGTTATGGCGTATTCGCATGACAAACATTCATTCCCCAAATCAGAAAGCGATAACTTAAATCTCGACCCTTTAAATAAGCATAATGAGGCAAAAAATATCACCTGTATCACCGGTACCCTCATGATTATTTAAATATTGACTTTAAGTTCATTCATTAAACAAATTTATACCACAACGTAACGGCCTGTTGATCCAATGATGTATAATTTGTGGTAAGGGATGCCCAATGTCTTGTCTACGAAATGAGAAGCTTATCAGGCATAAAAGTAGGGCTTTGAGCGATTTAGGGATATTAGGAAGTAATGACAGTGATAAAATGTTATCCGAGATGAAATGAGATGCCGTAGCGTCATCTAGGCGAATTCGGCACTAATTAGAAATCTACTTTGAAAAAGGTTAATGCCTCATAAAAGACTCTGTAGCCACATTCAGGGTGGCGCATCGAAAACGAAACAGACGCATTTACAGGCAGCTTTTTTTTAAAAAAACGCTCAGATCCGTCGATTTTGTTTTCGAGGGGGACACAAGTTTGGCAAAAAATCACGTTAACGCGTGCAGCCCCCTGGGCGGGGGTGACACCAACCCTAAAATCTTAAATGGAAAGGGGGGTCGAGTGATACCTTATTTTAAAGGTCTTTCAATTCCCTTTATAATGATGTAAAATTCTTGAGCTTCAGTTTAGTAGTTTTGAAGATTTATTGATTTAAAGCTTAAAGTAGACTTTAATAGGTACATACATCAGATTAGTTTGTACTACTTTCAGAAGAAATTTGACTAAAAGAATTTACTTAAAAAGTAAATGCTTTTCTTCACTACGCCCATGGTTTGTTTATCATTTTGTTGTTAAAAATAGCTATTGGAGCGTTTTTGTGTGGCAAAAAGTTATTTCTTGAAGAAAGATAAGGAAATATCTCGTACTTATTTTAAATAGGAATTTAGTACATAGTTTGCGATTGATTTGACCAAACTTTGTTGCTAAAATAACTTGTAACGCTTTATTACATAAATTAACCATGGTATATTCCACAGCAGAAAGAGTTGAAATTATCGAAATATTTTTCGGAAATAATCAGTGCGCTAATAGAACAGCAGAAATATTTAATGAGCGACATGAGAACAGTAACGTGCATCGAAAATATGTTCTAGAACTTGTAGCTAAATTTCGGGAAACTGGGTCAGTCGCCAATAAAAAACGCAACATTGAAAATCCCATAAGGAACGAAGCAATAGAAGTGGGGGTTTTAGGGCAAGTTTATGTAGATCCTACGTTAAGTATCCGCAAATTGGAGACTGTGTGTGGTGTTAGTCGACTTACTGTCCAACGGATTCTAAAGGCCCATAGTTTTCATCCGTATAAAATTCACCTGGTACAAGAACTTAATGAAGACGATTTTGATCGGCAATTACAATTTGGTGAAGATATGAGTGAACGAATTATAAACGATGAACATTTTCTATTCAACACTTGCTTTTCCGACGAATGTTCCTTTTTCTTAAATGGCATAGTAAATCGTCATAACTGCCGATATTGGTCCGATTCTAATCCCAGAATTTATCATGAGGTTCATACACAGCAGCCACAAAAATTAAATGTTTGGGCTGGTAATTTTGGCGATCATTTAGTTGGTCCTTTTTTCTGACCTAGAAATTTGACCGGTGAAATATATTTGGAATTACTGGAAGACGCCATAGATCCTGCATTAGCAGCCATAATTTAAAATCAGAATGATCGGCGGTACATTGCGAATAGGTTGATGTTCCAACAGGATGGTGCCCCACCACATTACCACATTACGCATTACGTGTTCGACAATATTTAGATCAGACGTTTCCAGATCGATAGATTGGTAGAAGAGGTGCCATTGAATGGCCCCCAAGATCGCCTTTATCACCTTTGGATTTCTTTATGTGGGGTCATTTAAAAAGCAAAATCTATGCTACTCAGCCAACATCATTAGAAGACCTGCGACAAAGAATTGTGCATGAGTGCCTTCAAATTACTTCTCAAATATTGCAAAATGTGCGGCAACGTTTTGAGCAAAATCTTTATTATTGCATGGAGAGTCATGGTGGCCATTTTCAACATTTACTTGCCTAACGGGTCAGTTCATTCTTCATTTTTAAATTACTTTGCTGACAAATGTATTGATCTCTTGTTTTATTTAAGCTTTAAATCAATAAATCTTCAAAACTACTGAACTGAAGTTCATTAATTTTATATCATTATAAATAGAATTGAAAGATCTTTAAAATAAGGTATCACTCGATCCCCCTTTCCATTTAAGATTTTAGGGTTGGCGTCACCCCCACCCAGGGGGCTGCACGTTTTTGCCAAACTTGTGTCCCCCTCGAAAACAAAATCGATCGAACAGAGCTGCCAGTAAATGCGTCTGTTTCGTTTTCGATGCGCCACCCTGTATGTAGGTACAGAGTCTTTTATGAGGCATTAACCTTTTTCAAAGTAGATTTCTGTATAATGTGTTAGATCTGAACACTCTCTTGAGGGGCACCAAAAGTTACATTTCATTGAGCGGACATTTTATCACGCACTGAGATCTATCAGTCGAGTACTTCGTGAATCATTGTAAAGCACTGCCGGAAAAACAATAATGTTTTAATTTTTTACACAGAATTTTGTGGTTAACCATATCAAAGGCTTTGCTGTAATCCAACATTACTGGTAGAGTAACCTTGCCGGTATCGATCCATTTTATTATGTCACTAGTAATTTTGATGAGCGCTGTTGACGTATTGTGTGGTTTCCTGAACCCGACATGATGTGTTAATAGTCATATTCGGAACCATCATCCCAAATAACCTCAGAGTGCCAGGTTTTGTCAATTTGTAAGAACGGTTAACGAACATGGAACTTGATTTAAGAAACTTCAAAATTGCAAAAATTCTTTTGTATCTGCAATATTGACCATAACCCGTTTCTTGAAGAAATTGGCGTAGATTACGAGTATTTTAGTTAGCTTTTCACTAAGACCGGCTGGACGCCTTACTCAGTATAGGGGTTCGACACATTACGTATCTGCAATCTTGGCCAAAACTGCTTTAATGAGTAAATAGAGTGCATAGATCACGAATCTGATGTTTTTGCTAACACCGGCGGCAGTCCTGAAAAGTCACTCTTTCTCTCCAAATCGGGATAAATTGGCCGTATAGGCTACGAGTCTTATGCTACTTTTTCGCCGGTGGGACACCCCGAAAGCACCATTTTATTACTCATACTAGAGATTCGCGACACTTTTGCTTCATTTTTATGGCAATATTTGAAATGTGCCAATTTTTATTAAAAAACAATTGCTTGGTAACTTCTGGACGTCCATTGAGACAAATTTTTTTATTTGATTGGACACAATATCAATACTGTCTTAGACAAACTCTAAGTTCCGCTATATTCCAGACAGCGGTAAGCGCCAAGCCGTTCGTCACAGGTAATAGTCTTGTATTCTCCAACTTATCCGAAAAAAATCGTCTGTCTGGGTGCCAGTATGCAAAGTGCTGACATCTGTAAAGCTGTGGATCGGATTTACTATGATGGAAAGGATGATATAATGTTGGGGCTATTATTATTGCTTCCTGTGGTACATTATCTAATCTTTGGAATTCTACCGCTATCGGTCACAACTATGTGTACGTATTTTAGATTCATCTTCTTCATCTGATTAGTAATCAATTCAATTCACAACAATATAATAATCCAAGAAATTCCAGAAGGATAACTCATTCTTACGTCATTCATTATGACATCTACATCTGTATACCTTGTAATCCTTGTACCATACAAAATAATGCTATCAAGGTAGATATCTAGCAATCGATCAAACTCGGTTGATTTGTATAAACGTAACGAGGTATCATCAAAAAAGACAGCGTTCGGCAATATCTCATGACTTTTTTTAATCCGAACAAGCTTCCGAGAAACATTGTATACATATATACACGGGAGCTTCTTTATGCTCCCTGATTTAACTTGACGTGTTAGTGGCCATTAAAAAATGACTTACGTCATTATCCATCACGCCGAAAATACAATATATGCATATTACCAGCTAAACCTAACAGGACTACATATATCAACATTTATACAAGGTGATACGCGAATAAACACGTCTAGACAATCGTAATTGAACTGGATGACCAATACCATCGATATGAATATTTAGAGCAATGTTACCCACAATGATTTGTTACAAGCATGGTCGGATGTGTCCAGCTTTTCTGCCTGAGAGATCTTGTCCATAAAAAAGATTCGCAGCAGGTGCAAGAAGCTATGTTATTTGTTTAGGATCAGGTGGTACTTGTCGCTATCACTCGCTCTGTCCAAGGTACAGATAAAACCGCTTGATATGATTTCAGCAAGATAACAATATCCATTTCGTAAAATATCAAGTATACTCAAGCAATTATTTTCAATACGACTTCATATCGATAGACGTAACTATGTGAGGCTATACTAAAATGAATCCCCGATATGTGTCCCATATATACCTTTCTACCATCTCGCTAGACCTCCGTCACGGAGAATGATTGGTTGCCAAGCAAATTTAAATAGTAACCGCGCGACTTTTTCTTTTGCTCATTTTCAAGAAACGGGATAGTATTTAAAATTATGCAGATTGGTTATTTGGTTTTACAGAATTGTATGCAGCAAAAATCTTACATCCCGACAGAGCCCCAGAACGTGGGTTATGGAGGGCGCCAGTAGACAAAAATTCAAATTCATAAGCCGCCACTATCACAAGCTTTGTGCTTTGTGTAGGAGACATAGATTCGCCATTTCATATATCTAAACCATGTAGAGAGACCGGTTTGAAGTATTGTCGTCTAGGAGGAGCATAATTGGTCGTTTACCTCTTGACATCACATAAATATGATTTTACTTACAAATTAGGTTTTACCTTAACCCAAACGCCGTTCGTAGACCTTACCTGAAAAAGAAAGAAATTCAGCTAAGAAAAAGTTGTTTCAATTTTAATTTCAACAACTTGGTAAACAATACCGTCTAAATACTGATCTCGTATTCAATGACAGAAAATGAAAATTGCCGTATTAAACCCTGGTTTGCAAATAATGCGGAATGATACGAGTAACACGAAACTGTGATGACATATACAGGGTGTCCGCAAAGTTGGGGTTTTCCTTTACACGACGTGTAGATCTTGAAAACATAAGCAATTTTTCTTAGTACCATATACACCAATGTCTTAAGGGAACCGAGATAAAGGGCTCTACAACATCAAAAATATCTGAATACCGTCCTGTAGCCGCGACTCGCGACATCCCCAACTGGTACTAGGACACTAGCTCAACCCGACGACAGAACTGGGTCGAGGGTCGGGGTCAGTGTGTCAGGTCAGTGTGTCAGGTCAGTATGCAACCTTCAACCGACGGTTACGGTCACGCTTAAAGAGGTAAACGAACCCGTATAATCGATTGCGTTTCAAAAAACAACAAGCACTAGAGAAGTGCAAGTATCAAAAATTAAGTGTCGCAAACGCTGCGTGAAGAGGGGCTGTATCCGTTTCACGTCCAACGTGTACAAGCCCTTCAACCTGACGATTTTCCAGCAAGAGTGCGGTTTTGTGAGTGGTTGTTGCATCAACATGACAATAATCCGGACTTTTTGAAGTGCATATTGGTGACAGACGAATCTACGTTCACGCGTAATGGGGTGAATAACTTTCGCAACACTCATATTTGGTCAGTAGAAAATCCGCACGCTGTCCGTCGGGCACATTTTCAACAAACATTTTCGGTGAATCTTTGGGCTGGCATGGTGAACGGTATGCTCATTGGAACATCTATTCTCCCAAATCGATTGGACGGGATGCAATACCTAGACTTTTTAAGCAACATTTTGCCTTCCTTGTTAGAAGATGTGTCATTAAGTGTAAGACAATCAATGTGGTTTCTGCACGATGGTCATATTTGTTACCTCTGTTCGTGGTCTACTGGTCTGCACCACCGCCGGAGTCTGCTCGGTAGCGCATCAGCTGATTTCATTTTCTTTTGGAGCGGTATGATTTCAGGCAGAGACATACTTAGCCCTTCTCGTCAACTGGAGAGTGAGTGCTTTTTTCTTTATTTTTTTTACTTGGTCGCCCTCGTTTCACTACACATTACCTTTGTTATTTCAAGGGTAGTTGTTTCTGAAAAGGAAAACCCCAACTTTGCGGACACCCTGTATTAGATTGTCTAATCACTGTCGCACAAAAATATCGGCTAAAAGAGCTGGCGAAACCAGAATTTTTTGGATTCAGAGTCCAACATGGGAGCCATGACACCTATACTAAAAGAGCACACTCACAAAGTATTCAAAAACATGTTAGAGGATTCGTCTTGTTGCTTATTCGCCACATACGAGGTCTATAAATTAAGTGATGAGACTGTCAACGTATAGTTTGGACCGGCAACACTGGAGGCACCGGGCGTGGAGGAGAGATAGGGGAACATGACATGTTATCCGCCTACAAATTTGAACTCGCTCTAGTCATTTGATTATGCAAGCAGGCCTACGAAGATAGTGTTTTGTCAAGAGCCCAGGTTTTTCGGTGGCTTAAGGCATTTTGAGAACCGAGAGGGTCGATTTAAGATGAAGCACGAACGATATGACCTTCATCTTCAAGAACCGATGTTACATATCGACAAAATCTGGCAATCGATCCATTCAGATCGTCGATTGTCAGTCAGAATGATCGGGAAAGAGTTAAATTTGACTCACACCACCGTTCATCAGATCAAGAACAATTTGGGCATAGGCCTCCTTATTCCTCTGACTTGAGTCCTTGTGACTTTTTGTCAATTGGTTGTCCGTAACGATGTGAAACAGTTTTTCCTACTGTATTCTAAAAATGAGTGACATCAATTCCGAGCAACGGTGTGCTATCAGGTTTTGCTTCAGACTTGGGAACAGTGCAACGAAAACTCTTGTTAAAATACAGCAACGTTTTGTCAAGAGCCCAGGGTTTTCGTTGCTTTTAGGCATTTTCAGAAGGAAGGAAATCGATTGAAGTTGAACCATGAAGCGGTAGCCCTTCATCTTCAAGAACCGATGGAAATATCGACCATATCCGGGATCGTGTGCTTTCAGGACGGCGGTTGACAGTCAGAATGATCGGGGAAGGGTTCAATTTGATACACACTACCGTTCATAAGATCAAGAACAAGTGGATGTTGCATCACGATCAAGCTCCTTGTCACGCAGCAATATCAATAAACGCCAATATATCACCGTCTCACTTTAACAGAAAGGAAAGAAGAATATTGCTTTAAAATTTTTAAGCATCTTCCTAGAGATATAAAAAAGTAAGCAATTTGATTTTTTTCTAGAGAAAAGTACAAAAATGTTTGATAGATCTAGAACCTTATTTTCTCAATAAGTTTTTAGCCCGATTCTAGGTTTTGTCTTTTTTTGACATGACGGTATTTCACCTAACATTGTGGGTGCATTATTTTGCATTGTTATTTGGAAATAACAATGAACCAAAGGTTTACTAGCTTATTAAATAAAATGCCCTCAAAAATACCCAAACATGCTATTTACCGCGACTAAATCCCCAGACGGTTACGCTCTCCAAAATTTCCAGAAATTTGTAAAACCGCCCGTTTAGCTTCGCGAGTATCTCTCTCATTTTACAAATGCGAGTGTCATCGCCACAGCACCAGGTCTTGACTAACCACTCATCAGTCGCCTGTCACCTAGCACCCGCCACCTGGGAGTACAACCGCGGTCTAACTCTCGTGCAAATCTAAAATTATCTTCAGTATCGAGTGTCATCCTGTATAACCGTACGAGGTCCTGTAAAGACAGGCTCCAGTTCGGAATTAAGCCATCATTTCAGGCAGCATAGCGACACAGTGGCCGAAGGTCATAAAAAATCCCAAATGCTGCTTTTTTGTTTGCATCGCCGTGACTCAGGCCGTCTGTGGACCCACCAGGCAGTGGTGTGGGACGACATGACAACGGGATCCACACGATCTATGATTCTTGTGTGGGTGTGCGGGTGATAAATTCGGATGAAGTTATCAATTCTTATGAATGCTGTTTGGTGTGTGTCCTGCCATAAATAGGATGTTCACAGGTGGTTATTGATATCGAAGATGCTATAATTATTGTTTTAAAGAAGACACGTTAATATCTGTCAGATATAATATCTGTAGAGCAGATGCACTAGGAAGCTGGCAGTCAGTTACCATCCTGACGAAGGATATAGAGAACTGGGAAACGCATGCACAGGGTGCCCAAAAAACGAAGGATAATCCTACAGCTGATGGCAAAATGTTGTTTTAGCGAGTCTCATATTTTTTCGAGAATTTTTTGTTGTTGTTGTTGAAAAACTGACATGCATTGAGTAAATCTGAGCTCATTTCTACAAATGATATTTTTTGGCCAGGCGTGTTTTAGAATATTCAGAAACAAATTTTTCACCAAACCAGCATATTTACTCTTATGGTGAGAAACCCACATAAAAATTATTCTAGCCTAAATTTTGCAGGAAACCGAGTTTAAAGTCTGACTTTGACATCCTGTAGAGTAAAAGAATCAAGTATGATCATCGTGCCAATTTTGCATTATTTTGATGATAAAAATGGTTCATTGTTAAGTAGTAATTTCTTTTATTTCATATAAATATTCCCATCACTACACCACCATGACTATCCTACCCTCTCCATCTAGTTGCTATGTTGCCAAACCATGGATAGTAATACACCCTGATTTGGTTTTTCAAATTCTTTCTTATATACTAGCGCAAAAATGGGCAATCGGCACAGGATTGTCATGAAAATGCTATTTGGAGGTGTGACCGGCAGGTTTTACTGTACTAAATCCACCTCGTGCCCTACGATAGCGTTAGCTAAAGACACTTTTTTGAAGAATGCCTTATGCCTTTCACAAAAGTACTTCGGTTATTGTTCTTCCTATATTATAGTTATAATCTATTTACTTTTTGTATATATGTACTTGAAGAATTATTTAAAGTGAAGCTGATGTCACAAAAAATACCTAATTAAATGTGATATATATGAGAAATAACTGAAAAAGTAGCTGTTGCCAATCACTAAATAATGAAACAAAGAAAACAAAGAACATTGCAAGTTTCTTGATGATTTGATGAAATGATCGTTGATCTTTATTTAACTATAATGTTGGACGATGATATGTTGAGTGGACCTAGCGAGGTGGTCCAAATCGACGAATCAAGTTGGGTTTTTTTATATGCAATGACCGCTGGTGCCTTTTGTATTTTCTGTCACCCGAGCCGCTGGTGCATTTTCCACGGTTTATACACATACTGTTCAAAATTTCATCTAGTTTTCGGTAAATATTGGGTCAACTTCTCATGAAACAAGCCATTTACAATAAATTAAGACTTTTATTTTGCAAATAACCTAATTTTTTATCACGTATTTCTCCCAAAAAGGTACAACTTGGCAACAATGGACATGATTCATCTTATCTGTCAATAAATGAACGTTATAAAAGGGCCATTCAGAATTGTTTGTACTTTTAAACATTTCTTATAAACGCAAAAACTTTGATCTCATTGAAAATACGCGAAAAAAGTGGTTAAGGAATTTCAAGAAGACTTTGAAAAATCACAACACAACACCTCTACACAGTTTACCAAGTAAATACCATCATTTACGTATGTATTTTGATTTTACTAGCTAATAAGCTAATGTGTAATAACACGGCTGATTTTGAACCTTTTTTGCAAAAAATAACGATTTTTCACAGTTTCACATCTATTTTCCTTAGTACTATGTAGTATATGTTATATTCTTATAATTTAGAGCATCAGTTTGTGCAAAAAGCAAAAAAAGCGTATACCACCAAAAATGCAACTTTGAAGTTCTATAAAATAGCAAGCAGAGGGTTCCTTAAAGAAAAAAATGACATTTTCGTGCAAGTTACATCCTAATCTTTCATTTGAAAGTAAGAAATGAAGTATTTGCGATATGCGCTAAAGTATAGTCTTACCAACTGGTTGGTTAATAACAATCTCTAAAGGCATTTATTTTATTCACACATAGTGATTGATGGATATAGATTAATCAAAATGACCAACTTTTGCTGTTTCTTATATACATGTTCCATATCTTTTCATAAAATATGTTTTTAGTCTGCAAGAGTTACCACTAGCACGCTAGAGGCTGCTTCTATTTTAATTTTGAAACACTATTATTTAATGGTAGTAAGCTTAGGCTTTGTATACCAAGTCTCTAAAGCACCCTCAATAAGAAATTTTGGTAGATTCAGGTCCAGCGATCCTGTTGGCTGTAAAATGGGATCGAGGTTCCATATCGATCATTTGTCAATCTTTGTGATTGAGGTGGTCTCGGTCTGGCCGAGTGTGTTGTATCGGAGTACTGTCGTATGTTCTCTTACCTATATTGAAGTGTGAGTAATGTAACATCATACTGATCGGGATTGCTTTTCAACCCTTCAAATTTCGGGTTATATCCATTGACAATAAAAAATGGCGTCAAGAAGGTTGACTGAATATGTTCAGCCCAAACTAGACCCTCAGAGAAAGAAGTTAGTCAAACAGATCCACACCATTAGTCCATTGACATTATTTCTCTGCTCTACCCGTATTGCCTCTGGAAACGACGCCTCTCTCAAGGCTAATGTACAGAGAAATCTATGATGTGTGAAATATATTTAATAGTGCGTAGAATTATGAATGTATCAGCATCAAACAATTGATAAGAACCCCCCCAATCCTTTACAACCACCACCCCCAGGTTTTTTAGCACTAAAATGTTTGTGTAAAAATGTCATTGAAATCCGAGCTGCCCTTCGCAAGGTTTTTTGCATTTACAATATTTCCCTGTCGGTAGGCGTGGGAAGTAAAACGGCATCAATCTCATTACTGAAATGAACACCGCGTGTCTTCATAATACTTGATGAATATAAGATCGTTAGTTCCGCCACTGCTTCGAACAAGAATGCCCGGCTGTGTGGTAGGTTGGATCATTGGGGTATATGTGAACTACCATAATAGACTATTTAAACTTTTGACCGAAATCCATTATGCAGGTATGTGCCACCCTTTACTCTCTTAATTGAATATAAAAAAGGATTAGAAATAATTATGGGCCACTCAGGATGATTACTGATTTTGCGTTTGTCTTTTTTTTTTGTTTAAATGCTCAAATTTGTGTTTTAGGTGATATAGATAACTAAATCTCTGTGATCGTAATCAACCGTATACGGCACCGGTTCATGCTTGTAAGCAATATGTATAGGTTTTGACTTGGAGACAAATAACGAAAAGCAAACAAAGTGAAACACTCACTGAGTAATGCTGTCACCTAGTCTGCCATTTTTTCGAAAGTGGTGTATACAGTGTCCCAGATTCACTTCACTATACAGGGATCTCGTCTCCTGATATACCTACAGCAAAGGTTAAATGGGAAAAGTTCTATTAGGCACTTAGTGATTTCGATAGCCGACTTCAGATTTACGATCGGTCAATTGGTTTTGGAAATATCAACAAAAAACCGGGAATGGCGGAATTTGTTTCTTGCCAGTGAATCCAAAACGGTTAATTCGACAGCTGTCAAAATGTGACATTATCCGGACATTTTTTCCCAAAAAAACAGGATAGCATGTATGACATGTCTCAATCGTCTTTTGTTTTCCAGCAACCCGTCTCAACTTTCATTTTTCTTATGGCCCTCATATTAGATTTTTTGAATTTTGAAAAGAGTGTAAGATTACCAGTCTAGTGATGTCTCACAAGTGCATAAAAGATTGTAGTATCACCGAAATCTCATCACACGTAATGTTATGTAGGTATTAGTTTTTTTTCCAAGGAGGGCATGATTTATTTGTCAGAAAATAACTTTGATGAGTAAGGCATAAAAAACACATAAACGCCTTGAATATTCAATGGAATATTAACGTTAATATCGCCTTCACAACAAGTCAAATGTTTTGAGAGAAATTCCCAAATATTAGTGCGTTAAAAAAACAAGTCAGAAAAATCGTCGTAAATTTATTTTACACTTGAACACACAAACATTTTACAGAATTGTAATGTAATGTAAAATCTAATTATGTAAGTGGGTATTAATTTACAGATTTGCAAAATAACGTCCATTTGCATCCAGACACTTTGACAATTGGTGACTGTTTTTCGTACAACCTTAGACAGTGTATTTCTGTTAATGTATCTAGCTGTGCTCAAAATTATTTGTCTCAGGATTTCTATGGTCCCGGGGGATAATATTCATAGACCTCATTCTTTGTGTGACTCAATAATGACTACCATAAAGTCTACACCCTGTATAACAAAACACTCTAAGATACAAAACATATAAAAGAATGTGTTCATATTGAAAAGAAAAGTTGAAGTAAATACACAATTTCACATAATTATAATGAGACTTCAACTCTTGTTTTCAATGTGAGCGCAGGGGAGTAACACCTTTAGTTTTAGTATGTTTCATTAAAGATTTGAAGTATAAAAATACTAACTTAAGTATTGGAAAATAATGAATTCTGGACAAAAGTGCGAAATTGTGGGCTTAATAAAAAGAAAAATGTTGACAAAAGATTAAAATACATAGTTAAGTTCTAAAATACTTAAATGCAAAAGTTTTATGTGATCAACTTAAAATTTTTACTTTACTACGATACGAAATGACAACTAAAACTTAAAAAATAGATTTAAACTGGCTACCACTCATGATTTTGAAAAAAGTATACAAAAGTTTCAAACGCATATCGACATTTAATCAGAAAGCGAGAGAAAAAGATAAAAATGACAGCGTTTCTGGGTCCTTAGCTGGAATTCATGTTTTGGACCTAGAACCTCCCAGTTGGAGCTATAACAAATACTGTATCATCGTATTATTAAATCCGAAGACCGTTACCGTTCAGTACCAAAGCATCCCAATTTACAGGCTTGAAATTGTTGAATTACCTATTGCTTCGCAACTTTTGAGATAGATAAATAGGCTACAAATCAGGCGCTTTCACAATCTTTCTGAACTCCTTCCTTGACGAAGTAATCGTTCATCTACGAATTGTCAAACCTACCCGGATCGAGGACAATATATTGTCCCGTTCTGTGGAGGGCCAGAACTATCCTCCCCTCTTACCTATATACGCCAGTGGTCGAAGATGCAGAAAAGCCACAAGTCTACTAGTCAAATTGAAATACAGCGGACCGACAGGAAAGCGGAAATGAATGTCATTGTTTTTCGTGATGTGCATGTCACACTCAAAAAACAATATATCTCATTCTCGCCATTTTTCGTAATTACAGTACTTCCTCTCCAATTTTCGCGGATATTAAAAATACCGTCGATGTTCCGTAGCGAAAGTTTATTCAACAATTTATAAATTTATTTTCTTTTCCAATGCCATCTGGAAGCAATTATCTGTTCAACAAGCACAGAAACTTACATTAAAAAACGTGTGATTGTCAATCACGCGTTCTTGATGCACGACATGTCGTTAAGAGCGGAGATAATAATATTAATATAACAATGATCGTAAATTATTGTGTTTAATAGCTTAATATGCTAAACAGTTAATTATGGTGTTAGTGTAATTAAACTATTACGGTTGTATAGAAGCTTTGTAAATGCTGATTGGAACTAGTGATTCTTCGAGATAACAGCGTTGACAATATGAATAATCTGCTTGGTAATAACGGGGACAAGCGAGAAGAGAATATGAGTTTACAACGAATTTCGACATATAAACCTACTCATTTTTGTACAGAGCTATAAAAAGGCTCATTCCAGTTATTTTTTGTACTACTCATCAAAGCAAAATTCTCTTGAGACTTTTTGTCAATGGCATAAGAGGTCATGTGAAGTTCCCTATGAGTACTTTGTAGCCCTAGAGTATAAAGCAACTTTTTTTTTTTTATACTCCAACTACCACGAAGGCCTAAGGCCTAAGCACCCATTGGGTACCGTGGGGCTATGGGGGATACATGGGAAAGGGGGAGACGCCACACGGACTCTGGCGAGGGAACACGTGTGCATGCAACATGCACACATTCTGGCTCCGCCTACGAGAACCGCCGGGTGGTACCTCCGCGTTCGACAGTCAGAGACCATCTACCACCTACGGACAATCACAACATCCATGGCCAAGAGAAACATTTCTCATGGGACGGGACTCGAACCCGCACAGCGCACGGCGGCTGATCAGGAGACCGAAGAGTCTACTACTGCGGCCACCGCTGCTGCCTAAAACAAACACACAACATCCATGGCGAAGGCGAGATTCGAACTCGCGGCCCGGCCGGCCGGCTGATCAGTAGCACGACACTCTGACCCACGCGGCCAACCGAGGTCCCTACCTTTCAAAGTTGACCATTTTTGCACATCAAATCGCTTGTAGCTCAACAACCAATCATTAAAACGCTATAACATGTTACATCAATTTTCTTCTCTTAGTCGGATGACCGACCCATTCGAATATGCAATGAGATATCAGTCAATCTATTTTAAAACAATAACAAAATCTGTCAATTTTTAAACGGAATGTCGTATATTTTATTGCACATCCAGATAGATCCAAAAGAAGATTTTTATAACATACTATAACTTTTTCTATTAGGGAATGATGTCCATTCAGACATTTATTACCGTAGCTAGCGTACAGAAAAGAAAAATAATGAAAGATATTCTAGAAGAAAAGACAGGTGTCACAAAATCTTCTCGCGAGGGGATTTATCATCGCATTGTCTAATCACAAACAAAAACGCGGATAGGAGTTAACTAACATTGAGGAACAATAGTAGATATACTATAACCCTATTACTATAATAAGTAAAAAGAAGCAGAAATGTAAAAAAATTAATTGAGGAATACACGCTTTAGCGTACATCCCTGACAATAATTTCACTGGAATGGAAAAACAACTAATACTTCTTCAACACCCCTTACGCCAGCCACCCACAGTACAAATCTTATCCACAACTTTGTCCCATCAAATTCAAAAAACAAACCGACTGTCTGTCGTGTTGTCACAACACCGTGACTAAAGAAGCCTGAAGTGTTCTCCTTACAACTCATTTATAAATGAAGTCCATCAATTACTGTGTTCTCGGTAAATATCCCCTTTGTTCTAATCAAACAGTATCCAATATACTGAGCGAGCGCACTATATTTAGCCTCTCAAACACAGCACACAGCACAGAGCACAGTACCACCCAAGTTGACCAAACGGGCCTTCTTCACGCTCTAAATGAACTACAAACATAACCAAAACTCGACATATACTGCTTGCCACGAAAAGATGACAGGCAGGAGCGAAGAACTGTCAAAAAGCCAATTAAAGTATTAACTCCGTTAATGAGTGCCTGTGGCCTAAACTTCATTATGCTTCAGTTATCAATGTTTGGCTCTGATGTAACATCTGCTTCAGAGATGGCATTATTGGAGGTCTAACCTGTAAGTTGTATATTATAGCTAAAAGGAAATGGCAGTGAGGGTATGCTAATAATATGTGTTGATGACAATTCCATTGGTTTCTTGTCTCAAATAGACTTACTTGAGATTCGGAGCTAGAAATTAGTTCAGCACTTTTTGAGGTAAGTATTTCAAAAATAAGAGGGATACGAAAAGAAAATTTCTAGTTGGTGAAGTAACAAACTTTATGTGGAATCTTATATTTTATACATCGGATGTAATTTGCAAATATTTTAATCATCCTACATAATTTTGCACAGATTATGGTGCACATGAATTTACAGGATGATTTCACCTCTATATATACTAATATTTTTCATATTTTGCTTGAAACAATTATGTGGCTACTGATAAAATTCCACATAAAATTTATTTTCAAGAAATCCACGGGAACATTGAAGATTTTTACTATCCATTACTTTATTTCGTGTTTGTCGCTGACCCGTAAATTTTATTTTGTCAAATGCATTTCTAAGTATCTTTGTCTGATGCAAGTACTATTGTAACTTAGAAAATCATAGGTTTCTTTTCAACAGAGCGAGACTTGGACATGCTTAGGTCATAAAACGTGTTTCTAACGCGTCCAACCTTTTTTCAGATTGGGGACCACGCCACACCCCTTTTTCTTCACTTTGGATCCTTTTGAACGTTTGGATCTTGCGATCCCATTCCTTTTGGCCCTTACCGAGGCCTTAGATTTTAGCTTTGCATCACCATCATAACCTTTGCACCACCATAACCTTTGTATTAGATTTGGACCTTAATTTACTCTTAGCTATGCCTTACTGAAGCTTTATATTGGACTTTACATATGTCACTTTCTTATATCCTTACTTTGGACCTTTGTCATGCGCTTTGCTCCTTGCTCTAAGATCTACGAGCCTTGCTGACTCCAGCCTCAGCCTTCCATCAAGCATAAGAAGATAAGTGTCAGATTTTGATTCACTGCATTACATAATTTGTCTGCCAGTAATTGAAATTTTGAATGTTTTAGTTTGTTTAAATGTAATAGAAATAAATGCTTTTCCAAAAATAGGTTTTGTAAACTTTTAATGTGTTCATGCCTTCAACTGAGCTAGTGGAAGCTAAGTATAGCCTCATTTCTGTGTGAGCACAAAAGGGGTGGTACATTCCAAATGTACCATCTTTTCTAGGCAGGCGTGGAAAGAATGGTTATACATCTACACAGTATAATGAACAAATTTAAACAGAACAGTTTTTAATCCAACAGTTTGTATCCTCATGGAAATGGACATACTTGTACAATGTTTATGAAGTCACTCCTGTTAACAGTCATCACCTCTTTACTTACATCGATCAGCTAAGTTACAGATGCCTGATTGTAGCGGCAAAAGCTTCCACATACCGCTTATTATTTAAAATCCAAGAGCTATTTGTACTAATCAGTGGCGGATTTAGAGGGGGGCGCGCCCCACCCCCTAGACGTCTGACACTGGCTTTTGTAATCTAACACCATTGTGTTACTTTCTGACACATCATGGTGACAAAAGCATACTAACTATAAGTTATAGCTATAGGAACTGAACATTGCGATTTTTTTCGTATCCTTTGGTATTCCAAATGCTGACCATCTTTGGCATCACTTGTTTACAGCACAATTCTTACGATTTATCTGTATATACGAGTATTCTGACTTGTGACAAATCTAAGTCTGGGTATATAATATATTAGCTATACAGATTGCACTTAAAAGGTGATTTATGTTCAAATAGTAATTTGAAAAGTGTGTAAAGCTTGACTGATTTTGTTCGGGATCGGTGTTGCAGCGAAACACTATGATAGATGAACGCCTAAATTGGAAATAGACCTTTATGAGATTTGCTTAGCGGTGTGCCTGTGGCTTGTCCAGAAACTGCATCGATCGATGCTCAAAGACAATACCACACGTCCCGCATCTCGCGTATGTCATTTATGTTGCTATATCAAATTCGTTCAAATCACAGAGCTGCTGCACTACACGTGAATATGTACAGCCCTATATTCCTGTACTAGTTTCGTACAAAAATACATTATCAAAATAATTACGATCTAACAGATAGTTTTTTCCAATGATTTCCAACATTTTTACATGCGATCAATACCTGTTCGAAAACTGAGGAAACAACAACTATGCCGTAAATCTAAGTTCGACAACGAAAGTCTGAAAAAACCCCAACCCCTACTGAGCGGGGCCGTGGCAAATGCTTGTTCCGGAAGTTGTTGTATCCAGTATACAACTTCTTCCCGTTCAAGTGATTGTACACGCGTTAAGGAATACCTCAGTACCGATTGCCGGGTGGCGGTACAAGTCCGCCAACGGGCCACTTTAAGTCTATTTAATAACATTAACTCGCAAAAAGAAGGTTTTAGACAAGGACCAGTCGACCGAGGCGCTACCACCCGCAGGCTTGTCCCAAGGTGTCTTATAAATGTCCGCATGTTTCCACACCTAAGCTATGCAGCGGTTATCTTCCAAAACAAAGAAATTAATGATGGTGGATCCCTCGAGTACTAAGAATTCCTGATGTAAACTCACTCCATTCTCGGAATGGACGGGTGGAGGGTGGACTCGAGGGAAAAACGAAGATAAAATTTGTTTCGCGAACATCTATGGGATTAACAGCAACATTGATGCATCTTAGCTTCCCAAATTACGAGATGCACTCCAATCTGAGAAAGAACGGGGGAGTTGTGGCCTTTGTCCGCAGCAGTCTTTCCTGCTGCAGAGATGTTTCTCTAGAATCAGACCGGAAGAACATTCTGTGGCTTCCCCTCAACTCCAAAACATCCCCCAAATGTATTTGCTGCCTTTATCGCTCTCCCTCGGACCATAACTGGGATGACCTTCTTGAATACCTCGCCGTCAAGATCGACTTCCTGAACATCGATCAGAGGTAGTACTCCTCGGTGATTTCAATGACCATGATTTGCTTTTGTTGGGCTCAAACAAGACCGATGCAGCAGTTGAAGCGTTCGCTCTTACTCAAGGGCTGACCCAGCTGGTGACGGGCCCTACTTATTTCCCCCGCGTCTCGTCACATGCCAATAGCCTGCTGGATCTCTTTCTGTCCACGCAACCTGTCCCTTACAGCAGTACTGTCCTGTCCCCCTGCGTAATTAAGACCACCGTGTTGTGGAGGTTAGGCTCGCCCAGGCCGCAAAATTTGTCATTCCGGACATGCCGACTGGGAGGGGCTCAGAGACTTCTTTTCTACCTTTCCTTGGGAAGATGTCTGTTTCACTGACGTGTATACGTCGGCTGTCTGTTCTTCGATAACCAAAATTATCCACGTCGGAATGGAGGAATACATCCCTCATACAGTGAAAGTGCCTAAACCAGGGTCACAGCGCAATTGCAGGCAGCATTTCTGGACGCTGGCCAAGCAGATTGAAAAGAAACTCTCACACAGCAGATTTCCACCACTTACGTGTTAGGATGGAACGATTGTATCGGACTCAAAGGCTAACGCGGAAGTCCTTGCCAAGATCTTTGCTGCCAACGCCACCATGGATGTCCCCCCCTCCAACGCCCAACTGTCGTCAATTCAAAGGGTTCCCTACACTATGTGGGAAGTAACATTGAGGTATAAGACCGTAAGACGAGTGCTCTTGTCACTCGACATCAACAAAGCTTCTGGACCGGACTTGATTCCTGCCATTGTACTGGAGAGGTGTGCAGCGGAGCCTGCTCCAATTATTTCGCGTCGCTTCCAGATACCTTATGAATCTGAAACCTTCCCAGAAAACTGGAAATTTCTGAGCATTTTTTATGTTTTTTTTTTCAAGCTGGCCTTGACCAGATAGAACACAATGGATTTAAGGAGCAATAATAGGATAAATTCTAGAAGTTCCACTGAGGTTAAAAAATAAGGAGCCCCAAATATCGTTTGCGCCCTCCCCCCCTCCTAGACGAAATCCTGAATCCGCCCTTGGTAATAATATAGAATATGCTGAGGCAGAACGCCAACTTCTTTCGAAATGTTACCGGAAATTTTTACATCGATAGGCAATAATAACCAAATTTTCCTAGTAAGGCATAAGCCAAAGCCTTTAATTGTATCAAATACTGACTCAGACTAGCCGCCTCCGCCCCTCTCCGCGCTCTTCAACTTTCATCGGTATGAAATGAATCTTGGGATCATCACTGCACCTTCGCTCTAGACAGTTTCCTAAATATGCCACTGTAAACTGAGTTGTATTTTATGAGATGGCAACCCTAGTTAGGCAGTATATTCAAACTAGATATCATCACATTGCATGCTCTCTATGGAACAGTAAAATTTGCATATAGAAATGATGAACTGAAATCTAAATTGTTGTTGATGCATTCAAAACAACAAAAAATCATGATAAAAATGCTGCAGAAGCACGCAACCACAATTAAGGCTAATAACATAATTTTGTTCGTATTGAACCAACCATGACAATGATATGAGCTGCACATGTTATAAATCTACTTACTATGTTGCTGAATGGTAAATTACGACAATTGACGAATGTAAAGAATAACAAAAACCAAAACATGATTATATTTGCGTGTTTTTTGGAGTTTGCAAATAACTGTTCATTCATGGGCACCGTGGGGCCCTAGGGGGATACAGGGAGCGGGGGGACGCCACACTCTAGCAAGGGAACACGCGTGCATGCACACATTCTGGCCTGACTTAGAGATCCTTTGGGTGGTACCTCCACGTTCGACAATCTACCACCTACGGACAATCACAACATCCATAGCCAAAAGAAAAATGCTCTTGGGACGGGATTCAAAGAGCGCCTGATTAGTAGACCCATAACGTCTACCACTACGCCACCGCAGCTGCCTAGATACAATCGAACGAAGCTTGTGCATCATGCATTCTCAAGGAAAAGGATTTTCAGCCAAGCTCACAGCACTTATGCCCCTTTGACCCTTCCTCCCAGAGACTTTTAAGGCCGGGATCATCCGCCAAACAATTACGCTGGCCGAAGAAGACCAGTCGCAAAGCAAGTAACTAACTATCCCATCTTCCCTTTTGCATCCTCTACACAAGGATATATAGTAGTCTCACATTATGAAGACCCCTCTTGGCTGACAGCATCAGTCACAATGTTGGTGGCACACCAAAGCCACCGTATGTCTGTATACCTACGTAGTAAAAATCTCGTCAATATACAGGGTGACTTCGAAGTTGAGTCATTTATTTTAACAGTGAGTAGATCTGATCAAAAGAAATGTTTTTTTCCTTTACCATTTTTCTGGTAAAATTAAAGTAACAAAGTTATAGCCCTTTGGAAGTTTGAGTACCGCCCTGTCTCAATAATAATATTATGTGCTCCTGTTTGGCGACAACGGATATAATCCGCCTTATCGGTTCATCGCATCGGAAACAAAAAAGCGAAAGAATTTGGAACGATGTTTTTACAATTATTTTATTCAGTTGTATTTAGTCAGTGACAGTCGGTAATATCCTTGAATGACGTGTTCTAAAGATGAGTTGTCTTGAGAGTTGAACCCTTTGTCAAAAATTGGTAACTACGTACAAAATGACATCCCTAATAGACTTATGACCAAGAGGTTCAATTGGTTGGTTCAAGACTACAAAAAACACTGCTCTAAGAAGCAGCTTACCTAATATTAACCTAAAACATGACCTCAATATTAGGTTCTTTTTTTAGCATATTGGTAAATAAAAATTGAAGACACAAGTGGATAAGGGTGCCATGTAACATTTTTTTAATTGCCTTTTTGCATTAAACTAACCTTAACGAGTGATTCTTTCATTCTGCGATTACTTTGTTACAAAAACAAGATTCATAATAACAAACTAATTAAACTAAATACGTATATAAAATGTCAATAAAGTATAACTAAGTAAAGTCCCAATAAAAAATGTTTAAAGTCAATCTTCTGTGACCAACAAAAAATCAGTTACAACATAGATTTTTAAAAAACAAGTCAATATGTCTAGTAGTAACCCTATGGTACACCTTGAAGATACTCTTTTGGTTGCCCCCTCCCCCTTACTGATCCTTGATGATTGTTTGGTTCTGGGTTCTTTTAATTTGCAGCTCACTTGCCTATGCGTACTAGTTCCTTCAGTAGCAAAAGACCGGCAGAGGCCTAAGGTTTAAAGGCATATCTCACAATACTACCGGCTTATTATTCGGACTATGTAATACAGAATGTAATTTAGAAGTGATCTTTTCTTCTCTCTGATGCGTTTTAGAACTTACTCTTTTTTTCTTTGGAATATTATAATAGCGTATAAACCACAGATCAAAATCAACATCAAATGTTTCTAATTGACGCACATCTCTCTCTCTCTCTGAATTAGGCAACGACTGCATTTAAAAAGCGTAAATGACACCTGTCAGGAATTGCATACATGCAATACGAAGTGGGATTATAGTATAATTACATAAATCTGAAAAGTTATTTAATTGTGAAAAATAAAAAGCAAGACCTAGTTTCACCTTGATTTGGAACTTGGCCTGTAATTATTAGGTGTGACCTGGGAAAAATCTCTACAGTTCGAAATTCAGAAAACGGTCATATTTGATATATGTATATAATTTTTTGTATACGTAACGAGATCTGGGGACGCAAAATTGTCCCGCTTCCAAGATGACACAAAATTGTACCGCCTTCAAGCTGGAATCGCAAAATTGACAGAAGCCCGACCCCCACTTTGACTCAACAAATGAATGGCCATGTTAGTCGGTGTTTATTCACAAAAAATTAATAGCAACGTTATGCAGTGTTCTTATGCACACCACATGCAAGTTTGCGTTTGACTTATAATTTTTGGTTGTGTTTGTTTTTGTTGTTTGGGTGGTTTTGCACAATGCAAAATGGTGGGTCAATCGAAGGGCAGACCGCAGAATAAAAAACTAATTCACAATTGGATAGATTTTTGCAGAAAGGTACCAACCCACTGAATATGAAAAATCTAGGTTTTAGGAAAATAAAATATTACGAGCAATACCATTTACTGTAAAAAAGATCCATACACATATTTACAGCCTTTAGTATGCCATTAATTAAAATCATGTTTGATCTGAAATAAATTTATCACTCCCCGATAGCACGAATTATTTATTAAATATTTATTCAATATTTAATAGTATTTTTATCTTACTTAAATACTTGTTATCTTAAAGAAACATTTTATGAATATTTTAATATTATATTTTTATTAAATATTTATTCAATATCTTCTAAATATTTTAAATACAATATTTATTTTATAATAATCATTGTATATATATTCATTAAATATTTTCGGCTACGGCGCATGTGCGTGTGACCCAGAGCGACCAATGGCAGAATGGCAAGCTGACCTGAGCCGACCCGCTTTCCGGCATCCATTTTGCCTGTGACTTTCACTATATTAGCGTGCTTCCTGTGCACCTCCAAATGGCACATTATTTGAGTGTTTTTGTAGAAAGTGGTAAGTTTGTCGATAATTACATAACTTAATTTATCTGACTAGTATTGTGCCAGTTGAGTATAAAAGTATTTACAAGACCATAAATAACTAGCATTGAAGTGTAACAGTTATTTACGATTTGGGATTGGTGGATTCATCTGAAAATTGATACGAAAATTATGTTCATAATAGCCCAATGAAAAGTACATATAATCGCAACTTGATCGAGATACATCAAAAATGCTTTTTTAAAACATCTCAATTATTATTATTACTATTATTTTTGTCGTAGTAGGAGGCAAATCAGCTGTAACCATTTTAAAATTTTTAAGTGTAGCAGCGAGGTTCCAAAATTTTAACAGTCGAAAATACTATATTTTTGTCTCTTGAATTATAATATAAAGTCACAAAATAGTTATGGCTAAATTAGCTCCCTTACTACTGCAAAAAAGTCACATTCCAACAAAATCAATATAATAATAATAATAATAATATTTATTTATTACCCTCATATAAGTGTTCTATTTTTAAAAACCTTTTCCTTGAAAGTTAGTCAAAGGATCAAGTTGTGCCCATGGACATTTTTCATCAAGCTATCTTAAATAACATACCAAACTTTCTTAAAAATTAACCAAATCTCGAACTCTCATAGGAAGAAAATGTGGTGTCACTTTAGGTGCATTATAGAGCTGCTTTTCAGTAACCCAGTTGAGCTACTCGAAGTAACTCAGCAGTGCTCAGCATCAATATTGTTCCACCGCGTTTTATATTCCCATAAATACACTTTATAGAGTAGTTTGGGAGAATATCTCTCTCAAACAAAAGACCACTGAAAAGCAGCTTATGTATTCAATAATACTTCATAATTCGTAAGTTTGTTTTCTTTTCAGAGGAGTGGATTTGCAAGATGCAGAAGAGGCTTAGAATGTTTTTTGGAAGATATTTTTCTGGCAAATTAAACCATTATATCTAGAATGAATTTTCTTCATAAACCCAATTTAATAAAACCATTCCTAAAAATTTTGCTAAAATAAAACCAATGAAGAATTTTCTATATACACTGAAAATATGTATCAGATTAATGCTTGAAAATCCATATTTATGAAAAATATTAGATATTTCATCAAAATATAAAATTGATATTTAAAAATCTTTCCTCATATATTTTCTAAATATTTAGAAAAATATCGCAAAAGTATATGAATTATATATACGAGGGATGTCTTTTAACTTTTGCATATAGAAACATAGTAGGCCGCGCGGACCGAACGTCAGTACTGAATCTTAACCTCACTCTTTAGTAAACTTAAATTCAAAGTTTCACAACAATACGTGCAGTGTTCTCACTACAGTGAATTCTTAGGTGTCACCAAGTCATTAGAAAAATGGAACTCAACCGAGAACATTTTCGCGCCATAATTTAGAGACAATTATCGCAACAAGAATGCCTTGCTGAGTTACTGTCTGTTTTCGGCAACGAAGCGCCACATCAGTCGACAATTTCCTGTTGGTATGAAGAATTCAAACGTGGACGGGTGAGTCTTAGCGACGATCCCAGGGTGGGTGCACCAACAACGGCAGTCACCCATGAAAACGTCGATGCTGTGCTCAAACTCATCATTGAAGATAGACATGTGACATATTGCGATATTGATTTGAAGATCTCAGAGACCTCAATTCAAAAAAAATTACACGAAGAATTAGGAGTAAGAAAATTAGTTTCTCGTTGTATACCCCACCTGTTGTCGGAAGAGCAGAACGCAGCCAGGGTTAATTGGTGTCAAAAAACGCTTGACCGCTTCCATTCCGGAAAGTCAAAAAATTTGTTCAGCATTGTTAGTGGTGATGAATCGTGGATTTACTGTTGTGAACCAGAAAATAAACGACAGTCGGCTGTTTGGGTGTTCCAAGGTGAAGAAACGCCAACAAAAGTCGTCCGTTCTCGAAGTGTTTCAAAAAAGTTGGTCGCGACATTTGTGTCAAAAGCGGGTCATATTGCAACAATTCCTCTTAATGAGCAAAGAACTATTACTGCGGATTGATATACTACCATTTGTTTGCCAAAAGTCATCACCGAGCTTCGAAAATTCAACCCCGAAAGAAGAATCATCCTTCACCAAGAGAATGCAAGCTCGCACACAGCCCAAAAAACAAGGCAGTATTTAATGGAAGAAAACGTGGAATTATTGGACCATCCTCCATATAGTCCCTATCTAAGTCCTAACGATTTCTTTACTTACCCGAAAATTAAAAACAGACTACGTAGTCAAAGGTTCCAGTCATATAAGTGCTTCGAAAATTGGTTCGAGCGCATGCAGATGTGTATTAATCTTCGTGGAAAATACTCCGAAAAACAATAAAGACCTACCGGGTTGTTTTATTTTAATATGCAAAACTTAAAAGACATCCCTCGTACTACAAATATCTCTAATGAATATTTCATGAATATATAAGAAATATATTTATTAAATATTAAAAAATCTGTCGCCACAAATATTTAACAAACATTTTTTGAAAATATTTATTAAATATTTAATGCTATCGGGGTTTGTCAAAAAAAAATTGTTTTTCTGGGTTGGTTCCTTTCTGCAATCAGCCGTCCAGTTAAAAGTATACAGTACTGACTGGTAACCATTTGTTGATGAAGGTCGCATACAAAAGCTCTTCTTTTCTGAAAGAAGAAAAACATCTACAATTCCGTTCTATATTCTATTGATGGCCTGAATTATTTCCCTAATCGGAACCTGTGGCCCACTGGCGTGGCGTGGTAACCTATAAGCCGGCGCGACATGTGATTAGCGAAAGAAAATATATTTTGTGGACAGATAAAATTTCGCTTTTCCATCATTAAAATAACTGATAATACGCAGCCCGAAAACACCCTGTATATTTTTAGCAAAGGGACAAGACCAAGTTGTCGACAGATGGAGCGACGAGACGAAGGTATCAGTCATCTGAGGACCGCACATCAGCTCTGTCTTTTGCATAATGGCTTTTTGGCAAAAAGACAAAATCGGTACGGAACCGGGGTACGACCTAAGGACTCATTGTTATCTATGCCATGCGGAGGTTGGTAGTTGGAAAGAAATTTGCATTATTTCGTCGTTATTATTAATTAATGATAGAGGAGAGGTTGTGGACGATTATATTTTCAGCCAGATGTGTGTGGCGGGCTGTATGCTTGTGGAGCCAAATTGAAATAAAAAGGTTCTATAAAAAATTTAGTTGTTTTTTAATATCCGCGTGGTTGGAAAATATCTATCACATCAACTAAATTTACTTCTCTAAAATTGGGGTGAAACGTCTTATGGGCGAAGTGCCAACGCCAAGGTTATCCTCTCCAGGCAAAATCAAGGAAACTGTATCTTCGTTTTTTTCGGTTGCTCCGAAGGCGTAGGTTGAAAAAATATCATATTAGTAAAGTTTCAAGGGCAAATGGGAAACGCTATAGTATAAGTCTAATCCCTATCCATTACAGCTCACAACCCGAAACTTTAACCACTACAAACAAACTTCTGAGCATGATCAGGAACCCATGAATCGTCAAAAAAGTCTGAGCGATCTTTATTATTTTTTATTTTTGCCGCCGCCACTGATCCGTTTTTCAAAAACCTCAAAGTTTTTCCTTCTTCATAGTAGTAACCTTGTGTGAAAGGAAATTGGTATCACGCACACGTTTGTGATGTACAATCTACATGCGCGTGTGTCATATAACATCAAAAAAAACGTCGTATCTTAATTTCGATTTTTTCCTGAGTTACAATACCTACTTCGTCACCAGTGCAGAGGCGTGGGTAGTAAAAGTGCCTCCAAAATAAATCATACACTCATGCCTTATGCAGTCCAAAATCGGACGAACAAGATGCCTTTAAGTAGTTTATAGCATCTGAACTGCTTATTTGATATATCCGATGAGTCTCCATATTTTTCTAGCCGCGAAATCACATGTTAGATGTAATATTTCAGTCACCGCTGTGACCTTTTCCAAAGCACAAATAATATAATGACGATAGTTGCTTTCAGTTACCCCTAGCTGCGTGAAGTACGACTTAGCTTAGTTACTGAATATCGCTAGCTGTCAGCTAAACCTGCTGACAACTAACACAACTCAGCACCTGTTTTACTTACGTCGACTTCCGTCAATCAATCTCAATGTTTCGATAATTTTCAAAGCGTCCCTCCGTACAGCATCAGCCGTAGGCTAATCTCACGAAGGCTAGAAATGGGAGGTTAAACTGCGTAACGGATACCCGTATTCATAATATGAAGCCAATCCAGTCGCCAAGGATGGTGGACTTTTCGGAAATCTAGTGGACATAGAACATGGCGCAGAGCGTCTGCGCATTAAACAATATCAGCATAACATGCCGCAATCTTTATGTGCTTTTCACTCACTTTTTGCCATGCTATGTAAGTTTAGTACTTCGTGGTTCATTAATATTATCCAATATTTTCGGTTGCAACTCGCCCGAAGATTGGAATTGTTAGAGTCATGACAGCAACAGACGACCTTCGCGCAGCACCTAAAATTCATTTGCTGCACAGTGTACCAACTCACTTCATCGTCGACATTTTTGGTCTCACCTCCACTCCACGAGTTTAACCTCCCATCTCTAGTATCCATGACTTACCCATACTCCATGCAGCGCCAGCGCGTAGCAGTTATGTGCAACGGAACGTAACCAATGACAATATGTTTCATATTTATCTTCCATTAAAGAGTCAATCCAACATATGTGATTTCATTTTAGGGGTGGAAAAACGGAGATTTCTCAGCAGGGAAATCACAGGATAAGTTTCAAATGTTACAATATCCAATCAAATTCAAATCCAGGCCAATCCTATTTACCTATTTCTATCTCCGAATTAATTATTCTGCGAAAGTGCAGATGTAATCAGCGACGCGTGTTAAATTACAGGTGTTGTAATTACACTAGTGTGTCTTGGCGTGCTGAAACAAATCAATATGTCAGACGGTGACGCAGTGTCACTTTCGTTTCTATCGCACTTTTCGAACATGGCGATTTACGATATGCATAATCTAAATCAAAGAGCAGAGGCAGGTTACCAAGACAGGTGTACCGAGGTGGAATTTAAAATAGAGGTTAGAGCACTGTTAGTAAGCTAAGCAGTGAAAAATGTAATAGATTCCTCACTGCCCCGCTACCAATAAGTGGAAAAACACATTTAGGCCCAGTTTTTGAATTGCAGTTTAATTGTCAAGTTGAGTTGGAAGTTAACCCTCAGTTGCCCAAAAATTCGTTATTCAAGTTATGGTTAACTGACTTGTGTTTATGCGGTACCGCTGTCTCTGCGTCTGAACAATACTGTTTTGTGTTTTGTGACGTTTAGTGTCTTAGTCTCGTGTCGTCAATGACAACTCATGTCACTGTCGATCCAAAAAGTTAAACATGGCGGATTAACTACAACTTTCTAGTCAAAACAGACAGCCCTGTCGTCTCAGGTAACTGCCGCTCATGAAGACTAGAGATAGGGGGTTAAACTCAGGGAGTGGGGGTGAAGCCAAAAATGTCGACGATGAAGTGAGTTGGTACAATGCGCAGCAAATGAATTTTAGGTGCTGCGCATAGGTCATCTCTCTCGTGTGTCCACTGCGCATAAAATTAATTTCAGGTTTTGCGCATGTGGCATCTCTCACCTGTTGCTGTTATCATAACTGTGAACAACTCCAATTTTGACAGTTCCGACGTATTGCAAGCAGAAATATTGGGAAATGTTAATGAACAACGAAGTAATAAACTTACAAAGCATGACGAAACATGAGTGAAGTGCACAAGATTGGGGAAGGTTATCAACATTTTTCAATCCACAGTTTCTATGCCATGATACGTGTATTCCTCACCCTCACGCAGGTTAACCTCATATGTCTAGTCTTCGTGCTACCGCTTCAAGACAATACTTGACATTGCAAAACTCGTCTTGAGAGTTAACGTCCGATTATCAATAAAATTATATAATATAATAATAACACATGTGAAATATTACCCCACAGCAGCGACATGTGACATACTATATATAGGATGTTCTCCTAGTTGGAAAGTTTCTTTGCATAAGTGCATACGGTGAGGTTCAAATTTGGCTGAAGTCGTAAGGTGTACGAGAGAGAAGCGCTCTCTCGAACACATTACGACGTCAGTGATATTTGGTCGTCAGTGTATCAAAATAACAAGCAATTTTTCCTAGTAATACACGTCATGTATTAAGTTCCGAGATAATTTGTTGTTTTGAATTCAGCTCTGCCTTCCTAGCTGATTATCAGCTGATATGATAGGATGTGCGTCAGTATTCAACACAAGCGTCATGCGTACAAGTAAACAAATATGTTTGTTTACAAATAGGATTCGAAGAAAACGAAAATGGCACGGTTCTATAGTAACAATTTAGTCGATATTATCTTAGTTTCCCATGAACGCTTTCAAGATGTTGCTGCAGCTTCACGAGTGCATTCAGATCGTTCTTCTGAGTTTCTTAACCTCTACCAACAGTTCGGCTTAGGCCGTTTGCAGCAATGTCGAGGTGGGTAAAAGACCTATACAACCCTAAAAGTTGCAATCGTCGAACACGATTTTGTAGTTTTGGAATCGAATGGCAATATTTTCGAACAGTGGTGCAGGAATTTCTTTTCTAATAAGCGGTAAAAGCTTTCTTAAAATGTTAGTTTAATTTTTCCACTGCTGATTTACAGCACATTAGCTTAGTTATATCAAGTTAGTTATTCATGAAAAGGAAAGTCTCAACCTTCAGAACACCCTGTATAATTTCATATATTCGAAAACAGCTCACCTAATTCATTATCTATCGTTTAGGGGATTTTGAAAGGGACGGTATCAATCAGGCTATCTAGCCAAAACTGCTTTCATGATCGAATTATTATATTCTTAGGTAAAAACGAAAATATGTTCTGCCTAGAGATACAAAAAAAGTTACTGGAAGAATCAATTTTTCGCATATATTAAGAAACTATACAGTACAAGTCTGAGAGGGGTTGTAGAGGATGAAAAGACCTTTAGAATTAAACATCATATATCCAATTTGCTGCAGTGGCTACGTCGATAGACGAGGTCTCATTCTAAAGGTATTTTCAGCATCCCTATGAGGTGTTTTTTCTAACAGTTCATAGTTTTTTTGGATATATCGATAAAAGCTAGGTTTTCAACTTTGTCGGTCAATGACAAAGTTATCCAGCAACATTTTTTGTATCTCTAGATGGAGAACCTTCCACCTACTCATCTTTTCTGGAATTCTTGTCTACATACAGTATGTATGATAAAATTTCCAAAAAGTCTTGCAAGTTTATGATCTGAACAAAAAATAATTTCCTGAATAAATTATAATCCGATTCACATTCGACACCATTTGGACGCTGAGAGTAACGGAAGCTCCCAGGCGACTCAAATTTGGCTCCACATTCCATGATTATTTGGTGGTGTTATTCGAAATCAGATGTATAAATTACATGAGTATACCGAATTTCATTTACCTCCTTGCGTAGCTGTGGATTGGACGAAAACCCACTTCTTGAAATCAGATAATACCTACTTCAATTTGGCGTTAAGGGCAACCGGCGCAGTCAGGCGACTCAGGACACCTCAAGATTTTATCAAATACATTTTACTTGCCACACCAATTGAAAGTATTGTTATATCGGAAAATTCAGAAAATGAAATATTGTTTTTTGGATGTTACATGACGTTTTCTTACGTTTCAGAGCCTCATAATTAATCATTTTATGAAAAATATTTGAAAGGATAGCTTTCGTTCGACCGATAAATCGGATACAGTTCCAACAGACAGTTGCTTTCACTCTCGCAGTGGGCGTTTCTAGAAACAGATGGCACTTAGTGCTGTCTTATTTTTATAGATGGAGGATAGTTGCTCAGCTTTCGATCATTGTCCTACCTGAGACCAAGCCTAGACCATGCTGAGAAGTTGCTAAATAGCACGAAACAGCTGGCCATGGTTGGTCGTCTGTGGTCGACGAACGATAGCTATATTAATACTTTGTTTAAGGGCGAATGGACCGTATCTACTACAGCACCAGAATCGGCACCATTCGGCAGCATCTAACGGCCACGGTGCGGTGGCCCGGCTGACAACACGAACCAGTTTCAACTGACAGCTTGCTGTTTTCACTCTCGCAGTGGTCGATTCTGATAACAGACGGCATATTGTGCCGTATTATTTCTATATTTGGAAGGGTTGGGGGTTATAGCGAATGGGCGGCTATAAATATTGAATATTTGGTATAAGTGAAAAACGTTTCCCCTTGAATAACATTAATTTGTCATCGCATAGGGACACATATAACAATCCGCGCGATGACAGTACAAGTATAAAACGCTATCTATCTCTTCGAAACATCCAAATACCATCAAAGGGTAAAAACGCACCACAACGCCGCTTCGCACCATTCGCACACTGGGATCTTCAGTCTAGGACGTGCAGACAATAATTTATAAGCTACTACCGTAATGTACAAAAATATCTTTTCGAATGTATTGCTATTATAATTATAATACAGTTTCTATTTTCCATATCGTCTGCCTTGCTATTATACTATTCAACAACCTCTATTTCATCCGTTTAACTATAACTACTGTTTACTGACTATAATTATACTGGGTCTGCGTGTAGCCGAGAGCAAATTACAGCAAACTGTATAATTGTCATCAAAAAGAACAATTCAATCTGTCAACGCACCCGCTTTTCATCTCTCAAAGACAAAACATGAAAAGCGTTCTTAGATCGCAGAATTCTCCATAACTACTTGTGTGTCCTGTCCCGAGCTGTCCAACGGTTTTCTAATGAGGAAATTTGTCGTTGCTGGTGTATCCACAATTATTTTTGTTGTGGACGTGTCAGACAATGTGTTCCACTTACAAGATGGTTTCTTTGAAACTCTATAAATATTGGAACAGATCTGCCGCTGTGAGATCTGACCTAGAGTGTGTGTGTGTGCGTTGTTGTCGACATGTTAATTATAGGCTTACCCGTGGACATAGACATACACTAGGGGCACTGGTGTTTCATTCCAAAGAGCATTTTCAACTTAATAGGGTCTTTGCATGCATGGGATAAAATTTTTGTTGTATACAAGTGATCTTAATTAATATACAGGGTCCGTTAGAAAGAACGCATGTTTTTCGAATGGGTACTGCATCGAGTGGGCTGGTCCCGTGTCGGTGGGGAAGGGTGTGTTGGATAGTGGGAGAAGTGCCGTTTCAGTTGGCAAGATGATTTGGAACGTTGAGCATCGTGATCACTGTACGTCGGTGCTTTCAAAATGGCGAGGCTGTCGTTCGAACACAAGGTGAGTTTCGCGTTCACCTTCGTGTTCCACGTCGTGGGACAGTACCAGACCGTAACACCATTTTGAGATGGGTGGAAGCATTCAACACAACAGGTGATGAAGAAAAAACCGCCCAGGCGAAACCGTACTGTTAGAACCCCCGAAAACGTAGGCAGAGTGAGAGTTGACACGCTACAAAGCCCGAATCGTCCCGTCCGTTTGCGTGCCAGTTCCCTAGGGATCCACGCGTCCTCTGTACGTCGCATCTTGAAGAAGAATTTAGTGTTCCATCCTTACAAAATCCAAGTTTGTCAACAACTGTTGCCAGGAGTTTATGCACAACGTGTTAATTTTGAATGAAATGACGTTGTTTATGAGTGATGAAGCACATTTTCATTTACATGGATACGTCAATAAGCAAAATTGTCGATATTGGTCTCCAGTGATCTCTCAACAGTTGCATGAGCACCCCCTGCATACCCCGAAAGTTACAGTTTGGTGTGTAGTAGGCCCAACGATGATTATGGGTCCTTATTTTTTTCTAAAGATGATGGAGAAACAACTACTGTGAATTCAGAGCGTTACATCCATATGCTGAACAACTTTTTTTCCGGAACTTCGACGTCGACGTGTTGGTCTCAGAACAGTGTGGTTCCAACAAGACGGGGCAACATCTCACACAGCTCGCACTTCGATGGAACTTCTTCGGCAAAAATTCGCAGGACGTCTCATTTCACGACATGGCGATATTCCATGGCCCCCTCGCTCCCCGGATCAGTCAACGTGTGATTTTTTATGGAGCTACCTGAAATCAGAAGTTTACCAAAGCAAGCCTCGGACCCTCGTCGATTTGAAGGAGGAAATAAGAAGAGAAGTAACCCAAATTCCTGCACGGATGCTGGCCGACGCAATGGGCTCATTTCGGGGGAAGCTTGATTCCTGTATTTCGGCTCAAGGGCGCCATATGGCCGACATAATTTTTAAAACGTAAAATTTGTTTTACTCAAAAAAATGGCATGTATTTCTGATTATTTTGATATAATAAAATATGTTTTCCATACTTATTTTGACTGTACCACTCAGTTAAAAAACATACGTTCTTTCTGACAGACCCTGTAGTATTGGTAACGTTATGGAAATTTTGCATGAACATTGTTTTTTGTATAAGAACTAGTCATTCTCCGAAACGCAGGTAAAGTGGGATGACAGGAGCGCAGTAAAGCACAGTGTTGTCACACTTCACATTGTTGATTCCTCAGATTATTAAATTACTTCAGTAATTTCAGTACTTAATTAGTTTAATTTATAATAAGCTGTGTGGTAGATATAAGTGATATGGTATTAATAGATCCCCAAATAAAATGCAATAGAACTGATTCAGCTTGACGCATAATTAAGTGGCCTTCTTTTGTTAGTGATCTGAGATAAATAAAATATTGGCATTGTCATTGTACTTGAAAAAGGTCAGCATGGTACAGAAACGTCGGCATTAAAAAATCTCGTCAAGTATATTGGCGCAATTCTGGACAATTAGACTTTGTAGATGCATCATAGGTATATATAGTATCTGAGTAAAATCTTTGTGGGTTCTAGTATCTTCGTTATTCACCCGCAGTGAAAATTTTGTACCCTGATATAGGGCCGTAGAGAAGAATGAATATCAGTTGAAAAATAGTGCTGATTTGACAAAAATTTAAATTATAGACTTGAATTCGCACGATGCACAGTATCTGAATCAACTTTCTTACGTAAATAAGCACGATATATAAGTTTCTAAATCAACTCCTGCGTTCTGGAATGTTTACTATTGACCGGCGATGAAAACCCTACAGCTGGATATGTAATGCAATGGATATGATTGAAGAAAACGTATTGTCATTTTATTATTATTTTTAATAATCTACTACACTTTCGTACACGCTGGTATTATTTGCTTGCAATGGATATGATTGAAGAAAACGTATTGTCATTTTATTATTATTTTTAATAATCTACTACACTCTCGTACACGCTGGTATTATTTGCTTGAGGAAAAAACACTAAAAACAGTTGCGATTCTTTATTCCGCGAAATATCTTCATATTCGCAGAAGATTTGTGAACTTATATCCGTTATTTCACACCTGAATAACTACATCCCTAATGTTGTTACCGTATCTGATTATATTCAATAAACTATATTTCCCTGGTAGACGTGCCGAGGCATCGTTGATGCCCTATTTTCAGCTGTTCAAAAACTATAAACCTTTCATCCTTGGCATAGTAGTGACTAGTGTGTAAATTTCTTCAAAATGCAAGTAATACTTTCCAGATTATAGACGGGCCAGAGATTAGCGGACCTACGGAAATAAGTGACATGATTTTTCGTGATGTAGATGTCATATGACATCCGAAAAACACATTTTCGCGATTACAATACTCCAGTGGTGTAGAAAGTAAAAGTAATTCAAGGATATGTGTTTTGATTTAACTGCCAGACAGTAGTTATTCTACTCCCTCGTACTCAAGAAGTGACCTTCCAAGGGTTAATGCTTGAAATGAGAAAGTAGAATATCTATGAGAAAGCAGCAGACATGTCAGCGCAAATCGCCACCTACTACTCGGAAACATCCTATGATATAAACGTTTACGTAACCGTAACCAACCACATACAACTGTGTCACATGCTTTCTAGCAATCACCAGTACGGTATAGGTCTAGTCGTGTGGAGATAGACAAAAGCAAAAAGCGGACATGGTCTACGGAGAAACAATGTATGTTTTTTTCAAAAAGGTGACAGGCAATACTGCTTACTGCCAACTCTTTCTATTAAGCCTCGTTACATAACTTTTGAACCGCGCATCACACGGGTAATTTCTTGGGTGTAGTTTGCTCACTGAATCAAAGCAGATACGTCACAACGTCAAATAATGAAAGTGACGCACATGGTTGCCACATTAATTAAAACTACTAGATCCTAGGACGTTTTACAAAATCTACTTTATGTCTTCGATGCCTTACCGCAACCAACACTACGGAGCGTATGTTTTGTAAACGCTAGAGTTAATATAAATTCTGTTTACAACCTATTACCTCTCTTATGGACTATGAAGGCAATAATGGAGCTCCATGATCTCGTTCGGTCTCAAAATATTTCGTCAAACAAATGACGAACTCTTTTGCTCGTCGATCCAGAGGTTTCGACGTTTTAGCAAAATGTTTGAAAGGACACCTCAGAGTTTTGAAAGAGTCTATTTTTATAAAATAACAATCCAAATATTGAGGCAAAAAGAACGAAAATAAACCACCAAATAACCAACAGCAGTAGGCGTAATTATTACCTGACAAGCTTTGCGACAATGTGACAACACAGAAAACTGACACCAACATGAATGTACCCGGGAAATTCAAACTATACGTACCTATTTAGGATCTACTTTGCATTGAGGTTGACATACAAATTTACTAAATATGACGTAACTGCTTTGTTTCAGTGAATAAACTGCACCTTAGTCGCGAGGGCTAAGGTGATACTACCGTACCAAAAACATTATTGGTGATTTTCACTAAATGCCAATATATATTTAGCCAGTGTTGGCTTACCTTGAGAAAGACATCTACGTACGTATATGTTCATGCGTAGGATTTTTTTATAAATAGTGAGTTAGTTAAAATATCAGCTTGTTTCTTTGAAAGCTCAGGATGATTGATGTTGAACGGTATTTTTTCAGGTGTTGAGTTTCGTCCATCTAAATTATAGCTAATTTGCAACTTCTTGGCAGCCATACTTCTATTATATACATATTTCTATCTTTCTGGAAATAGTCTGAATCTTAACTAGAGTCCAGTTCACCGATAACCTTATTTATTAGCTTCTTTAGTAGTTCCGGTATTTCGGTATTTATGGTCCACCTTCTCAACTGTTTCACTAAGAAAGACTAGAAATATAATGCTTTCTTCCGGAAAAAACTTCTTTTTGTAAATCCCAATATCTTCAGAACTTAAAAAAAACTCATTATATCCCGTGCAATATCACTCAAATACCTCTCTCATTTCAGATATAGCAGAAACGATTTTTTCTTCTTAACAAAAGGAAATCCAATCAACGAGTGACTCATCCCAAAAAAATCCACCAAAACAAGCGAGATGAAACAGAGTAATTTTGATACACGGTCCATGAGAAAAAAATGGTATAACGAAATCTATCCGTGACAATCAGCTGTGTATCTAGATGGCCATGATTGTCCGCATGCGGGATGTGAGGAACGAAGGACGTGGACACGTCATCTCGGATCAGAAGGATCACAATTCATCAGGACCGCACGATCGGTGGGTTGCTACGCTATGCCGTTGTCATGCTGTTAGACCAGTTGAGGAAGACATACTGATCATCACAGTCCAAAAGACAAAATGCAAGCTGACATTTTGTCGTTTGTTTTTTGCAATGGCGAAGCGTCCATGTAACCATTGTTACCATTGGTAACAGTTAAAGATCTTAAAAATAAATATTTTATGACTAAGTACTGTAAAATAATTTCATTTATTTGTTTAGCAACAGCGATTTGTACGAGTAATAGTAATTCAGTAAATAGCAAATTAGCCACACGAAAATAATGCGACCCATAGTGTCTAGGTTTTGCGAACACGATGATGCTGACTTGGTTGTCGGTTGTTACCATTTTCATTTATGGATACACTTGGTAGTCCGTCGGGGACCTTCGGTGCCGACACGTGTCTGATCGCCGGCGCCCGAGTGCGTGGGGCGCTGCGACTATTAACGTTGATTCTCACTATACATTCCGTTTCCATTCCATATCAGTTTCGTAAACGTTCAGTACACTTTGATTGTATACACAGTATACCTTACGGATAATGTGCATACACACGCAATAGCCTGCTTTAAGCGAAGGCGAATATTTAATTTCAATAATTTACGGAATAGTGAGAATCAACCTTTATGTGGGCTTGTTACCATTTTTTGATTTTTTGCTCACTTCTCACTTGTTCGTAGCCGTTTTGGTTACCGGCTATAGTGTGCGTGCAATTAAATAATAATTTATTGATGTTAATACACAGAAAGTGTTTACACAAGTCAATATATACTCATCGAACGCTTAGAAAAATCTACATCAAACATGAATAAAACAAGTTAAAAACAATGCAATGCTGCGTAACATGATTACCAAAAGCAAATTGAAAAAAAAAACAATACAAAAATGTCATGAGATAAAAGAAGATCGCTAAGAAAAATATATGTATAATACAATTAACTATACACATACAGACAAACAAAACAATAACAACTGTACATAAGTTGGAGACAGAAATGAATAAATAAACATTTAAGGTGTATCAGTAAAGTCATTTGCCAAATATTCGTCCGTGCTAAAGAATGCGTTTTTTATTAAATAATACTTTAGTTTCCTATGAAAAACACCAATATCCAATGTTTTTATATTGTTGGGTAGCACATTAAAAAATTTAATGCCATAAAAGTTTGTTCCAACTCTTGATTTTTCTAGACGGTAGTTATTATGGCAAATGTTGTTTCTATTTCGTGTTTCATATTTGTGGTTATCACTATGAGTGGGGAAGGTACTAATGTTACTTTTGATATATATGAGACAACTCAAAATATACGCGCATGGAAGGGTTAGTATGGCCAATTTAATGAATTCAGCCTTGCAGGGGTCTCTATATTTCAAACCAGAGATGTATCGTATACAACGCCTTTGCATGCCAAACACTTTTTGCATATGTGGAGAGTGTCCCCAGACCAAAATTGCATATGTCATTTTAGAGTGGAAATATACATGATAAGCAGTTAATAAAACTTTATCAGATACTCTATCCTTTAGACTACGTATGAGATATATAACTCTGGACAAACGATCCACCACACAGCGAGTATGCACCTCCCATGTCAGAGTACAGTCAATATGAACGCCTAGCAATTTCACTGTTTGAGCAGATTCCAACTCATGACTGCGTAAGCTTAGTATTATAGACTGAGTTTTATCAGTGTTGAGCAATAGCATATTGGCAGCAAACCAATCCTCAAGGTTCGACTTACACAATGAACTAGTTTCGACAAGGGTGTTTACATATTTATTAGAATTTACCAAAGTAGTGTCATCAGCATATAAGAACAAAGCAGCATTGTGCGTATCTGACAGGCTATTGGGGATATCATTAATGTATAATAAAAACAGCAGTGGTCCCAGTACGGAACCCTGAGGAACTCCATGGATCACTAATCTGGTATCAGAGTTACAGCCATTGAAATGTACTAGTTGTTTTCTGTCGGATAAGTAAGAGTCTAAAATTTTGATGCTAGAAGGATGAATGTGATAATAAGGTAATTTTTTTATTAAAATACTATGCTGCAGACAATCAAAAGCCTTAGATAAATCGAAAAGGTCCGCCTTGGTATGTAGATGGTTCTCAAATCCTTCGTTAACAAGATCTATAAGACAATTGATAGCTGTAGTAGTAGATCTGTTCCGTCTAAATCCAAACTGCTTGTCATTAAATAATTGACTTGACTCTAGATGAGAGGTTAGTTGATCTTTTAGCAGAATTTCAAAAATCTTAGCAAAGTATGAGATTAGAGAAATTGGTCGATGGTTGGAAAGCACATCACCCGATCCATTTTTAAGTATTGGAATGACTTTGGATATCTTGAGAATTTTAGGAAAAGTACTATTTCGAATACAAATATTAAAAAGTTTAGCGAGTGGAACGATAATCAGATTCATTATGGTCTTTATAATTTTTGAATTCAATTTATGTACATCTGTACTCTTAGAATTTTTTAGTGATGAAATCGCTGATCTGACTTGATTGTAGGATACTTCTTTGAACAAGAAAAGGTCGATGTTATCAGTATGAACCAAGTAGTCTAGTGCATCACGATTTGCTGGAGGAATATTGTCAATGAGCGTCTGGGCTATACTTGAGAAGTACGAATTGAATTCGTTAGCATTCAAGATGTTGCTTTTGTTCTGATTATTAGCTGGAACATTTGATCTAATAATATTCCACATTGCTAGCTGCTTGTTGCTCGAATTGTTTATATACAAGTCGTGTGCTTGTTTTTTGCTATTAGTGATAGAATGTCGATATTGTGATCTATACTCGTTAACAGCTTGTTTGGTAACTATTTGTGGGTTAACCTTGTACCAATCCATCAGGAGCCTCAAAAGGTCTCTCATAGCACGCAAATGACTGTCAAACCAATTTATTTTTCTTCCCCCTTTATTATCACTACCAAAGATACGTGATTTATATGGAAGGCATTTTTCAACTTTACTGCTGATTAGATGAATGAATGAATGAAACATGGATGAGTGTCGCTGCGTAATCGATCAACTACTTGAAAAGTCATTCTCCTTGTATAATTTTTAAGAAAAAAAGAGATCATTGAAGATGGAAGACCAACACCTATTTAAATAATTTTAAAAAGGAATAAAAAAACGTAGTTTGGTATTTTAAATTAAGTTGGTATATGGAAACTCTTGGTTATGTGGTTGCAAAAAACAGATTGTATGTTGGCGATGTCTTCTTTTTCATACAGAAAAAATGAGTGGACCAGCAGCGGAGTCAACGATTTAAGTAGTTTTAGAGCTATAAAGACGAGACATGAAATTTCTCCGTTACATGTGAGATGTGTAGCCAATTGAATTCAGTTTGGCAAAACAAGAATCGAAAGTTGTCTTAACCAAGTTTTCAGGCAGCAGACTTCTAGAGACCGCATGTTTTTTGGCAAAACAGGAGTTACCGTTCATTTTGAAGGGGATGACTCTGACAATAGAGGAAACTACAGGAAATTTTTAACATTCATTGCCAAAAAAGATCAAAAATTTTACGAACATTTAGAAACGTCGACTGTTTTTTCGGACGGCTTGGATTAGTCATAGCATAAGACGATGAGGTATATCAAGTGCCCCAGACGCTCAGTCCCGGAATGTTTACCTTAATTTAAAAATAGTTTAAGTAAAATACCTAAGATAAGCAAAAACTTATATTTGGGAGGTTCAAAATAAACTTTTTTTAATAAGATTTTTCACATCTGGTTTTGGTATCAGTTTAGGAAAAGTCACGCGTCGCCACTGGTTTTTTGACATTTTGACATTATATTGGTTTTTTTACGTAATAACCCTGCCGGACGTTAACAGAACAGATCCGCTAAAGAGTACATAACTTCATAACAGTTTGACATATACCGTACACTTAATATATTATTAACATAGCCTATTTAGATCACTTCATTTATCAAACAAGCATTTGCAGAGAGGTCAGTGACGGAGCAGTCCTCGTATGTAATAATTTGAAAATCAGAATATGTAATTCAATAATAATAATGTTCCCAGTATATCCAATGGTAATTGTCAACTGTACTATTTCCAAGCCTTTCGCCGTTCGTCGTGCGTATTCATTCATGGCATCGTTACTACTTGGGTGGTCTTCAGTTCAGCCAGTTGGTTGCTTTGCGATCGACCGTCTCCTCTTTTGCCGCTCAACGCTCAACAGTCAGCGTTTGACGCCGCGCCGCGTCTTACATCGCTGCGTTTCGACTGCGTTTATGAAGTTGAACAACAGTTCATGAAGAGTGGATACTTGCTTCTCTAACATGGAGAAAATTTTATATTCGGACAGGGGATCATGCTGAAAACGGTAGCAGAATCGTTCTCTTTGGGCAGGAACCAATAAGACTGTTAAACGTTCGGATCGCACCGCGACATCCACAGGAGATAGGGAGCAAGTTTGATTATAGATATTATATTTTTTTGATGTTATATGAAATGTGCATCACGAAAAACTATGTCACTCATTTCCTTCTGTCTGTCTGACTGTCCGATAATCCTTGGCGAGTCTATAACTTCGGAACCAGCGCTCGGATTTTGATGAAAGGTTACTACTATGCCAAGGACGGTGGAGAAAAGGGCCAAAAACGAAAAATTCAAACCGCTCAAACTTCGTTTTTTGACCTTTCATAGGATCCCGGTCATTTTTGAACAATATACATATAGACAATAGACATATCAAAGATTGCCTCGTTCATATGACCTTGAAACTTAGAACGATTGAAACATGTTTTCAACAAGCGTCCCTGCATCTGCTGACAAATGGCCGCGACCGGCGTGCCGGTGTTCATCTAAGTCCTGCATCACTGACAAAGGTTTTGTTAATTTAGCTCGTTTTCTCATCCGGTAGGTGGAAGCTTAATGAGATAATCACAGGTTTTCGGGATTTTCTCGGAATCTTCAAATACAACGATATTATTCAGAAAATGCATGCAAAGTTCTGAAAACAAGTAATAGCTGTATGTGGTTTTCTCCACTTGTTACAGTGTTATGACTAAAAGTAGAATTTGTTTAAATTTTCATGTCTAACCGGAGTACGCAAAACATTAAAGCCAAATTTTTATCATTTTTGTAGTCATATCTATTCTCATTCAAAAACCACTGGGCCAGAGAAGTGAAAGGCGGAATTCCAATGAAATTTAATCTAAAGGATCGATATCGGCTACAATTTTAAAGAAGGAACTTTGGGTCAAGCTCACACCACCAAAATGTCAAACTGATAATGTAGCGGTGTAGGTGACCATAAACTTAAAAATTTTTTCCTCAACATTATTTATTTTTGGCGCCATTTTGTGTCAAGGAACCTAATAAGTAAATGCACACTTTTTCATGGATTTTTGAACGTCAAAGTTATAGTATCATAATCTTCAATATGAAAAACATTTCGCATTTCTGTTGCACTCCCTATAGTCAGCTCGCCTTTTTAACTTCCACGGATTCCTATAACATTTAAATACCCCATAAGAAAGCAAAAATCAAATAATGCCTAGACAGCCTACAATGGGCCATTCTGAAACCTATATCTATAACTGAGCGCGGACTGCTGCTGATTTATTGATCATAGGAATTGAAATGCTCAGCATTAATTGTTAATTGCGATATGCAATCTGGAATACCGGTAATGGTCTAGTGAAATTAGTAACCATATTACAAAATTTTAACATCTTAGGAGTCTATTTGAATACTAGGATATACTGAGTGACAAAAAAAGGTAAACATCATCTAGCAGAAATAAAAGATCCTTACACAGCATACTGCAGTGTGAATGAGCTTGGACTTAGGAAGGCCGACGATAGCGAGCGAGGGGTTCTGGACGTCCCAGAGGGACCACAGAGTGACAAGACCGCGGTTAAGACTTCTGGCTCTGATAGTAGATTCAGTGGAACTCGAGCCATCGCTAATCAGTGGTTTGAAGAACATGGAAGGATGGTTGGTATGCGTACGGGATATCGCCGAATACGGTAGTTTGGCCTTTTTTCTTATCGCCCACATTGGGTGCTACCTCTCTCAGCTGGACATCGGCGTATCCGTTTGCTCTTTTGCTCTGGTGTAGAGAAAGAATTATATGGGACCGGGAATGGAAACTGACGAGTCCCGTTTCTGTCTGGGGATGCACGATGGTCGGGCAAGAGTGAGAAGGCGAAGTGGTGAAAAACGTGGCCCACAATTGGCAGAGAGCGTCACGTTCACCACACCGTGGGAGTTATGGTATGGGGTGCTATTGCTTATGGTAGCAGATGACCACTTACTTTCATTAGAGGCTATGACAGCCCCACGCTATATTCAGAAAGTAGTGGAGCCTCATCTTATTCCATACCTAAACACCAGCCAAAACCCAGCAAGACAATGCCAGACCGCATGTTGCCAGAGCATCGTTAGCCTTCATGGATCAACATCGCATCAGCCATTTACCTTGGCCATCACGATCGTCTGACCTATCCCCAACTGAACATGTCTGGGAGATTATAGGTCGCAGGCTCTTGAATTTGCAACAGCTTCCACATACTTTAGCAGGTCTTACCACGAAGTTGCAGTAGCCTGGAATGAGATACCCCAACAGGATATCGACCAGATTATCAGCACGTTGCCCAGGCGTGTCAATGAGCGTATAAGAAATCGTGGATCCTCGACACATTATTGAACCAGCTTCTGCAGTCAGTTGACGAATCAAGCTGAACATTTAATCATTTTACTAATAAGGGACACTGAACATATGTGGAAAAAATTATTAAAATCGGATAAACATACGTAGGTGTTTACCATCTTTTGTCACTCAGCATATAATTAAAATATGATTGAACGGTCTTCAAAGAAAGAAAAGTTTTGAGGTTGTATAAATTGGACGCAGTATAGTAGTAAAGTATTTTACTTCCTACGCCATTAGCGAGGAAATGAGATATAATTTTTTTGATATCATACGACCATGTCTATGTCTCCGCTAATTCTTGGCCCGTCTATAAATTGGAAAGTACCTACTGCTCGGATTTGAATGAAATTTTCAAACAAGGTTACTATTATGCAAACAAAGTTACTACTATGCCAAGGACTAAACATTCTTGTAGGACTTAAAAATCGGTCAAGTGGCGGCCGAACTGGGATCAAAGAAAAAAGAATTTCTTGATGTTTCTTTTCTGATGTTTCAGAAGATCCTGATCATTTACGGAAAATTTGTTGTAGGAGTTGGATGTTGTACGGGCTGGCTGGTGTATATAGTCTATACACTTCCGACCCCGATAACTTTCCTCGAGTAACTGTTCAAATTCTTACATCTCTGCTTAGTGTGATGCAGGCGTGATGCTGACAGACTGGCGAGACATTTACATTTATTTATATAGACAGATAGATAGAGGAACAGCTGTGACAAATTCTCATAGAGGACGCTACGGTATCTCATTTCTCATCTCGGATAATTTTTCGGACGCACGACTATAGCATTAGGAATGCCATCTACAGGTAAAATACGTTAATCAATGATTTAGGTAAGTTTCCCAACTAGCAAAGTAGTGTTATGAGCTTTTGGTAAAAGAACCATTTAGCCATAAAAGCTCTCTATTGTTGTTCCCTGAACACCGAAACGCTGGCTTAATGTTGTGTGGAATGCAAATTTGCTTTCTGCAACATATTTGCTCTAAAGTGAGGTGTTTAAAATATTCTTATAGCCTAGTTATACAACATCTTATAGGAGAAATTTTTAACTGTTGCATAAACGTTTATACAACTATTTTATACGGCATATTCGCACGTTAATCGAAATGGTTGTGTTGTGGCATCCATGGTAACGTTTATAAAACAAACCCGAGCCTTGTTGTTTTGCTGTGCAAATTTACTACTTTAGCCAACAAATTGCTCCCAAAGGAATCACTTATACAACTGTTGTTTAGTAACTGTTAAAGGCTGTACATATGCAACAATAGTACAACTTTTGTAGTACAAAATTGCTGTGCTCGGCATACATTTGTTGCTAAACTTCACCATAACCTAACTTTCTGCTGTCATATTTTTGTTAAAATGCCATAACGAATGTTTTAAGACAAACAACGCATGCATATTGGTTCAAAAGGTTTTATCAACTGTTCAAACAGAAGATATAGATCTGGTACAAATTCTGGGTAAATCATTCGACTCTGTCGGTATTTCATTTCAGACTTTTGTCAAATTGTTGTATAACACCTGCAGGCAACACCAAAATATTCTAATAAACCAAAGAGAACATGGACGATGCCATGATTATACGTAACGACCCGCCATATTCGGCAAACATTGATTCCTCTATTTAATATTAAATAATTATGTTTCAGTTCGAAATTACATATAAAAAGTGATAAACATTAGTTTAGTTGTGTCTAAATATAGGATTTGTGGAAGATTTAACGCAGATAAGTTCAGTTTTCCATCTTAAAAATCTAGACATACTTTTGATCATTATTAAAATATGAATGAAATACGAAGCCCGTAGATATTGCAAACGATAATCACAATAAAATTTGCTTCGCAAGTAATTCAATAGCCCTATATCACAGTGTAGAAGTTTATCATATACCTGTGTATGAAATTCACAATGGCCGATATGTAAGTAAGCAAGATGACTGTAATGTGTTAGTTATATATTCTTCACTTCGTCTATTCAATACATAAGAAATAGTTTGGTTGCAATAAAGTAGAATCACGTAACAGAATAGTTGTATAGTTGACAAAAACTGAATCTTGCACTGACGCAAATGTCCTATAGCGGCTGCAAGAGGCTTACACTTTTGTTGTATAAGGGTTACCTGCAGCCCTTATACAACCGCTTGTATAGCTGTTCTAAGATGGTTTTGCCAATGTTCTTACAGTATACAATGCTGTGTAAGGAATACCGTATAATCATTCTTGCAACACTAATAGGAGTGATAATTGTTAGTTGGGTTATTAATTGTAAGATAACTCTAGTCTGTCTGAGCTATAACTGACTCATTTGACACTCAATTAATTTTTCAAGTGGACTCAAATAGGTTGTGCGTATAGGCCGTACCCACATCGCCATCGGTCGATTTGCACAATTGGACTGTTGCTTGATGGAATACTGATGTTCAACTTGGCAGCGAAATAAATCTCTCTCAAAATGCACGCCTGATAGCTACGTATTACGTCATCGGCGTTTGTGATTTCTATTGGAAAATCGTAATCGATACGCATGTAACGTATCTTTAAGACAACACTTATTGAACAAGTAAACTGCAAAAAGCCTCGATTACAAATTCTAAATGCCCAAAGTAGTTAAAAAGCGAATTATCACTAACTATATCTAAAAGATCCCGTAGGTGGATGTAGTTGAGGTTTCTATTGAGAGACATTTCAGAATGTCTTGTACAATAAAAATATCAAAACGAGCCAATCTCGCGAAGGGCGAAAAAATAAAACTTAAATGACCGCTGTTTTCGCAGGTTTTTCAAATTTCTAAACTGACATTGCAAATCCATTGATAATTTTTCCTAGCATACTTCATCGTTATATCTGACTGAAATTTCAAACTTGATGATCTTATTGTATTATTATAGGAATCAAAAAAGTTTATCAAAATACGGCTAACGAATTGAAAAAAAGAATCGTTAACACACAGAAGCTATACATAAATACATAACATTTCAGGGGGAAGTGCAAGTTGACAAATAGTTGGTGAAACTCTAGAAAAATGAAGGACATGTCAGAAAAAAGTGCACTTATTTCTATTAAAGAAAACCAGGCATAAGAATTGTCTTATTTTTTCTATAGAGACTTTTCTGCCAACGGAATGCAACCTGGCTTTCTTCGTTGAGATTGAAATACCTAAAAAATTTGGAGCCGTTGAATATGACAGAAAATCTTCACATACAAACGAAAAAATGAAGCAATTTTTTTCTTTTAAGTTACTTTCGAGTGAAACTGACTTCTAACCTTGGGAAAAAATTTAATAAACTTCAAATAAAAATATTATCAATTTCTCTTTCTGATGCAAGTTTTTAAAGACGTTGCTTCAATTCTTAAATTGTTTCAAAGATTATGGCAGAGTTCTCAGTGAATATTCATTTTATCAAGAAGGTTAAACATTATTTTATTTTGGTTTAAAAGTTTTCTAAAATAATGTTCGCTTTTTTACACCTATATTCACGCGCTGCCTTCTCAGCTAATCCTGCATGAAACAAAAGATGTTCTAATGATATCAGTCTGCGGAAAACGCAACGATAGCGATAGCTTGTGTGAAGCACCTAAAAAGCGCTTTGTGGGTGGTCCTGCTTCTCAACCCCGTGAACCTGATCGGCACTCCGCCAGTGCTAATGCACTTATTACTCATAGCCAACTACAAAGCAATTTTCATTAACTGTCGTGAACATGGCCATGCGAAACGAGCTGTACACGGAAGAGATGTTTAGAGCCTGCCTGCCTTTGCTTGTGCTTGAACATTTCC